>CM076244.1:12370914-12838414 GCA_038380765.1 Odontothrips loti | reverse complement strand
GCACACAACACACACACGCTGAAAAACGAGTGTTCATGCAGAGAAACGAACTCTAGGCCCACGACATATGTGGATATATTAGTAATCGTAAATTGATAATATTGGGAAATTTAGCAATGCTGGATCGGGCTCAAGTAAATGTTCTTGAAATGCCACGACCCATTATGATTCTCGTGGGTGTTCGTTTCGAGAAAATTGTGAGCTGTGTAGAGGCCCGTAGGCCCGTGTTGGGTCCCGTTTTGGGGCTCGTGTCTTCGTGTTTGGGACCGTGTAGCACGGACAGGCATAGGGCGTGCGACATGCAGATGAACGCCCCCAAAGAGGCAACCAGCCGGCCAGAATGTCGGCCCTGAGCCAGAGAGTCGGCCGTAAGCAGTCGGGCAGGGCCCGGCCCAGGCCGGCCCAGGGCGCGGGGCGCGCGGACATACAGTAAGCCGAGTCACCTCGCCGAGGACCAGGCTGGGAAATCGCAACAAATAGGCAAACACCAACTAAAACGCGAAACTTTGCAAAATTTGGATTTAAATAATGGACTTTGAGATGATGGGACACACATTTTCGGCTTGATTCTATACGTGGGAATTGTGCTTTAAAAGAAAATCGCCTTGAAAAAAATCGACATTTGAACGAAGATTTCTTCAAAACGGGGGCTTAAACGAAGATCAATCTCTAACGTAGTTTTCGCCCTGGACTAACAAACGCCGCCCGTGATTTTTATTGCCTCCACTGGTCCTTGCCACTTGATGGCCAAATTGGGCCAAATTAGGTGCGGCCTTGCGTAAATACGTGGACGCACGAAATGCACGATCCCTAACCCGCCCACCGGCGGAGGGCCGCCGGGTGTGTGGGCCGGGGGGGGGGGGAGTGACCACGAAACTACAGGGACCCGTCTGAAACATGTGTTGTGTCCGTCCCTGTCTCTCCATGTATATCTGCAAATTATGCATGTCATGAATGTATGCATGTGTAGCCTGCACTATATGCGTGACCGGGTCGGGTTAAAGGCCGGGGGGGGGGGGGGGCGTGCACCCGCCCTGTCCTTCTGCTCCCCGAAGAGCTCGACATGACAAGAATGCTGTTCATCAGGCCGGCCATCCGCAAGACTGCGAGCCTAGCCGTGCGGTAATCGTCCCGTCAGCGTCAACGACACAGTGACCTGCCCACTGCCCACCTGTCCGCCCACGTGCCCGCCGGTGCCGGTGCCCATGGTGCCCATGGTGCCCATGGTGCCGCCCCCCCCCCCCCCCCCCCGTCATCCTGTCAGCCTCCCAGCAACTAGCCCGCAGCCCCTGTGTGCTGCTGTCAGTCCGGCGGTCCCTGATACGAGTGATACGGCAGGCGCCGCCGCTGCCGCCGCTGGTCACGGGCCGTGCCCGAGGCCGTGCCCTTCCTGACCCCAGACCTGCTGCTCCAGTCCAACGTGCTGACAGTCCGGCCAGTGGCATATCTGGGAGCGGCCTCGAGAGAGAGAGAGAGAGAGAGGGGGTGGGGGTAATGTCACGCTTTTTGCCTACTAACAGGCGGAAAATTTATGCCGGTTACCTACATTTCAGCAAAAGCCCCCCCCCCCCCCACCCCTAAATCCACCATTGAGTCCAGCAGTGTGACAGTCCAGCCCCGCTCGCTGTACCTGGGGCCGTGCCGTCGCGTCGCGCACTCGATGCATGCGAAGGGCTGCGGCGGTCCTTGTTGTCGGCGGTGCAACGCGGGGGGCGCGGGGTGGCGGCGAGAACGCGAGCACGCCGAGGGGCGCGGCGGGCGAGCAGAGGCGTCCCCGCGTGCGCCGCGTGCGCCGCGCGGCGCGTGTGTCGCGCGTGTCGTGTCGCGTGCGTCGCGCGGCGAGCCCAGAGGCGTGCCGGTGCCGCCCCATGCGGCGGGCTGTGTCCCCGGTGTGTCCCTGTCGGCCCTGCCCCCGGCCCGGCCCTGCCCGCTCCACCCGATCCGATCCGATATCCCTGCCGCGCCGCGCCGCGCCGCTTCCCGACCGGTCCCGACCCGACCCGTCCCGTCCAGTGCCGTCGTCCCGAGCCAGCGAGACGCGCTCGTGGGACCAGCGCTGGCGGCCTCTGCCAGCTCACTGCCGACGGCGTGGGCAACGGCGTGGGCCCCACGCCACACCGGTGCGGGCGCACCCACCGCCCCCGCCCCCCACCCGGAGCACGGCCCGAACCCCTCCTCGCCGCCAGCTGGAGGGCAGGGGCTCGCTCGGGGGTGGGTTCCAGGGAGACCGGCATGGCGCCACCGCTGTCCTGTCTCCTTCTCCTGGAACCCCCCTCCCCCCCTCCCGTCCCCTCTTCCCTTCTCTCTCTCTCTCTCTCTCTCTCTCTCTCTCTCTCTCTCTCTCTCTCTCTCTCTCTCTCTCTCTCTCTCTCTCTCTCTCTCTCTCTCTCTCTCTCACACACACACACACACACACACACAATTGTATGTACGGTCAGGGACCGGTAAGGGACCGCCCACAAACCACGTGACAAGATTATTAGAATGATTTGACTTCACTGTAAAGCTTCTAGGGAGAAGTGCGTCGGAACGGCCTGTGGGAATCGAACCCACCGGGCGTGGAGTCCGGGGGGACCCCCGCCCGTACCAATGACTGTTTGCTTCTAGCACTGCTCGTCTAGACAGTATTAAAAGAAGTCCGAATAGTGCCACGTGGGTTGTGGATGCACCCTAAGATCATCCATTAAGTACGTCCCTGATATTTTCGTAAGGCCGAACCTAATCGGACCAGTCCGGTTACAAATAGCGCCTGCTGGGTGCTGGGTAGGCAGCCACGACTTCTCCGTGCACGCCTGCTGTGCGGGCTGGCCTATCCTAGACATTCGCAGGTGCTCGACGTAGCGGTTTAAGGCTGGAGGAAATTCGGACGAATTGCGTGGACGATGCCACAGTAACTGGCAAACTGCAGCAATACCATCTGCATCAAAGCCCCCTGCCCTCCACTCCCGGCTCCAGCTCCCTTCTTGTCGCTTCCCATGCCAACATTCACATCCCGCATTGACCGCTAAAAGGCGAAACGGGAAGTAGGTCGTGGGCGTGAGCTGACCTCTTGGTGAATCCGTGGTCTGGGGATGATCGTGCTGCATCCAAAATATCCTTTTGTCTGTGTCTTTTTCTTTAAACATTTGTTAGTTGAGGCACGTATTTCCTGGTGAAACGTGTAGGTTGGTACGACTCTTCTGACTCAACTGACCGCACTCTTTGAAACCATACGCCACCGACCGTTGCAGTCTAGTACAGATAGGTTTCAAACGTGAAGCGTGTAGCGGTAGCGTACTCGAAGTAAGTGGGAGCAGATTTGGTTGGGTCTAGTGGATAGTACAGAAATATTTTACAGTTACGAATTGATCGGTGTTTCTGTTGTGCATTTCTGTTTTTATCGTGCGACAGGTGAGTTTTCTAGTTGGAGTGGAAGTGAGAAGCGGAGGTAAGCTTACAATGGCCAGTTTGCCGCCGTCTGTTACGGCCTCGGGCTCTGCATCGAGTTCGGCGGCTGGACTGCAGCAAAATTATGGTGAAATGGATTCCATATTCTCAGGCCAACTTCAGCCGGGTATCGCACAGGTGAGTCATTCTCTCGCTGTAGCAGTATTGGTCCGGACGTTACTTTTCTGCTTGATCCTGATTTTAATCCTATGCTCTAAGACTGGCTGAACGGCCCAAGCCTTCAAGTCACTCTCTTACGGATATTCTAATTGAATATGAAGTATGTCAGACTCGTTGTCTCACATGGTTTTCATATCAACTTCAGGAGAAACTGAGCCCTTCCATTTTGAGTGTGCATTTGGTATGGGTACGTGCCCATTAACAGAGTTCTCTCCGACTAGATTAGAAACTATTTGTAGTTTCTTCTTTTCAGGGAGCAGTCAATACTGAAATTGAGACTTTTCATGAATTTCAAACTCGTGTGGACAAATTGTGCTGTCAGCACATCTCCATCGAGCAAAAGCTATCGGATGTCCATCAGCAGTTTATTGAACTGAATGAGCGCCATGATCATCAGCAGCAGATATTGCTGAACAGCCAGATGCATTTGGAGCACCTCAGTAACCAATTCCAAGAAGAACTCACTGCCCGTGAAACTTTCCAGATAAAGTAAATGGCGAGAACCCTAAAATATTTTGGTTCCAGATGAAGTCTGTTTGCTGTCTTGTGATGAATGTTTTTCCTTTTCCAGGGTTCAGCATAGCTCCCAAATTGTTGTTTCTCTTCAGCATCATTGTCAAAGTGTCAAAGATACTCTATTACAAGTGACCCAAGTGTATGAAGATCTAAGCAACCAGGTTACTCAGTGCATAGAAAGTAATAGCAGTGTAATTGAGAAAGCTAAAAGACTGCAAAATGATGACTTTCAGGAAAGGAAAAATCTTTTGTTAGCCAGTAAGTTAAAGTTATTGTGACTAGTAATTTTATGAAGCTATAAATCCTTTATCAAATTAAAACTATCAATTTCTACAGTCCAAGATCAAAGGTTGACACAACAAAACATTTATGCAACCTATTGTGAAAATCTCAACAAAGAATCGACATCCCATCAACAGGAGATGGTTAAATTAAAAGGAAAAGTCTCACAACGACAGCAGCAAGTTAAAGAAAAGGAGCTGCAATTAGCATTTACAAAGGAAACTCTTCAGAAAGCAAAGGAGAATCATCAAAAACTTACTCTAAAACTGAATGAGGTAAGTGAGACGTGAGCAGCTCTTGGAATTTGTTAAGTGTTGTAAGAAGAGATGTTCATGAAATTTTCAAATATCATTATTTTTTGGGGGGCGGGCAGGATAAGTTAAAATTGCAAAGCGTAGCAAACACGCAAGAGGAGAGGTTCAAAAAATGTAACTCGGATTTGGCACAAGCATTGGAAGAAAAAGCCACTTTAACTGCAAAGACCAGAGAAAGCTCTCAAGAAATTAAAAAATTAGCTGACAGGTATGTCAATACAGTGTCTTTTGGCTCTACTTTCTTTCATCAACACATGTCGCCCAGAGGTTCATATTTTTCAATTTGTTTTCTTGTAGGATTCTGACTTTAGAGGAGGAACAAAACAAATGTATAAAAAGAAAAGAGTTATACATTCAGAACACACTTGAGATGCAATGTAAGAAAATAAAAGTTGCCAAAGATTTAGAAAAGGAAGTATGCTTGAACAACAAAGAACTGCAGGTCACAATTAATGATTTGAGGTAAGTGAATTGAAAAGAATGACCTACAAAGTTTCACCTTGTTTGAAAGGAAATTCAAAAGGGATCATCTCCAACAGAGTCGAGAAAGAAGATGCCACTAAAGATGGACAAGGTAAAATTTTGAAAATTGAGGAGATGTTGGAATCATACAAAGCTGAGGCATCTGCTCGTGCAGCTAAACTTGATGATGAAACTTCTTCAACAAAACAGGACATTGATATTAAACAGAAAAAGGTTTGTTTCTTATTATGATAAACTACAGTTTGCATTTGTAGTAGGCACTTGCGTATGATATTGTATGCTTGCAGTGTGAGAATTTGCAAGTGCTGTGTGGTGTCCAAAAGGACAAAGTACAGAAAATGGGAAAAGATCATGACATCCTTAAGTCTTTGAATTCGTCCCTAGAGATGCAGCTGAATGAAAAGAAAGCAGAAGAACAAACTTTGTCATGGTATGGTTCAATTATTTGATATGTTTTAAATGCCTTTTTAAAAAAGTGTTTTAATGAAACAAATTTTTTTATGACAGTGAATTACAACAGCTGGCTGGATGTATCAGTGTTGAGAAAGAAAAGAAATTACAGGTTGATGAGTCATTGCAGCTGCTGAAAGAGCAAGCTGGGAATGAACTCAAGACTCTCTATGAGGAAACTGAAGAAATTCAACAGAGAGTAAAAATTGCACAGGAAGCTGTACAAAAGAAGAGTTCCAATGTGACTACATTAGCCATAAGTCTAGAACAGGTTCAGAAAGACGCAAAGGTAACAGATACTTTAACTGCAGAAAAGAATGCAGCAGCAATTAAAGAATTACAGGCAAGATTGGAAAGCCTGGTCCAACAAAAAGAGCTGATGATCGTGAGAAGTCAATCATTGGCCAGTGAACAGCAGCAGGAATTGAAACTACGAAATGAGCTACTGACCAAACAAGAAATGGAAATAATGGAGGCATCCAGAATTTCTGAAGAAATTCAGAAGGACTCTGCAAGTCACACACACAATGAGCAAATTCTTAAACTGGAGATTGAAGCCAAAATTAAATTGGAAGAGGAATTGAAGCAGACTTTGAAACGTCTGGAGGATGAACTACTCCAAACGAGCAGAACAGCTGATGGCTCAGAGTTGACTTACCAAGAAAGGAGTACAATGTTGGAAACAAGGCTTAAGGAACTAAGTGAGCTGAAACATAAAATTAAGGAGCTGCATAATATCCAAGCAGATGCCTCAGTCAAGAGCTGTGATGAAAATCGGGTAAGTACTTTTCAGGGAAAAGTGTTTTGGTATGTAATGTATCATGAGCTTCAATTTAACCATTCTATTTCTCTTATGAACCATTTTGGCATGGATGTAACAGGAACTTCAAGAAAAAATTGGAACAACAAAACAGTATTGTGAATCTCTTTCAAGTGATATCAGTAATCTAAAAGCAGAAATAGATAGCTTGCAAAAGACATTTGCTCTCCTTCATAAACAGAAGGAGAATTTGCTTCAATTAGAAAATGATCTGAAAAAACAAACCAATGGATACAACATACAGATTGAAAAAAAAAAAAGAGAACTGGAGAAGTTAAAGAAAATTTTTGAAAAGAGTCAGAAGAAAATCAGAGCTTCAAATCGTGATGAAGCCCAGTACAAAGCAGAACGTGAAAAATATCTAAAAGCAATCGCAGCAGCAAAAGCAAAGGTTTGAGACAACTACATGTTAAGAGGAACTATCCTGGAATATTGTAGTTAAGACTGATTGACATTTGTATTGTAATATTTGCAGAAAAGACAGCGATGTTTAAAAGCCATATCCTCTGTCATTAATAAAGAAAATAACATTCCCATGGAGCCTCAAGGAGAACAAACCACACCACGCTCAATCTTGAAGAAAGAAACCACTCCAAAGAAACCCCCTACTCCTGTATCTGAAAGGAAGTCTGTTTCATTTGCTGCACATGAAGATGATCTACCTAGTACTTCCAGCACTATTGTACTTGAAGTGAGGCTCGTGGAAATCTAATCTTGGTCTTACTCTTGTGTTGTGGCACTTTTTAATTTTATGAAATTATGGCACTTTTTAATTTTATGAAATTAATTTACAGGATGATATGGTAAGTGAACTAGAGAGGAATCCAGCTGCAGCAAGGTCCATAATTTCAAAGATGTCAGATAAGACTAGAAAATAGAAAAAAAAGGTAAGTGACTGGTTCCCAATCCAAAATATCAAATCACTTTATCCATGGCCATTGATGGAGGTACATTTTAGCCCGTCATCTACAAATGATGCCACTTTCAACTATAAAACAGCATTTAATTTACACCATTCTTCTGCAGGTTTTCCTTCAAGTCATCTTTCACTACAGTATTTGTAAAAGAGAAATTTTACTTTGTTCACATTTATTGACTACATTTTTGAAAAAGCTATACTTTTTGCTGGTTTTGTTTGAGATGCTATCAGAATTTTAATTTTATTATTATTTTTGGAAAGACTACAATTGCATTCTTTAATGTCTGTCAGTTTTATCTCTGTATCACGTCTGATTTATAATATGATATTACATGAGATGTGAAGGGCACCAAGGAAAACAAGATCAATGTTTCAGTGTAGCAGTAATTAAGACATTTATTTTAAAAAGTAAGTCTTTTCAGATACAAATAAAATTAACATAAAATTGTTGCTCTATGAGAACCTTGAAATATCATCTTAATTAGACAACTCCTTTTTCTGACTAAGTCAATTAATGTACAGCTAGCTTTTAATTACATGCTCTTACCTAACATTCCTACATGTAAAGTTCCATTATATGTATGGTTATAAATCTGATAGAAACCAGATGTATGTTACGGAGTATCAGTACTTTCAAATATAATACACAATTTGGCATTATACAAACACAAAGTAAATATCACAATCATTCATGCACACACAATCAGAACAGACATCCCTTTTTTAAAAATAAAGTTTGTGATATTGCTGCCACAAACCAGACAATTCATGCCTTGCTGCTAAATCGAGACAGAGTTGCTGGCTGGAACTTCCCAGACAGTTTGTCACTCAGGGGATTGTGATGGAGCATACATAGCCTCTGACCTCTTAGCTCCAATTTGTTGTCACAACGACATGCTTTCTTGGCACTGAGAGATAGATGTTTTCCAGGAAAGGAGCAAACAGGGAGAAGAAAAGCACACACATCACATTATTTTTGGCAATCAACTATCACACTTTCCGTTCTCTCCCAGAAATTGTCGTATTTTGCAAAGAGAAGGCAAGCACAGATTTTGATAATAAAACAAGTACAGTAAACTAAAACTACAGTACTGTGTCACAACTTAAATAGCAGTGCAGAACTTCTTTTATCATTTTCTGGCAAAATAAAACAACCTTGTAACATTATTATCACAGGGCATTAACTGTCAAGTTTACTTGACTTCTCCATAAGCCACAGCACTAAAGATGGCAGAGGAGATCATTTTTCTTTGTTAAATCTATTTTAAGTATCCATGGCATATACACTGGCATGTGACTAAGAAGACAGAGCCTCTCTGCACATGGCATAATTTAACAGTACTCAGACATACCCATGCAATATCAACCATGAAATTTGAGGGCAAAATGAAACAAAATTCCAAGTACGTATATGTAAAGGGTAATGTCGGAAATCGGGTAATGTCGACATTACCCGGGTAATGTCGCCGCTACCCAAAATGACCGGGTAATGTCTAAGATTTTTTTTTGAAAAATAGGAATTTCCAACTTTACCCGGGTAAAGTCAACCTTATCCAGAAGTGTTTCGGTAATGTCAGAAGTCAATATTGGGTGCGGGTAATGTCTATCCTTGTGCTGTAAACTGTCACGTAGACTTTATCCAGAGCCTGGCCCGGTAATGTATATCTTACTGATGCAGGATTTATTTGAATAGAGAACATTATTCATTAGAACATTATCATGTGTGGCATGAGGTTGTGAACATCAAAAAGAGAACATTAGTATTTATACTAGCCACTTTTGTATAAATTTCTTAACATATTAAATTATTGCATGATTATTTCACATGAATTACTAATTACTGGTTGAGCAGGATAAACCACTGTGGTGGAACCATGGAACCTCCCAGGATTGATAGGATAGACTTTCCTGGGCAAAGTTGACTATACACTGGTACAGTCACTTAACCCGGTTGTGTTTGGTCATTTTCTGGATAAAGTATACCTTGGACAAAGTTTACTGCAGTAGAATTAAGATTTGATTTAATATTCCGACATTACCCAACAGGGTCTGGGAAATGTTAAAATTAGTGGGTAAAGTCAGCAAATGAGACATTACCCAGGATGCCTGGGTAATGTCGACATTACCAGGGTAATGTTGACTTTATCCGGTGACCCGACATTACCCTTAACATATACACAACTAAAAATTATCTCATGACTGTTAAGTAACAAATCACAGTAGCATCAATCATAATGTCACTGTCATTCTCTATCAATTTTAACCTAATCATAATTGCCGGAAAACATAAACTTACATCGCATTAAGAATTCTCAATTCCAATCACAATTTCTTTTAACAACACATAAATAAAATAAAGAATGACAATATACAACAAAAACAAAAAATTAAATGAAATGATATAAGTAACATCAGTTCTGAACTGTCATGTTCAATACATGCAATCATGTTCTCTTAAAGAGAATACCAGTCAACCTCTTTAAAAGTAATATTTGCACAAACACTATGACATATCAAACTTCATGTCTTCAAGTGAAAGCAAGAGCATTTCAAAACCAGCACAGAATTAACATTGACAATAAAGATACTTAAGGACAAACAAAACTATTTTCAACTAAGAATTTCAGAAAAGAAAAACGTAAGAAAGCTGGTTGATGAATGCAAGCAAATTTACCCCCAACCCCTGCCCCTGCCAAAAAAAATGGATAAATACTAAAGTGTATTAATCATGCTCTTCTTCATATCACTCACGTTTTTCTTCTTTTTTTTTGTCTTACAGCCTGGAAGGTAAAAAGTTACTGTTACATGCAACACGGGCACAATGTATGAGTTTGTGCCTATTAGACATGTGTATCCAACATTGTTACTTCTTCATTGACTGCTTCTGCTTCTGAGAAATGTTTCGAGCTTGCTTGCTTATCAAGGTAGCGTCGCCGTGCTGCGTGAAGTAGCTGCTCCTTACGAAGATGTAAAATTCGCTCTCTCTCCAAGGGGGACTTTGAAAAACGGCCACCGAGGTTAGATGGCTCCTCATCAGTTGTAGTGCTGCAAGAACCAAGACAGAAATGTTTAAAATACCTGACTTGGTGGTGGGCTTTTAAACAGCAATTTGAAAACTGATAATGATATTTCATATTTCATTGAACACCGTCAACTACTCTTCAACATGCAACATACCTGTCTGAATCTGTATGACTCCGTCCACTTCCATCTGAGACTGATGACTGTACGGGTGGGGTGGTTGGCTGTGTTGTTGTTATAGGGGCTGCTGTCATGGGCCCAGAGGATTCTTCTCTAAATCTTCGGCCTGGTGGTGCCACTAATCGACCATCAAGTATATTTTCAATGGTGATCTCAACTGACCGGGTAAGGCGCAGATCATCCATGATCAATGTCATTGGCATGTGAGGGAACAGCTGCTGTACCTGAAGGAAATCAAGTTCTTTGTTTAATTTGTGTAACTGATGCAAAACCAATCAAAAAATTTGTCAAATCAAACCTTGATAACTTACCTGTCTAGCCATTGCATCAAGCTGGGATGTTTGTACTTGTAGTCCTTGGTCTGCCCTCAGAAGCTGGGTATGAGTCACTTCCACTGAAAAGCTTGGGAGCCAAGAAACATATCGGGAGCCTGCAGAAGAGAAAAAGCAACAGAAGTTAATTGAGGCCAATCAAGTATGAACAAAGAAGGAGACTGACAAACAAAAACTGCATACACACCATCAAAATGAAAGAAGTGATTGGCTGGCGGCCTCCTCGCTGCTTGGACTCCATCTGCACCCCCATCTACAGCCAGCAAAGTGTGGTCTAAACCATGATCACGAGTGATGGGGCTCTGCATAGAGAGGGCTAGACGACATGTAGGGCATGATGTATCTTGTTCTAACCACGACTGCAAACATGAACTGTAACACAATGGAGCAAGAAGTACATTTTAAACCATTAATTTTACATGTGCCAGGTGAAGATGAATGTGGAGTGTGGAGGTGCCTCTTACTTATGGAACAGATGAGAGCATGGTAGTTTCCTAGCTGTTTCCATTTTTTCCCAACATATGGCACAATTGTCTGAATTCTGAGCTAGCTCTTCAGCTGAAGCCATTGGATAGCTGAAACAGAAAATAAGGACAAAATTAATAACTTTAACAATGGCAACACTTTCTGTACCACAAAAGGTTAAAATAATACAACTCAAAAACGCATTACTGGATTTTGTAAGTAGTCAAGCTTTTGCCCAATTACTTACTTTTGCTCCAAATGATTGAGCACCCAAAGGTAATTGCGATGTTTCTTGAAGCGACGTTGAATCTCATGAGTGAGAAACCGCAGCTGCATGCAAATCACAAGAGAGGCCATGGAAAGGAAAATGTTGGACCACAGCAGCATGTGCAGATGATGGAGCAGGTCAACCACCAGCGCGGCCAGCTCCAGAACAAGCTCAGCATAGTATGCTACAGGTCCACGTTTCTCCCATGCCACAACACGGGCAAGGCCCTCATGGTTTCCTGCGTTCCCACTGTCACTTCCTCGCATGTCGTATAGGTGCAAGATATAGCGGAGTATGACATGCAGCGTTCTCACAGTTAGAAGAACACACTGTAACCAAGAATGTCTCATGTCAGGTATGTAACTTGTGAAGAAAGGACACTGGTGGTATTTAAAAGGAAATGATACATACCTCTGCAGCCATAAAGGCAAACGTATTGAAACCATCAAAGAAGCCAACGGCAATACATATAAGAAACATAAATCCAGACAAAAGCAGAATGGCAAAAAGCAGACCAACAAGTCGTGCATGACTCCATCCTGGAGTAGTAGGTGAAAATGAAAGCTGAAACAGAAAAATACGTAATTACTAATACTGTAATACTGTTTCTTATGGCATACACACAAACATATACAATAAATATATATGTGTATAATTACGAACTTACATATTCAAAGCGATCTTTGCACAGCTGTGCCAACAAATGTAAAAAGCCCAGCACTGAGAACCAAGCTACCCACAGCACCACTTCATCCAGGTACTGAACGTTGATGACTCCGAACACGAAGATAAACTTGTAGAAGACAAAGTTCCAAAACTTGTCCTTGACATGCTGCTGTTCGGAAACCCTCAGCTGCCCGAAGACGACTTTCTGTATCAGCTTGCCCAGAAGAATGAGGCAACAATATGCCATGTTCATCAGCGTCTAGAACAGACAAAAAGAATACGCTATGGTCAAAACATTCAACAAACAAGTGAAGTGGGAATTATCTTGTTGCGGAAGCTGGCATTACGCCCCGCGCGCCGCCCAGAATGCCTTTCGGCCTTCGGGGAAGACCGCGGGGTGCCGCCGCACACATTGGGAAGAGTTGCAAAGTTTGTGAATGGACCCCAGGAGTGCCTAGCAGCAGACGGACGAGTAGAGCCATACCGGCCATGCCTAGCCCACCCCCAAGCCGGGCACGGGGCACGGGCACCATGTTGGTACCGTCACTACCGCCACCACGCGAGCCGAGGGCGGCTGGATCCGAGGGGTCCACAACTCTGCCGAAAAGTGTACACTGATTGTGTTGATTGTGTCGATTGTTGCAACTAATTTGCAGAACATTTAAAATTTTAGTCTAGTAATGGCGGTTTACGGCTGCTCTTAGCCTTAAAATGCAGCTGAAGCCTCATGTTTATGCAGTTTTTTAATCGATGATTGTGTTTGATTGTCTGAAAATGTGTACACTGATTGTCTCGAGTTGTGGACCCCTCGGCTGGATCAGTCACGTGACAACCAGACGAGCCGAGCCGCTCGTACTTTTCCACTCTCCTGGCGAGTCCAGTCCAGCCCACCCGACTCCGAGCCGTGCCTTGGTAGTTGGCGACTTCCGCTCCAGCAACGCCCGCCAGTCAAGTCCCGCGCATCGCTCTGCGGCGCGGCTAGGGGAGAAATCCGCCGACGACATTTAGTCACGACCCCCGAGGAGCCTTCCCTGCCTCTAAAAATAAATAATAATAAATTCATTCACAGTTAGGCGGCGGGTTTGGTCCGGCGCGCAGGTAGGCAGGCAGGACACCATCACCCATGCAGCCTTGACATATGTGCTGTCAACGGCTGCCGCGGAATGGTCCGAGCCGGGCCGGGCTGGCAAGGGAGCCACACGGACTTTCCGGACGGTCCCCGAATGCATATGCACACATGGCTCTCATATCAGATCCGTATGCCGGTGCCGGCCGCTGTGGGCCGCTGTGGGCCGGCCGGGTCAATGCCAGCAAGGCGACACCACACACAGTGACACCGGCGGCCACCACCACCGCCATGACGGAGCCATCAAAACGAGACGAGCGCCCGGATACGGAATAACTGGAGGACCCGAGTCATTCTATTCCTCTTGGGTCTCATTCGCGCCGTCGCAGAAAGTGGGTTGGCTCTTGGGTTTGGCTAGAAGCCGGTGGCCGCGGCCGTGAAGTGTTGGGAACGGGATCCACGAGACGGCGGCGGGCGGCGGCGGGCGGCGGCATACAGTGGATGTGGTCGGAGGCGGGAGGCGGTGCCCCTGACTAGGCCAGGAGGGCATGCCACTGCTGCCAACGGCTGCCAACTGTCTCCCCGGGCTCTCCAGCAAACTCAGTAAAATTTGAAACGTTTTCCAGAGTGCATCTCTCCGCCATGCACCGCAGCGGTAGGCGCCGTCAACCTGCTAAGGACACGTGGCGCCAAGCGGCGGGCCGGCGGGCCGCGCATGACTCGGGGACGAGCGACGACGTGGGGGCGACGCTTCGAGCCACGTACCCCGAGGTCGTCGGGGAGGGGGAGGGGGAGGGTCAGCGCACTGAGGGGTCGGCCGTAAAGGGAGTCGTGGCGCCTGCTGGGTAGGCAACAACGACCTCTCCACGCACCCGTGTCGTGCGGGCTGGCCTACCCCCGTCTTCGCAGGCGCTCGGCACCGCCGGCCACTCCGTTTCAGCAGCTGGGTACGAACATTCGGACGTGCTTTACGGGCGCCGCCTCGTCGGGCCTGCAGCGGCCAGCAGCGCACCCGTCATTACCGCACCGCCCCCGGCCAGCGTCCCGGCGCCGCGCCGGCCTCCACGCACCGGCCGGCGTCACAGTCCGCTGGCGGTGACGTGGGGCTGCCGCGGGATGACGTCATCGGGTGGGGCGTGCACATCGGTGCACGGCAGTGACGTCACAAGCTCCCCACAAACCTTCCCACTCACCAGCCAACGCCTCGCCGCGTTACGTGCCTTGTGGACGCCCCCCCCCCCCCGGGCCCGCTGGGCCCACCCCCGCGCACGCACTTCCTGGACGCTCCGCGGGCACCGCTGGGCACCGCTCTCCGATGACGTCAGCCAGCGCTCGTGCACACGCACCGACGATTACACATTTACTCGTAATCCTCCTAAAAGTTTGCGCGGGACGCGGGAGGCAGCTGTCCGCGTCCCGCACGACACTACAAGTCTTGGGACAACCCGCCCTCCACACACAAAATAATACGATTGCAAACCAAACGCCACAGTTATTTGTGCAGCCAGGAGCGGCGGACAGGAGGACGGATGGGAGCCGACGGAAGCGCTGTGTAATGTCCCAGTTTGTCCTCACCACGCGACACGAAACACTGAGAGGAGTGTTCGAGAGGAGACGCAAGAGCAGCTAAGCCGCGGACATGCGCAGCCTTAGAGCCTCTCTTCCATACCGGCCGTGAAAATTTCCTGGGCGGCGAGTCAAAATCCACATAACTACGCTATAGAGCCACAAAAATCCAGACTGTTCTTCACTTCCTTTCTTTCTCACTGAAGGTCGATCCGCCCATTTTATACACGTTTTACGTGCGACATATATGCGAACATGCAGGGCATGACCTGCAGTGACCCACCTCATTAAAAAATTTCATTTGACTTCCAAAAATGTATTTAAATTAGTATGTTCTTGAACGGCGTCCGAAACCCAGACAGAAAAAAGAAAAACCGGCACACGTGAATATTTAATCGGATCTCACAAACAGGTCCCGGCCCGGTTCGGTGGGGACCCACGTGGTCATCGGCACCCGCCCCGCGCGGCCCGCTCTCCAGCGTGTCCAGCCCAAGTTCAGGGCCAGTCCAGCTCCAGTTGACTTCGCTCACGCCGCGGCTGGACGGGGCAGATCCTCTCCACCCGGAAGCAGGGGGGCCCAAGTGGCCGGCATTGGTCAGTGGTCGGGCTCCGCTAGGCCGGGCTCCATGCGGCTCCATGCCCCAGCGTGCACATGCCGCTGTTTCGTCGCTGTCCTCCGCGGCCCACGCCCGCCACTGGGGACGAGCAGCGCCTGGGGCCGCCTAGGGCCGCCTGGGGCCGCCTGGGGCCGCCTGGGGCCGCCTGGGGCCGCCTGGGGCCGCCTGGGGCCGCCTGGGGCCGCCGGGAGGGTAGGCAACACGGGCACTCCGGGGGCGAGCGGGCTGGCCTACCCTGCCCGGCGGCCGCTGGCCCTGCTCTCGCCCCGCGCTTTGGCCGCTTCGGCGAGGAGAAGAAGGCAGCCTTCGGTGCAACACTAAGTGTAGCTCCGGCTGCAGCCGGACAGGCGGGGCGGGCCAGCGCTCTCAGGTCCCACTGGGTCCCACTTTCCGCCAGGTGAGCGCCAAAGCGCTCGGCAAGGTTTCACGGCGCTGCGCCGCGCTAGCAGCTCGGCTAGCTATCCGCCGGACCGGGCCGGGGGGGGGGGGGGGGGGGGGGGAGGCTGCACTGCGCTGCACCGCTCACTTTCCCTTGAACTTGTCCAGCCGGGCGGCCAGCGCTGCACTGCATGCAGCCTTCTCCCGCACACCGCAACGCGTCCTGGCCTGGCCTCCCCCGCCGCACCGTGCCTCTCCAGGCCCACGCCTCCAGGCGCCTCCAGGCTGCAGCGGAGCGTGCGTGTTCGAGAGGGTCCCGTGACATTGCATCGCACACATGTATAGCAAAGGAAGGAAGTGCTTTATGGGAGGTGCACGCGACACGAAAGCGAACACGAGACAGAGAGACAGAGAGAGAGAGAGAGAGAGAGAGAGAGAGAGAGAGAGAGAGAGAGAGAGCAGAGACACAGAGACACAGAGAGAGAGAGAGAGAAGAGAGAGAGAGAGAGAGAGAGAGAGAGACAGAGAGAGAGACAGAGAGAGAGAGAGAGAGAGAGAGAGAGAGAGAGAGAGAGAGAGAGAGAGAGAGAGAGAGAGAGAGAGAGAGATCGACACGAGAAGCAAAAGGCGCTACCGCTGGTTCTGCTGCGCCCGGCTGCGCCCAGGTCGGAGCGGAGAACTTGACCTCCGCGCCGCGCCCTGCCGCCGCCTCATCTCCCGAACCACCTTCGACCGCCCCGCAGTCCGAGCCCCGTTCCAGATTGACTGCCTCTTTCTTTATCTAATTACGCGCGGCATAGCCTCGGGCGACGATTGCAGCAAGCAGAGCCGCGCTCGGGACCCCCGCGCCAAGCCCCTACAACACTACAGACCACTGGCAGACGGCGGTGGGGCCGGCGGCGGCTGGCGTGCTGCAGTGCGGAAGCGCCAGGCCAACGTCCACGTGTGCCGTAGTACTACATGCGCCCTGCGAGGCGCCTTGGCCTTCGGCCGGCGGCAAAATTACTCTGGTAGCGCCCGTCCAACCCGTTTCGTTTGCGGCTTTGAGGCTGTGTGTGTGTGTGTGTGTGTGTGTGTGTTTTTGTGTGTGTGTTTGTGTGTGTCTGTGTGTGTGCCGTGTCCTTCCGTCGGCCACCCTAGGGCCTTCGAAAGACGACGTCATTTTTACAAATAAAGGCAGGACAAGCACGGCATACAGAGCGCGCAGACGCAACTAGAATAACCGCAAGACCCGCGGCCTAGGCAGCACCATGCAGGTACTACGTGGGATTTGTTTTACGAGCTGGGCACCATGGCATCCAGCCTCGGAAAAAAAAAAAAAAAAAGGGAATGAAGTGGAGCACAGTATGAGGATACGGGTGGGTCCCGAAATTAAATGACCAAAGTGGAGTTCAGCGAGATTCCGCCATTAAAAAAAAAAAAAAAAATTATTTGGGAGCTGTTAACGATTTAGGATGAGTGCGAAGCCACGAGCCGAGAACCGTCGCCGAAATGATTTTGAATCCCAAACGCGCAAACTGCAATTAAAACTTCGTCACCGCCGTTCACCGCGCAAGGTGAATTTTTGACGCAACAAGGTGGCGGGAGTTGCATAAGAGCACACGATCGGCATGGTATCCGAGAAGTTGATGCGACTGTGATTAAAGAGCGAGAACAGTTTCCGCGCTGGCCGGTCTCCGCGAAACCCGTTGACTTTCAGACGGCGCCTCGCGACTGTGCAACTATTAGAGCGCATTTGCAAATCGACGCCAACACTTAGCGGCCGTGCCGGCCGCGCCCTGCAGACGCCTCCGGGATGACCTTGGGAGCGGCGTGACGCGCTCCGGAGGAGGCTTTCCTGGAGCAGTCCCCGCCGGGACAAGCCTCGCACAGTTTCCGAAAATGGGATCAAACCGAGAGTACGTAGTTGTGACACGAACAAAGTGCGGGTGCGGCGCACGCAAGTGAATAAGAGTACCTCCGGTCGTCTCGCGTCATCAAACAAAATATTAACAGCTGCATCAAATATGAAGTCCGTAGTTAAAAAATAAATAAATTTGGTTTTAATTTTAAACAGAGGTGTTCCGCCTAGCCCGCCGAGGCAAGTGAGAGAAAGGGAGGCGCGAGGGCCGAGTTGCATCAATCGTGTTGGTTTTGAGACTGGCAATAAATGACAAGTCCTAACACTAGCTCATTGCGGCAAGAGGTGTCGACTCGGTAATGACAAGCTAATGATGTCAAACGCCCTAATGGACGGACTATAACAACCGCAGAAACACACTTAGTCACCTCAGAGAGACATGCCACCTCGCCCGAAAACGAATAATAACGTACGCGATAAGTACAGCGACGGGCATCAGACACTAGACAAAAATTTAAAAAAAAAAAAACACAATTTAAAAAAAAAAAAAAAACATACGGGCAAACAGTTTTGAACTGCATTCGTTTTTTTTTGGACCCATCTGACCGGAATTGCTCGCCCAAGACCATAAATCAGAAGAGTACGACGCTGCGGGAGAGACAGAAGAGAAAGGAATAAAACGCAGTCGCACAGGAGCACAGCAGCGACTTCACCTGGAATAATCGAATATGCTGCGTTGAAAATGGCGCGTTAAATCCTTTTCCCCAAGCCCAGCCCAGCCACGCACTTGTCGAGCCCCGCTTCTGCCTACCCAGCGCACGCTCGGACCGTTATACCACGGAGCCGGAGAAGTAGAAGGACGCCGTGGACACCTTATGCCTGCGGGCCTGCATGGTCCTGCGGGCCTGTATGGTCCTGCGGGCCTGTATGGTCCTGCGGGCCTGCATGGTCCTGCGGGCCTGCATGGTCCTGCGGGCCTGTATGGTCCTGCGGGCCTGTATGGTCCTGCGGGCCTGCATGGTCCTGCGGTCCTGTATGGTCCTGCGGGCCTGTATGGTCCTGCGGGCCTGTATGGTCCTGCGGGCCTGTATGGTCCTGCGGGCCTGTATGGTCCTGCGGGCCTGTATGGTCCTGCGGGCCTGTATGGTCCTGCGGGCCTGTATGGTCCTGCGGTCCTGTATGGTCCTGCGGTCCTGCGGTCCTGTATGGTCCTGCGGGCCTGTATGGTCCTGCGGGCCTGTATGGTCCTGCGGGCCTGTATGGTCCTGCGGGCCTGTATGGTCCTGCGGGCCTGTATGGTCCTGCGGGCCTGTATGGTCCTGCGGGCCTGTATGGTCCTGCGGGCCTGCATGGTCCTGCGGGCCTGCATGGTCCTGCGGGCCTGTATGGTCCTGCGGGCCTGCATGGTCCTGCGGGCCTGTATGGTCCTGCGGGCCTGCATGGTCCTGCGGGCCTGTATGGTCCTGCGGGCCTGTATGGTCCTGCGGGCCTGTATGGTCCTGCGGGCCTGTATGGTCCTGCGGGCCTGCATGGTCCTGCCGCTCCGCGTCCCAAATCCATACATCGCCACAAACGGCGGCGCCCTGTTAAGCCCCAGCCCGGTGACGGCGGGCCCAAGGTAGGCCACTTCCATGAAATTGCTACATACGCGTGCAACGGTCTGAGGTCGAGTGAGTAGCCGTGTACGTTTGATTTGGGGCCTCCTGCTATGCACGATACGGCGATACGTTGGGTGATTAGTCACACGAAAACCAATGCGACAGCAGTGGCCACGAACCGTGTGCCACCAGACTGACAGTGCTGCGCTATCAAAGTTGGTCAGCGTCTTTATGGTTGCCTTGGCATTCACTGGGTTATGATGCAATGACAGTGCAATTGCAAAGTCATCGAATTACATTATACATGCTTTGACGAGACGTTTCCATGCGAGCAACAAACGTAGTGCTTTGAGGCGTGGGGTCCCCGGTTCGTCGGTTCGTGCACAGGAATCGAAGACGAGAGAAACACAGCCCGCGCGCACGGCCATAAAACTCGCGGAGGCGAAGACTTTCCAAAACTATCTGGACAAGATCCTCGGTAGTCAAATAGACTCAGAGGTAGAGATCTGGCACGACAACTTGCTCTTCCTGACAGTCTCGGAAGAGCACTATTTGGACAGAATTATCAAAACCCACGTACGAGCCGGTTGCGTGGGCGGAGGAGCCCACCCACACTAGGGTAACGAGCGGGAACAGTAATACGCAGTAATAACGGCGGCTAGTGAACTGGGCAGCATGGGCAGAGTGTGGCGCCGCAGTTGAGCGGGTCTCATCAGCGCTGACCCGACTCGGCTCCGACATGCAAACCGCGGACCGCTGCGGACGGATTGTGTGGCAAATTGTGGCGGAAGACAGCGGCGGAGACACGGCGGAGACACGGCGACAGACAGGAGACGAAGGCGCTAACAATAAGGTCGACTTCCTTGTCATTACTTCAGCAGCGAGAGTCATTGTTTTCTTTTTTCTTTCTCAGACCAATTTTGAGATAGTAAAATAGATACCCTATAGCTCCTGCTGTAGGAAAATTAATTCAGACTGGGTTGAACTAACTTCCCAGCGAGCAATCGGACCGCTCTGGCGGCGAGTTTTGGACCGCCCCCGTCTGTGGTAACCACCGCCAGAGGTCGCCACAGGGCACCAGAGGGCCTTGCACGGCAGAGTGCCCGCAAGATTATTTAGTGCGCTCCCAGAGGGTCACGAATACGTTCCCAGCACGGAACTTTAATTAGTTTCCCTCCCTATAAAAAATGGATCACAATTTCGATTTTCTGCCTTTAATGTGGATCACTACACTGTGAGTGAAAACTTCCTCTGCGGACCAAAATAATGTTTAATGCGGCACCGTCTGCTACACCGCGCAAATTCCTTGGTGCCTCCTGCTCAAGGTCCCGAGTCCCGAGGTCCTCGTCTTGGTTGGTCACGGCGCATACGAACCAGCCTCCCTTTCCTTCGCACCCTCCCCCCGACGACCAAAATAATTCTGCCCGGCCGAAGGGGGGGGGGAGAATATTTGGTTTCGGGAAGGGGGGGGGCAATGTTGTCTGTGGAGCGGGTAGCAAAACAAGAGGGCGTCGCCAACCGCGACACGACGGCAACGGTTTTGCGAGTTTTCCACACCATGCATAGAGCAACAGCCCATTTTGTTAATTTTTTTTTGTAGAGACGCTCCTCTGACTTTAATGCCGATCGTCACTCTTCCATTTTCAGAGAAGCAGTACAATCAGCAGCAGCGAAAACAACAGCAACAAAAACAACGCAAATGGAGGTCGATCTGCAAGGACAGGATCACAAACCCTGTCGCCAGTCTCGCCGCTGCATAGGGTAGCAAGCAAGGGCAGGAGAGAGGGAGGGAGAAGGAAGTGGAAATAAATAGAGCGAATGAGGGGGGCGGGGGGAGCGGGAGGCGGGTACCAAATGGCCACCTCATCCGCGACCTCAGCAGCCCGCAGCGCGGGTACGGATCCGGAGAGTGAGCCAAGGACCGAGCGGAAGAGAGAGGCGAGGCAGTGCTAGGTGCATTCAACTACACCGCGAGAGAGATCATACAAAGTACACGACACACAGAAATCAAATCGACAAAGAAAATCGGCCAAAAGGCCGAAACCGACTATTGTTTTCTTCTTCTTTTCTTTAGGGATTTTTTTTTTCTTTTTTTTTTGTATGCATCGACCAAACATTTTGGTCACGGCAAATTTCCCGATCTACACAATCTCAGATGAAGCAAATTATACGTGATAATGAAAACCCACCTGCTCGGCTCGCGCTGACGAAGCCCAGCAATGTCCCAGCCCACCAATCGAAATAACAACCTACTTTGAATCAAAAGGCACAGCGAGTGTGTCAGGGCCGGCTGTGCGGTGATCTTGTATAGTTCCGGCATGATTGCACCGCGGCGGCCAGGGGCGTGCGCCACATGCTGCGGTGCGCGGCCGCGGCCCCGGCGGGGGGCTTCGGGGGCCTGGGGGGCGCCAGGAGGCCTGGGGGGGCTTCGGGGGCCGCCGTCAGACCCGAGTCCAGGCCCGCGGCTGGCTTTCTCCCCGGCACAGCGTCCACCCGCAGAATGCGGCATCTCCCACGCGGCACTGGCAGGTTTTCAAACGTTTCCTCTGGCCAGGCGGGGACCTCTGGGGACCCCCCGGGGGGCCCGGCCGCGCCCGGCAGGCGGTCGATTGACCAGCACCGCCAGCACCAATGCTGCAGCGGAGCGCGCGCAGCCCAGCGGCGCCGCTCGGCGCGATAAACCGCGGCAATCCCGGTGTAAATGTCAGTCAATGTCTCTGTCCACGTGCCGGAGTCGGCCGGAGCGGTGCGGCGGGTGCGGCCACGTCGGGTATGCACCGAGCTCGGTAGTTTCCGCGCTGCATACCCGTCACAGCGAGGAGGAAAACGCCCACGTCACGGCGCGTTGAATGAGTGATCGAACAGCTGCACGCACAGGTGGGGCCGGGTGGGGCTGTGGGGCTGTGGGGCCGTGGGGCTGTGGGGCCGTGGGGCTGTGGGGCCGTGGGGCTGTGGGGCTGTGGGGCCGTGGGGCTGTGGGGCCGTGGGGCTGTGGGGCCGTGGGGCTGTGGGGCTGTGGGGCTGTGGGGCCGTGGGGCCGTGGGGCCGTGGGGCTGAACGGCTGTGGGGCAGTGGGGCCGTGGGGCCCACCTCCAGCGCCGCACCCGCACCGCACCACTACCCGCAGTAACCAGGTCGAGTACCTTGAGCAGGCGCCTCTCCGTAGGCAGGCTGCGCAGGCCAAGGGTGCGCGGCATACGGCATGGCCGAGCTCAGTAATGAAGGCACCGATTGCACTCCGAACGAGAGCTGCATCTTCTGCAGCCGTGTACAACAACTCCCCGGGGATGACGGGACACTTCTGCGCGTGTGGCGTACGTGCGTGCCTCGGGCGTGGCGGCGGGGCGGGGAGGCGGGGCGCGGCGGGCCGCGTGGAAAGCTCGTCCAGAACCGCTAGTCCGGCCCGGCGCGCTGCAGAACACTCTCAAAAAGGTTGCGCCGCGCGTGTTTTATCTGACTTGTGAACACGCCATATTTGGTGCGGAAAGAGACAAAAGCTGTTCGTGCGCATTCCGTGTACTTCATATAAACATTAAAACACGCGCGAATTCGCGGGAACGTGAATGAGTCTGTTTGAGTCTAAGGAGCGACTGCTTGGATCAGAGAGCTGGATCGAGCCCACAGATTCTTGCGTTGCCTTTCAGGTGAGGATCTACTCGTTAATATTTTCACAGTGTAGGCGGTCACAGCCCCCAGCCCCCGGCCCACACCGCCGGCACCGGCGACTCCAAGTTCAAGGACAGCCGGAGCCGGTGTGCCACTGCACCGCACTGCACACCATGGTGTACCACTGGGTTGCCACTGGTGTGCCAGGCACCTGCCAGACTCCGGCACGAGGCAGAAACTCCGTACGGACCCTCCACAAAGAGAGGCCACAGGGCGCCACAGGGCGCCACAGGGCACCACGAGCGTCTCATACGCCGGACTGTTATTAAAGAACCGACAAACCGGTTTGCTGACAGTGCACACGGGAGGACCTGGAATACGTAATTGCGTGGCGCCCACGCTTCCGAGCTGCCATCACTGAGAATGAAAAAGTCATCATCAAGGCCCAGTTTTTGGGCGACAAACGGCTGTTTTGAAACCTGGGCGTTGCACTGAAGATTCGCGAACCGAGTTAGACTGGATTTAGACTGAATACGATTCCAAACAAACGGGGTCACATGACCCTCTGATCGAAACTGCGAACGACACCAGTGGGAGTGGCAACTATGAGGCCGAATGAGGCCCACCACTAATAAGGCCATGTGACCAAAGTTTGGAAGCCGTCTTGAAAGCTCAAAGCAAAGGCTAAGATTTCGAAACACCCTCTAACCGACCAAAATTGAGCGATGATAATGACTAATTTCATTCCCAGAGGCGTAGTACAAACCGGTCGGTTTCCGTGCGGGAAAAAACTAAACAGCATAAAAAAGGGATTTCTTTTTTTTTTGCTTCTTTTAATATGCTTCGCCTATTTACTATACGAAGAGCCGCGGGTGGACACGGCAGCCAGCCGGGCGTCGCACTGGGGTCACCGAGCTCCGTAAAACCATCAAACGGCCACGTGGCGCTGTGTTTGGGCTGGGCCGGCTGGGCTGGGCGGGTCCCGTCCCCATGGTGCGGAAGAGATCCCGCAGCGCACGCACAGACAGGAGGCGGCCACTTGCCGGCATTACACGGTGGGGGTGGGTATCGCGACCACGTTTCCCGGTCTTTAATTAGAGGATACAAGAAAAGAATGAAAATAAAAATCATCTGATAAAAAGAAACGAATAGCAGGAACGGAGAAACTCTGGATTTGGAACGACGGAGAAGTTCTAACAAGAAAAGGTCGTGGTCTCTCATTGTGGACACGTCGCGTGGCTTTTCAGAGTGATCATACCAGTTTCCCTCAAGCCGGGCGCCAAAACCATAACAATCTCCGATTTAAATTGACGGCCCCCCAAAAAATCCAGAGACCCTAATAATTCTTGGTGTGCAGAAAATTTGGGAGCTTGCAGCATAGTGCAGACCCTTGGGCTGTGCTGGTCCGCTCTGCCGCTCTGCTCCCGACGACACACGCAGTAGGCGGTGCGCTCTTGGCGACACACCAGCTGGCGCTGGCTGGGGCCGGGCGCGGGCTGGGCTGGGCTGGGCTGCCGAGGCTCGCGGCCCGGCGGCAGGCCGGGTGGGCGCGGGGTAAACACACCATGCCGTGCCGCGGGGCCGTGTGGCTGTGAGGCTGCGGGGGGCGCCCCCATTTACAGCCTCGGGTCTGTAGCGCACCGCTGCCATGCAGTGTTGCCTACCCTCGCCCCGTAAGGCGGTCCGTCCAGAGCCACGACATACTCAGACGCCACGCTGGCGATAGGGGAACGACTCCAGAAAACTGTGCCTGACAGATTATCTTGGTAGCCCTGGAATACCTAGGATCACCCCGGGTTACCCTCTGGATTACTCTGCCCGCATTTCCCTTGGACTGACACCGGATTGCTTTGCATTACCC
The DNA here is from genome assembly GCA_038380765.1 of Odontothrips loti. Lineage (NCBI taxonomy): Eukaryota > Metazoa > Arthropoda > Insecta > Thysanoptera > Thripidae > Odontothrips > Odontothrips loti. The sequence goes on along the minus strand of CM076244.1, from coordinate 12,813,560 downwards.
GACCCCCTCGGTCAGTGGCCCACCGTGGCACGGCCGGACCCGCGCGTAGCCAAACGGAGGCCGTAAACAGAGACGCATGGAAGGTGAAAGAAGGACGAGGCCCGGAGGGGACATTGTACACAGGAAACGAGCCGAGACGCGGCGGCCAGTGGCGACGAGGACCTTCGATGCGCCTGTGACCTTCGGGAGAGGCATCCAGGAGGCATCCGGGGGGCATACGGGGGGCCTACGGGGGGCCTACGGGGGGCCTGCGGGGGGCATCCGGGGGGCCTACGGGGGGCCTACGGGGGCACACCGCCGCCGCTCCTTTCACTCTCTTCGCTGTCTTTCCCCGCGCACAAAACACGCCTGGTCTGAGTGCGTGCTCGCCGGGCAGATGGGTGAGGCAGGTCAGCTTTGCCGACACGTACCCGCCCGGCCCGGCCCGGTGACATCGACCCAAGCAGCCCAAACTCTGTCGGAACCAGTTACGGGCACCGCCGATTGGTCGGGAAAGGAAACGCGAGGAGACGGCAGGAGGAGAGGTCACAAAGAAGGGGGATATGAAGATCGTGGCGGTCGGTCGACCAAATTGACCCCCCCCCCCTCGTAATACTTGGGCTTGTTATTGTCTCCGTTCCATAAACGTCACCCCGGTGGAAAAAAAACACACAAAAAAAAAACAACAGATAAACGAGAAAGAGAAAATGCACAAGTTTGCCTTTAAGTCCCATATAAAACGAATTTTTCTTGTTCACACACTCATTTCGTATCTAAACCTCCGCAAACGTAAGCAAATGGCACACAAATATATGAATAACAATTCGTTTACATTTGCACTTGAAAGACTTTGTAACTCGAAACGCAAAAACACGTAAATCAAGAGTGTGCTATACGTTATCAAGCGTTTTATTTTGCCAGTCAATACTCCTGTGACGTCACCGCGCGATACTGTATCGTATCACAGACGTGGCCCACTTGGCCACGTGGCCGCCACACCGCAGCAAACCAAACAGACTGTGCCGAAACGAGTGTAGCATTTGACAACAGCTAATGGACACCTGTCCTTGCAAGCAGTACTAAGGCATCGCATCAAGAGTTTCAATACTTTTTTTTTCTCAGGCGATTAATGCCGAGGGATTGTGTCATAGTTCGTAGGCTTGCAAATCACCGCTCTAGACCACTCTAAGAAAATAAAAATAAAAATTCTGACAGTGTGAGACCAGGTGAGACCCCGCTGAACTCTTTGCCTACTCGGCCTGACCCGACCCGACCGACAAAACATTCGCTGCTACTGCAACCTGCAGCTCAGGACAACTCGTATCGAAGTTCGGACTGTTGTTTGTAACATTTATAAATACTCTTCTATCGTTTCTTTGCTCGAACTTCGTTGGTCGAGGATAGTTGACGCCCTCAGCAATTCTTCTGCTTTTTGTCATTACTTTGGTCTTGGCCAAAAAATAAAGAGCTCCTAAGTCGTGGAGCGTTCTCGTGTCGATAACAGCACGCTTATCGACAAGCAAAGAGCCGCACCGGTGCAAGAAGAGATTGTACCAAGGATAACGGATCACAGTGCTGCCTCCTAAACCCCTTCATTACATCCTTTCTTTTTGACGTGGGCTTTTTCACCTGCATCTCAGTTTCTAGAAATTTTCACACGTCGCAGATAATCGCGTTCGGACCCCTGAATGTTGTACGGCCTCCTCAGTGCACGTCAGAGCTGTCGTAATTCACGCCTTAGTGGCACTTCCTTCTTCGGTCCCACGGCATGTCAACTTTTTTTACACTGTTGACACGCCGGCAATGCATTCCGCAACCGTTTACAATCGTCACATTTTATTTTCGTACGTCCTAGAGCATGGGTGCTAAGAGGCCAAAATTAGAGGATGATTATTTCGTGGCCCAGACATTGTATCCTTGTATCCGTACAACCTATGTCACTGCCCTCGATGAATTATTGACGCGCTTAACGCTGCCGAAATGTAACCGTTACATGTAATGTAACCTTTACATATAGGCAGGTTGATTTGCAGCGCTAAACGCGTCAATAATTCATCGTACCCGTTACATTGTAATTGTAACGCTCTCCTCGCAAACATGTCTGGCGTGACCCGGCGACAACACTGTACGGTCCGAAAAGCTACTTCGTAAGTCATAGTTGTCTTTCGTGAGCCGTGACCTACCGCAGGGTCTTCTAGGCCTACGACACCAAAAGACAAGAAGACCTACAGAAGAATGATCTTGGGGAAAAAAAGCCTTAGGTGATATAGATCCCAGATAAAGCCAGAGTCGATCTCGAGCCTCCCTCCCCTCCCCTCCCCTCCTCTCCCTAGCAGACCTTCCTGCCGGTCGCCTCCCTTCCTTTAGCAGCTTTAGTTTACAGTGCTCCGGGGGCGAGGGGTTGCACTTGAGACTGCGAGGCCCACGGTGCCCACGTTCCCTTGGCGCCATGGAGGTAGACCATAGACCGCCGGCAGGCGCCAGTCCACACGGTGCCGCAAAGGCAAGGGGTACACAGGAGGGGGAGGGGGAGTGATGCCGGACCTGCAGGGCAGCAGGGCTGTGCTACGCGGGGTCCGACTCGGTTTGCCAGCGGGCAAAACATGACCAGCTGGTGGGCGACACGCGACACGCGACACCCGCCCCGCCCCCGCCCCCTTCACTTGCCTTGAGCCAGGCCCCTTCCCTTCAATGAAAAATATCCTCCTTCCTTGCTATCCGTTGTCATCACTGTCCTTGAACAGCTACCAATATCACTTGCTCTTCCCAGGGGAACATTATTTTGGGGTACATATTTGGTTTTAAAATACCAATTGCACATTCTGTACTTCCCTCTAGAAGAAAATTGTCTCTGTGGTAAAATAATTCCCATTTACCAAACTTCACTTTTCTATCATTGGCATAATTTTGCAAAACTTGAACCAGCCAATCATTAAAATCTGGTACTTACCCATATGCAAAGTGGCTCTTGCACCATGTATGTGATGACTTCAGCTATTTGAACACTCAAGGTAGGTTTTGGCTTGGCAACAAGTGGTAGTTGAGCTTGAACCAATTCTGGCGACACCACTGGTGGTATGGGTGTGAACGCCTGCTCCTGCAGCTTGTTCGATAATGTTGTTGCCATTGCATCATGTGCAGCGGTGGCGTTTGCCTTCCAGTTTGCTTCACTTGTGACTTGAACTGCATAGTACACAGAGCACGACAACAGTGCCACACTGATAACGGTGTATGTCTTCAAACTAGGCAATGGGAGCCTATTAACCAGGATCACAGGCATTTTTAAGCCTTATCACATAACCTCTTCAGCTAAACTTGGGAGAGCAGCCCCACACTGCCTACTCAGCAGCATAAACTCTACTGACATTCGTTGGGCAGTGCCCGTTCAGGCATCACACGACGGAGGGTGCACGATTCCAACTCCAGGCACGGAGTACAGGAACATGTTACAAACTTCCTCCCACAACAGCCTTCTTGTGGGAGTCACTTTTCAGAGACAACACCAGTGAGGCTTGTTAACATGAAATAACTTGGACACAACGGCACTCGTCCAGCGCGGTGCACTGCACTATCACCAGATTCGTCAGCAGTCAGTGACAAGAAGGGACACACACAGATTCTTTCCGCGAAGCCGAATAGCGTCCCCAGCGACTGACAGACAAAGTCTCTTTGAGAAGCTGTTTTGGGGAGGTGCTACGCCTTAGACAACACAAATATTCAACGGAGTTAGCCGGCACAGATCTTCAAAAATCGGTTTCACCGCCAAGTGGGCGACGGCTCGTCCGGGAAACGACGATCTTTTCCTAACTGTCCTGTATCGCAGGCGGGGCGCGTCGCGAACCGAGTAACCGCGGTCTGTGTTTAGGTTTGAACCAGCAGAAGCCTCTCGTCTGTGTTCATGCTGCTGCTGCTGTGGTGGCTGCCTGCTCTGCCTGGGCTACGAAGGCCAGTTGGCGTGCGCGCCAACAGATGGCGTTGGAACTTCCCCCTTTGGCGCCATCTCTCGGTGGATGGACGCAGAACTGAAACAGGGTCGAAGTGAGCAAGTAACCTTTACTTTGACAGCGAAACTGAAATACTGGAGTATTTCAATCGCCGGAATCTATCGCCTAGGCCTCACAGTTCACCTCTGCCGCATAATTCGCCACACCTACCTAAAAGAGATAATAATAAGAAATATCATCGTAGAAGTAGTGTATATGAAAAACTAAAGCAAGCCAGTGCTACCAATACAGGATATGTCAACCAGTCACAGAACTCCAAACCATCACCACCATCAAAAGCGCGAATATGTACTCGGAAAGTTGATTGTCTTTGCTGGCATTCCCTAGCGTCCAGATGTACACTCGTTTTTGGTCTTCTGGCCCTGCGCAAGAAATTCTCACGGCACTCGGAGCGGCGTCAACCAAATATGCCGGATGTCGTAGTCGTGCACCGACTGCAATGGCGGCTTATTGACGCGACGCATATTCGATGTATTTGATGTAACTTGATAATTATTTGTCTTGTTGGCATGGTCGACAATTGCTATCATTTCATTGAAATTTAGACCAGCCTTGTTGCCAAGACAGGTTTGATTAGCGGTGTTATTGTATTGCACCTCTGCTGGCGGCCACTTTCGTTGGTGAGCCTCTTCCGTCCGTAAACACAGGTTTCGAAGGTTAGTTGGGAGTGAAGGCTGATCAAAATTAAGTCTTTTGTTTTTGTTTTCTTTTAAAGTTAGTTTTCTAATTTCTCTGAACGTTTGCACTATTATTTTGCTGTGACATTCATCATTGTTTTGATTTTCGCGATTAGTATTTTTAATGGTTTAAGATAAAACTCAGTTCTCTGAGTTATTGCCATTTAATGTCTAGTTTATTTTAATAATGTCATATAGCTGTATGTTAAATAGCTGTCTGGTTAAATCTCTTATCTTCAAACTTTGATTTTCCATCAATGTATTGCACCCATTAATGCTAATGCTTTCCCATACAGGTGAAAAGTTGAGAGTTTTGTTCATGCAATTTTGTTTATTGCAGTTATCATTTGCCAAATGTGATGTGGGTGACACCTGCGCCCTATTAAGCTCCAAACCTGCTATGAATAATCAAGATTATGGCTTCTCTGAAGTGGATTCTGATTTCCACATCAATGTCCCAAAGGGTAACGCCGTACCTGCTGCTTTCCAATGTGAAGATGAAATGGGGATAAGTTTTGTTCCAAATGCATACCAGATGGGTAATGAAAATTATTATGAAGGCATGGCAAGAGGACAAAATGAGAGTCAACTTGTTCAAGATGCCCAGTCAATACAGGTTCCAAGGAAACCAGGATTAGATTGCCCTGTTTTCATTGCAGGAGTAAATGAGGACAGTGCTGGTTATATAAGCAACAGTGGACAAACACAGGTTCCCTGCAACCAACAGTACTGCTCTCAATACTCCAACGAAAATGTTGACAATGCATCGACCCTACCTTTTTCAAATTGTTTACAACCTCCATCAGAAACTCAATACCTGAATAATGTCACACAATCTCAGCAGTGTCTGGATCAGTTTCAACATCAGAACTTTCAATCGCAGTCTGACATGTTTGCTAACAGAGTGCCACCTTTAAATCACAAAGTTAGCCCAAACACTGATATTTTTCCTCCCAGTACCACAGAATTCATGGAGTGTAATTCTAATCCTCAGATATTATATCCTCTTGCAAGTGGTCAACCTATTGGAACCAATTCTACCGCACATTCCGGTAGTAATGAGCCAACGCTCATTCCTGGTTCATTCACTGAAAGTCCTTTGCACTGTGTAAATGAGTATACACAGTCAGAAATTCCTTCACTCTCTGGCATACATGATGTAGTTTCTGCCACAAGTGAACTGCACCAAAATAGCGGTCAGGACCTTATTAATGAAGATAGTGCGCCTAATAATAGAGAATTAAACCAATATTCTGATGTTAGAACTGATATTAATGGAACTGTGTGTTGTGATCAGACATCGGTGTCCAATTTAACATCAGGTAATGAAAGTTTACTTACCACACCTCAAGAGGTCTCAGACTCATATATGAGATTAGATAATCCAGAATTGAAATCTTCACAAAGCAATGAGTTTAATTTACAGCCTCCTGGTGAAGACTGTGGTCTTGCCAGTGGTTGCCAGTCAAAAGATATTAGTGAACGGCTAACTTTAAACCATATGTCTAATGCTGGTGAAGTGTCAGTAGAGTCAGCTCACACTTCAAGTACTCCAGAAAAGGAAGATGTAATAGATTTGCTTATATCTCAAGAAACTGAACAAAATGACGAGTTCACAACTGATACTATGCCTGAGGTAACAGCCTTGGAAGACAAAGGCCAAACTGAAGCAGGGAAAAATGGTGAGTTCTTGATTGAGACTATGTCTGAGGTGGCTGCTGTTAAAGGTAACGGGCAAACTGAAGAAGGGAAATCAAGCGTTCTCCAAAAAGAGTGCTTTAGTACAAAAGAATTTTCAGCATGCGATGAAACTTTAGATGATTTCACTGATAGGCTAGAAGAAGGTATTGTGTCGACATCAGAAAGCATTACCATGGAAGATACTCAAGACAATTGTCAAGGGGGAAGCAGCGCAAAAGGACAACCATTGTCACCAATGATCACAGTTATGGACAGCACTTTCGGAGAAGGAGAGGAAACAAATATTTCAATGAATACTGCAGACAGTGGAAAAGGTACTACCCATTTACCCCCTATGTCTATATTTGTTTATGACACTATTTACCTTGTTTTTCCTTTTTTGTCTTAGTTGTAGAAACTATGGAACATCAAAAGGATCATGATAAGGACAATGTCAGAGTAACTAGAAGTGGTACCGGATCTCTGCGAAATAGAACACAGCGCTTCATCGAGGAATATGGTGATTCTGATGACTCATGTCATGAGTCTAATAATGGTAAGTATAGTGATTTAACTGTTCTTTTGTCACATATTCAGTTTATGTTTCAGGTGTTTTATGAAACCTTGCTGTCATTATGTTTTTAGCTGAAGATTGGGAGTATGAGGAAGGTGCAGAACTTGCCCCCTGTAAGGTAGATTCTTCAATAACTGTCTCAGAAAATGTTCTCACTGTAACTCCTGAAGAAGTAGAGTACTACAAGAAAAGATTTCCAAGTATGTATACATAGCTTCTACTTCACTTGCTTTTGAAATAATGTAAAGTATGATTAATAAAATAAGTTTGAAATATGAATTTCTCATATAACTTTGCTTATTTATGTTTTTGCAGATGGTGTGAACTCTGTGCTTAAAATGCGACTTCATTGTACGACCTGTAATAGACACATTGGAGCAGCACCAAACTATATTCATTTGGGGAATCGTCATAAGGTTCTCCGCGTGCTTACATGCAATCGGTGCCGTTCATTTTATGGTGTGGGGAAATTTCCCAAAGATTCAGATGGATCTGAGTTATTTTGTCGATGGTGTGGCCAGGGAGGCCAAGTTATTTGTTGTAGCACTTGCCCAAATGTGTTTTGTGAGGTAAACCACTGTTTATCTTTGTTAAAGAGAATAAGTTGACATGTGTATTAATGTTTACTGTGGTTTTTATTTTAGCCTTGTATCAAAAGAAATTTTGGACCGACTCAGCTTGACATAATTTCTAGCTTGGATGATTGGGTATGTTTTCTATGCAACTACAAAGACTTGTGGGAACTGCGTAGCATTTGTTGGGCTGTCCTCACATACACCATGCAAAAAAAAAAGTAAGTATACTGTAGCTTTATCTGTAGGGGACCTTCACCTCTTTTTCTTGAAATGTGTTATGAAACTTCACTACTTCTCTTTAGTTCTCTAAAATCTTTCTTAAAATATTCCTATCTTGTATAGTCTTTGTTTAAGTTTCTTTATATAGTGATTGGTTTCTCTGATCATTTTCAGGGATGCTATTAATACCAATGATGCCAAGAAAATGCTTGAGCTCGAAGAGGACACCAGCAAGTGCTGTAATACTAAGAATCACAAGAAAAGAAAATCTCAAATTAAATCAAAAGTTTCCAGTGCCATCACAAATACATCTCAGAGGACTCCTGTTCCTCAAGGAGAGACTTCCTTTAATAGCTTTGAATTTGGTCATTTTCTGTTTCAAAATGAAAGCTTTCCTGAAGCTAAGGAAATTCAAGGCAATTTTACTGCGGCAGCAGCAATGGCAGATCTTAGTAGTGCTGAAGAAGATGACTTCATTGACCCCTCTCAGTTTGTGCAGCCTGTCTTAGAAGAGAAGCAGTCCCCTAAATCCACAGAACGAATAGTTCAAAGGCGGCCACCACAAACTATTCGCGCCTTGATCGCACCAGTGCCTCAAGCACAGCCTCTCCCACTTCGACCCAGGGCTCCTCAGCAAACTTTCTTCAGGGTTTCTCATCAACCTGTCCCAAGGGCCCCTCAACATCCTGTCCACAGGGCCACTCAACCAGCTGCCTTCAGAGCAACTTCACCTCGCATCATTATACGACAAGGAAATTTGATGCAGCCCGGTCTTGTTCCAATCAATAACCAGCCAAACAGCATATCATCCCCGATTGCCAGAGCCCCAGTTTCCCATTCTGCTTCTTCAGGATCTCATGTTCGGAACCCTCCTCCCTTTTTAAACAATATTGAGGGTGTGCGCTCTCTGGATCAGATGCAATCGCTCGATCAGGTTCCTTGGTTCCGTGATGGAATCGACAGTATAAGAGCAACAGGATTTGCTTTGAATAAGCGAATCCGAGAACTGGAAGCCAGATTTCATAGCCTGAAGAACAAACAAGATGTTGAAAAAGTAATGATTCTTGGCAAAAAACTACAAAGACTGACTACAAAAACCATGATTCGCTATAAGCAAATGAACCTCAATTTGAATGATGCATGTAAAAGGTGGTATATCAGAAGATTAGGCGTTGACAGTGCTAAAGCACAGAAACTTGATCCATTAAATTTATATCCTGATTGTCCTAGTGACTGGGATGATGATAAAGAACTATCAAAACCACTGGAAAAAGTCATGATTCCAGTTAGTTCTGCAGCTCTTCAAGGTGGTGTGGTAAGATCTAGTGTTCGCCCAATTGTCAGTGTTAGTAATCCCCCACCTCTTGTAAGAACAAGCACACCTGTAAGTGTGTTAAGACCACAGGTTACTATGCAGGCAATTGGACCTAGACCTATTTCTGTGATGAATGTTAGAAGAGTAAGAGTACCTCCTGCAAAAACATCCCTCCCAAGTGATGTAACAGTGACTTATACCAGGCAGCAACTTCCTGGACCAAAGTCAGGTGCCATCCGATACAGACAGATTCCAAATTCACAACCTAATGCAAAAATGCTGAAACATGGCAATCCTCTGGGAGTCGGAGCGTTTCTTAATGAGAGGAATGGTCTTAATTCTGTATCTGTCACACTCGCTCCATCTGCAAAGCGGAAAAGAGTTGATTCAATTTCGTCTGATAGTAGTGATGTGGTTGTTTGTCCCACAATTCCTGATCTATTGGAAATGTATAACATTAAACCATGTAAAGTTATGTTGCATAGAAATGATGATTTTATTGTGTCGTTTTTAGAAAAGCAGCAACAAGAAAGATGTCTGAAATCCTGCGCTCCTACTTTGCAAGAAATGAACAATACTGTAAACATGGCTCTTGGAATGGAGACTCTTTCGATGTCTTGTGATAATCCTTCTGAAGCAAATGGTAGTGTTGTTGAAAGTTTTGTTCCCAATGAAGATGTTCGTGAAGGCCACAGTGAGATAGAGGAATCTGTCATCCCTGGTGCTCTTACTGTTGATGCATTATACACTGTCACTGAAGAAGAGGAAGATGATATAGAAATTATTGATGAAATTGACACAAATTCAGGTGATAATAATAAAACTTAACTCAAGCATGTGCACAATAAAAAATTTATTATGTAATTTGGCCATGCATTTTCTTCTTTATTTCCCACAAGTATTGTGATTACATTTGTTTATTTTTAACTGTTGCCACTGCTAATGTGTTAGAGCATTTCATTTTCATACTTTGAATGTAACATTGTGAACATGAGGTGGATTATGTGTACATTTCAACGTGACTTATTGTTGGAATTGTTATATAAATCAGTTCATACATTAAAGACAACATTCATGCAAACATACAGCTACCTTTTCTTATCAGAGTTTGTGAAATTCTGAACAGAAATTTTGGAAGATAGGTAGGAGTTGCAAAAGTGACATCCACTAACCAGACTGAGATATATACATAGATTTATTTATATTAGGTGTCATCCCATTGACAAGGGAATCTTTTGTAGTCCCTGACTTGTGAAGTGTAATCTTCCTTTCTGCATGCTTTTCACTCTGGATTATGTATACCGTGTTAGTATTTTCTAAAAAACGTGGTCAAAATAAGCTATACTGGCACAACTTGATTTGTGAGCATGATAATGTTGATATGTTTTAATGTTGGTTGTGTGCCATGTATGTTTTCAGTGTGTACCACTGCTTCCAGTATCGGGGGTTTGTTTGTCCACATTATTTGCAGAGCAAAGTTTGTTTATTTTAAGTGAATAAACCATACTTAGCTACCATGCTTAACTACCTGAGAGGGTCGTAAAATAATTAACTGTGGAGATTTAACTTACCAATTCTTGAGGCAAACTGAACTGTCAAACCTGTACCAACGGCGAATTGCTTGAAGAACTATTGTGTGGTTCGTGTATGTTCCCTCTTTACCTCTACCAGAAATCACTGTTTGTGAAAAAGTTTAAGGTTTTGTTGATTTTTTTGTTTGTTTTTTTTTTTTTAATTTTAAATGAGGGTTAATTTAAATTTTTGCAATGTGTAATTTTGTTAATTACATGTTTGAATGAATCAGTCGCTCAGAGGCTCCATGATATTTTAAATTTGTTTTCTTTTCTCATACTTTATCAAAGGTGTCACACTTTAATTGCCTTTCGTGGTAGTCGTAACACTGACATTTTATCTTACATGTCTAAAATAGGAAGGAGGAACACCGTAAAAAGAGATTGAATACATATTTTATTTTCATCATATACAAAATGCTGTGTAAGAATGTAAGGAATAGTTTATGAACCCTAAAATACATCCGATCTCATTGCAATTACCTCCGAGATAAGGAATAATTTCCTTATCTCGTAGCATTAAGTTTGCTGCTCTATATAATTAACTGTATTATGGTCCCTAGAGTATAATTGCAATGAGAAAAGAAACAACGTTTTTTTTTAACACAAATGGAATACTAAAAGTTAAAATGAGTTTAAGCAAAACAAGTTTTAGAGAGCCAGTCTGAGCTCCTTCCATGTATATTAGAACTAACCAAATCCATTTGCACATCCAAAAAGGGAAAAAAATCTAGACAGTCATGGATGCTTAACAGCGGCAGCTGCGACACTAGGCTACATTAGTAATTAATACAAACACGTGGACTCTGGACAAAGCAAATACTGAACATCACTTTACTGAGATATATTTTGATATAAAATTTTGAATACAATAAATGGGCTACCCATCTGCAAGTAGAAATTTACATTCTTATGCATTTACATTACACATGCAAAACCCTAGATACACACAAATATCATGGAAACAGAGTACATAATGTGAAAACAGGTTCAATAATTGCAATGAGTCCTCCAAAGAAAAATGAATAAATACACACAGGCAAGATTGTAATTGTTTTAGCACAGAAATGTTTGGCACAGCAACCCAGCCGAATGGTAAGAAAAAAAGGAAAGGATTGACAACAAATAGATGAACAATAAACAAACTTTAAAACAATAAGCAGCCAAGTTCAACATGGAACAAGATAAATCAGTCATTTCTGGACAATTACTCTTTGGCAGATATTTGGCCGGTAGCAAATTGAGATTTTATAAACCAAGCTATTGTCACTTTAGACTTAGTGTTGACAAACACTCGGGAAGATACAATGTGCCAGATTTGCCACATACCACTGAGTTCAAATCATGTCATTTAAATGCATATTGTTTCACATAGGATGGTCATTCTGACCCATTATTGGGTCCATTTTTCTCTTTCTTTTGTTCTCTCACTTTTTCCCACACGCATACACACATTCACACATACATACATACAAAAGATAGAGAACTCAAAGACATGGAAAATATAAGTATTCATCAGTATGGTAATCACATATTTGGTAACATTTTGAACTAAAAGTTGTAATACACAATCAAAAGAACAAAAGATCAGTCAAGAGCAAGTAACATAGTTACACTGATCAAGTTGCACAGAGGAATGAAGTACCCATCAGTATGGTGATAAAGAGTAATTGCATAGCAATATGAAAGCAGAAAACACAAAAAAGTGCTGTAAAAGACAATTGGTTACATATTCTGGAACTGCCATTCAATTGTTGATGTGAAGAAGGTCTTAGAACAATGATCTGGCTCCTTCCCGATTATTACTAGCCTTCACTGAAAAAAAAATTGGGTAGTGCTTCTACAGAAAAGACAATGAGATCTTCAGATATGCAAATGTGAAGTGAGTTTATCAGTTTGTTTCTGTAAGCTTAGGGTTATGCATACTGCCAGTGCAAAAAACAAAATAACTTATTTGAAATGGAAACAGGCATAAATTGCACAAATACAAAAATAAAAATTGGAACACACATAACACATATCATAAACTACAAACTACAAATAACATAAATAGATGATAGCCTGTGGTTTCAGGTTGGTAAACAGTCAAATCACTGAAAGAGTAAAAGAAAGCTTGGAAAATGTCTTCATAGTAGGCACTGAAAGCTGACAAAAACATGAAGTAACACAATTACAGCCTTCATGGCAATTAAGCTTACATTGTACAGATGTAAGAAAGATTAAATATTAAGCAGGGTTTTAGGGCTTGGAATAAATGTCTTGAGGTGGTAGCGTAGCACATATAATTTCTATGAATACTACTTGTGACCAAACTCAAAGGTCAATCATGGTTGATAAGTCACACTGACAAACTAAGAAAAATCGGAAAGGGAAAGTGAACAGGAGTAAGTCAAGTACCCTAAATGCATGCATTAAATGACTTAATTAACTTCTTAACTGCCTATGAACACATCAAACATAGAAACCATCAGAGACATAATCCAATATGGTGAAACATCTGTACCACATGTTCACAATAATACAAAATTAAAATACTTAATGCCAGATTATGACTCATGAGTACACTGGACTCAAGAGCAGAGGATACTGACGAGTAAGGCATCCAACCATCCTGGTCAAAATCAATCCTTTCATCTATTTCCTTGAATAAGAATACTGATTAAAGCAAAATTGTGCAGTTCTCAAGGAAAAACAAAATAAGATTTATCACACAAAAGAATGAAGGTTTGTATAAAATAAATGTTTTGGCAATTTAATTGTTCATCAATTTCTTCTTTCAAGTCTTGTAATCTTTGAACACGATGAAAAATCTCAGGGAAAGGCCTCACAGAAAAGAAAAGATCCCGTGAGAGGACAACTAATGCAACAGAACAAGTTCTCCCGAGAGTAATTATGGGTGGAATATTTTCTGTAAAGCTCAAATCTGAGCGAGCGTATTACTAACCCAAATGCAAGCCACAAAGCTTTCCAAATAAGGATAAAAGTCAATGGGGAGAAACATTGGTCACTCTATGAAACATAAAACACTCTTACACATCAACTAATGACAATAAGTAGTAAATAAAATCTTTGGTATTCCAAAGAGGTGTAAAAGACTATTCAACCATGCTTTGTTGGACTTGAACCTGCATAGTTGAATGCACAGAGCATATTAAATTCCTGTATTTAGATACATCCATCATATGTGTTCATAATGGAGCAAGAGCTCATAAAACTGCAGACTTTCATACACCTCTGTTACTTTTTCAAAATGAACACAATCAATGTTTTGCTGACACTATATTCTAGGTTTGTAGGCAAGTGTGACATTCAATTGATCTGAAGGTGGAGTGTAATCTCCTGATCCACATGCTCGGTCAATTCTTTCTGACCGATCACTAGAACGTTGCCCGTTTTCTTTATTCCTCCGACTTGAATTTCGGTGAACGAGGTGGCGAGTTTTCTCACTTCGACTATTGGTGCGCCTCAGGCTAGGACGCTTCTGCACAGACTCTGCGCTTGCACTAAGGCCAGCACCTGATTAAATTGTTCCAAAATATTATGACATTGGCGACAACAGACATGACCGAGTTGACTTTCAAAGCTTACTATCTCACCAATGTTCGAAGAGGAAGAGCGTACATTAGCCCCACGTAAAACATGGAGCGTGGGATCTGAGTCGAGACATCCTCCATACGCACATTCAAACTGAGCAGCAGCTGTGGGAGTAAGGAACCACTCGGAACGAGTGCGCATCCGTTCTGTCTGGCGCTCATGTACCTGAAATTTTTTAAAAATCATTCCTGATCAATGAAGACAAAATGACATAAAACCAATGTAATCAAATTCCATGTATCTTCAATGAATTTTCTTTCACCAGCACCTCTGCTCCAAAGAATTTTTGGGAAGACAGAATACAACTGCTGGCAGTGAAGTTTAATTGTTATAGGATGCCTTAGGGAAGTATTAGGCCACTCTTTTAAAGCAGGCTATCAAACACAGAAGTGCTCTCCTAAAATCAGTTTATGCACAAGAAGCCGATTAAAGTCAATCATTTCAGAGAAACTTAGCTAGTGCACACAATACACACCATTCTGTTTTTAAATAAATAATAAAATAAAAAACCCACACTACAAACAACATTTCTCCAGGCACTTAGGCAAGCATGATTTGGTTATTTGCAATGCATTTAGCAGTAAGAAATTGAGTTTTAATTAACTAAACAGCATACCATGCACTTACCAGATTCAAAAGCCCGAATTTTGTACATGTTCAAATTAAATCTTTCCCAATTACTTTTCACCTTCACGAATACAATTTGTTGTACAAGAGAAGTATTGTACCACAAGACAACAGTCGTTTGAACCAACATTAACAATGATGCTCTTCTGAAGAGCTTTTCCAAAATCTTATAATCTTCTCCAGTCATTTGAGTATTTCACTGGCTATTCACTGGCTTCAAGCACGGTAAAATAAATTTTCACCCAAAATTACAATTTTTTTGAGATACTGAAGTCTTTTGTATATCACAGGAAAGGCAATACATACTAGAATATAAGTTTGTTCTAAACAAAAATTTCTCACATCAAACACAATTTTATTAAATGGATTAAAACTGCACTTAATACAAAGGATATAATTCATGGTAAAAAAAAAATTGAAAAATGTATAAGCAGTAAGCAAAGGTACACGCAGGTGCAAAGCTCTGATTGTAAAGCAATATAAATAACTAAGAGGTTAAATGGTTCAGCTGACCCTTCAATGTGCATTGTACGATAATCATTTGTCACCGACTCACTTGAGGTAGATAAGAGAGACTTTTAGTGCTTTCAGCATAGCGATTTACTGCTCGCAATTCCTCTAAAGTCATATGATGACTTGCAGTTGCTGAGCTTGAGGAGGACCTGCTAGCAGCCTTGACACACACAAAAAAAAAAAAAAAAAAACAGAAAATTGAAATATACCAACCATAACAAAGTAAAATGACGATCAAAGCAAACACAAATAAAATACCTTGAAGAGACCATTTTCTTCCAGACTAACGGACAGCCGGGTGTAACTCTCCAGCAGGTTGTTTTCTGGAATGATACCCAGTGAGCTACTGGCTGCACCTGGGTCCAACCCTCCAGGAATGTGAATAAGGGCAGGAGTGGACTGACTCTCTTCTTGATGAGACATGGCTGGAGGCAAAGCAAACTGTCATTGCTTGTATTGTGTTTATTTTATTGTCAACCAAAAAACTTAGTAACTGCAATGAGTAGGCTAAGTAGGACAGTACAAGTAAGAACTCAATAGTCCATAAAATAAATTCCGAAAAAGCTTCTCAACACTAGAAGGACCAAGGGGGTCAATTGAACCCCTCGGCACATATAAACGACCGCCACCACCCCATTTTCAGCCCGATTATCCTGAATTTTTTTGACTTTTATTCATTTAGACCCTAGATCATACCCAAATTTTTTCAGAATTTTGGCGCGAAAAAATCTGTTTATTTTTACAATTTTACCTTTAAGGACCAAGCGGGGTCAATTGACCCCAATGGGGTTTTTGCGTATAGGTAGTGTCCCAGCATGGGTTGAAAGACTGATATCATATCCAGGTATCATCTTCTGATAACTATGGTTGATAAAGTTGATAAATGTTGATAAAACATGAGGCAAACTGTACATTTATAACGGTAGATTCCCGCAAATATTAACATAGAATTGACGACAACTTTGGAGATGAGCATATCCACCCAAGGCTTTCATCAACCCGTGAGCGGCCTAATGATGATACAATTTGTTCTGGTGATCATGGGAAGGTAGCAGGAACACACTGAACACATTTCGGTGTCAGCATAGGACCAAAGTGTCACTTTGAAGCCTAGAAACATGAGGGGGGTCAATTGACCCTGCTTGGTCCTTAAAGGGGGCGGAAAATCTTGGTCCTTCTAGTGTTAAAAATACACAACAATGTTCAGCAGTGCTTCTACTTACGAGAGACAAGAGCATCTGGAGGATATCTGAAGCTGAATATCCAATCATCCTCAACTTTCAGAATGCGGCCAGTGATACGAGCATAGAATTCATAATTTTCCCGGCCAAACAAGTTGCTGACGCCAAAGTTGTCAATGAGGAACTTCATAATACGAGTAGCCACCTGGTCAAAAACAAAGTCAGGCATGACAGAGAGAAGGCAACTCTTCCACACATACTACATGCTTCCTAAGACTACAAATGAGGTTTGAGATGAGAAAAATTGAGTTTATATCTTAGTCAATATCTAGCAAATTTACAATAAGAAGGAGACCATACAAATTTCAAATAACACAGAAGTGACGCAAACAACAATTCACATCTAAATAGAGCAAACTAAAATCTCGTAGCACCAAGAAATGAATAAATCAGAGAGAAAATAACTGAGCTCCACTGTGATGATTAGTCAATAGAGTTTTCACTGGTGCCCTAAATTTTGGGAGTTCTAAGAGAGTATGAGTGAATTACTTTGTCAGATTCTTCTAAACATAAATTGCAAATGCCAGCATGCATTTGGGAGAATGAAATAATTGAAAGGAAAACCAACCAATGTATCCAGGAAACTTTTAAGCCATAACTTAAAATAAACCACTGGACTTTACAGCGTAACAGGTCTGAAGTAAGGCAGTAGGAAAGTTTGAAAGGTCTACATACTTACATTAACTTCAGCCTGACAAATCGGATAGCAGAAAGAATAGAAAAGTCAATGAAAAGATATAAATTGTAATTGGTCTACATTAAAACAGCAATTTTAATGGCATATCTTAAGACAAATAGTATCTTGTTTGTTATGAGCTTAGTCTCCACACCAGGTTATTGAACATAAATGGGTACTTTTTGGTTTTGCTGCAGCTTTGGCTGACAGCTAAGAGTATAGAGAATACATTGCATACCAATTGTATACCAATGAGGTTTGTTATTTTGCAAAGTCATGTCTAGTGACAATTCTTGAAACCAGTTCATTTGTAACACTACTCCACTGTCTACCTCACTAGTCCCTACTTCTTTCTGAAAGTGTGAGAATGGGACAAAATTATTTACAACAAACCTAAACTCTAGTGAATAAAAAAATGTTTACAATGTCTACAAAAATACAATAAGCACAGCTACAGTTCAGTTAAAAGCAATGAGCCACTAAGAGCCAATGTTTCAAAGGCACCATGAGAATCTTTAAACTTTGAGGCAAATTTCATTTGATTTTATTATAAAAATTAGGTTAACCCCTGACTTTTAACTATATGATAGGTTACAGTTTTAATGTACAGCAGAGACCGCAGCCAAAACACACACCTTGAACCGCAGAACATCCTCCATCTTAGCAGTTTTCCCATCACTGACACAGCTTTGAAAGAAACTAGGAGCAACAGACACACCAAGAGCTTCTGATGTCATTCCTGTACCAGCACGGTCCGCATTGCTTGCAATGACTCTAAATGTTCCAAAAAGAAGAACAAGCAGTCGTTGTGTATGAACTGGCATTGATGTTATAAGCCTAAACAAACAAATTATATTATTGAAGGCATTTATATACAAATATCACACATGAGAAACAGTTAGTAAACTTTGCCCAACCTATGGATTTCATTGCGTTGTTCTTCCATGCTCTCCAGCGTAATTATGTGAAAGAGACGTTGTTCATTTATACGACCAAATATGCCCCCCGGAATTTTGCGTAGAAACTTCTTAAGGACGGACGCAATTGTATAAACTGAAAAGTTATCTATGTTGACAAGACGACCTGCTTGTAGGAAATGAGAGAGCTTTTTCATGGAGCCCTGTAACAAATCATCACTAATTTGTTAACATTGCAGAAAATACCACAGGACTTTTGAAATGCTCAAAGACAACAAACCTGATAGCCCGGGGCTCGAAACACATCTTTCTTAAAAGGAGCCTCCTTGTTGAGCTTCAAAATAAGCACCAATAACGGTGCTGGAATGTCGTTCTTGCAGACTTCATCAAGGTGCACACCAAACTTCACCCTTAAAAATAAAATACAATTGTCAGAAACCTAGGCTGAACTAAGTATATATATATATATGAAGATACATATATACACATACATATATACCAGGTGTATCATTGGCCCCCGGCAGTTTCGGTTTTAGGCAGTCCCGCAAAGCACTATCTCCGTCTCTTTCTGTCTCACGCGTCTGGCCGAGCCAGAAAGAGACGGAGATAGTGTGTTGCGGGACTGCCTAAAACCGAAACTGCCCGGGGCCAATGATACACCTGGTATACATATATATGGCATATATATGGCCCGTAACACATATATGTCAAAAGTATACAATAAGCTGCCACAAAAATTAAAGGATAAACAAAGTAATGCATTTAAAAAAGAACTGAAAAAATGGCTTAAAGAAAAAGAATTCTATAGCATGGAAGAATATTGGAATTCAACAAGATAGGGATCTATGGTAATTTATGGCTTTGGTAATGCTAGGGACAGCTGTATTGTCTGTAGTCTGTATGCTACTATAGCTCTTAAGAAATTTTGACATGATCCATAAGTAATCACACATTGTTTATGATCTAATAAATTAATACAATACAATACAATAATATACATACTTCTCCAGCCGGTGTGGGAAGGCAACAGTGGGGTGCCCACAGGACGTGACCACATTGCTGAATGTAGCGGCTCGGCGATGCATTCTTTCAGTCCAACTGCTCATTCTACATTAAGCAAAACTTCTGAAAATAAAAAGACCAAGAAATAGTTCAGTGCTCTTCAAGAAATTCCAAAACAGAAGGGAAACAACAAAAATGAATCAGAGAGGCACACCAAAACAACAAATCTCTCAAAGATCTCATTTTGGAACACGTCAAGTTTGCTAAACAACAAAAGGAGTAAAAAGCAATTAATACTGAAATCTTAAATGGTTTTGAGTAGATAAAAGATGATTTCAAAGGAACAAAAAAGAACAGTAACGAAATAACATAACTGGTTGTTACTTCACACCACTTGAAAGATTAAATAAAATTATCCAACAAATACTGCTAGACCATGTGGAATCCTCATTTGTTACTAATAATATATCCTCAATTAATGATAAAGGTGTAGTTGAGGAAATGATACTGGAGGAAACAAGGTAGAGTAAGCAGTTCCTGCAAGGTCTGGAGAGGGTGTCAGGCCCCTCAGGTCACGCCTCACCCACTCCAGCCAATTAACACCAATGAGCTGTCAAAGTAAACCAGGCAGCAGGAATAAAATGAAAGCCTCAGTCGCACGACGGGCAGCACAAACATCAAAAGAAGCACAAGAGTCCAACATTTAGACCAAATTTTAGACCGCCTCACAGCTACATTCACCTAAGTCATGCAAAAACTGGAATGTGACAATTCACACCAGGGCAGAAAGGTTATATGGATTTGAACCACCTCCAGCACATAAATATTCCCTTTCCCTTGCAGGTTCCGAAATGGCATAGACCATTGTAGAACAGACTCGAAACTCAAAATTTCATTCTTAATTCCAGAGAAATAGAACGAAAAACAACAAACGGGCCCTGCCCATACCTAGGCCCCAGGAAGGAGAGCAACATGTAGACACAGACAACGTACGATGTCCTCACTACGGCGTCATTGTGGCATAGCAGGATGATCCCGTCACAAAAACCCAACAAGATAAGAATCGCATCCAGGGCTCCCCGAAATATCCTCCGGGTGCCGCTCTGCGGTGAACAATATTGTTGTGTAGGCCTACCCCTGCCTAGCCTACTGATGGATAAGGTGGTTTTTGCTTTTTACTAACCTTCCGGCACATTCAGCCTGGATTCGGTGTTGATATCGCGGTCAGTGGGCGGACTCCCGCATCGATAGTTTGGAACCCGAGGCGGTCATATGCTTTATCGTCATAGTTCTACACAATTAAACTAGAAAATAACCACACCTTTCTCCTCATATTTGAAAATCAATATGGCTTCCGCCGAGAGAGGGGGGGGGGGGTAAAATATTAAGACGAAAACTTATTCGGATTGTTATTTGTATTCGAATGCGGTGCTGTGTCGTCTGCTTCGGGCACATTCGGGACCGCGGACCGCCATCACAATTTTTCCGAGGCTACAAACTGTTGGCTCAATATTAAATTTTAAGCCGAGTGTAACACTACTTAAAATTTAATATAGAGCTTAACAAACGCCTGAATGTAGGCAATTAGCACGACATATCCCCCTCCGAAACCCAAGTCTGGCTACGGCCCTGACCACCACTACCACACGGGTACGGTGGGTATGGGTCCAGAGGTTTGGGCCTGGGTCTGATCTTCTGATGGTCCGGGACTCTGGCACCATAGGTACTTCCCCGAGCAAATGCAAGCTTTCAGCACTTTCAGCACTTTCAGCACCCCTTACAGACTCATGAAATGTCCATACAACACGATTTTTGCATATACTTTGATGATGTTCCGTGCAGCCTGAGTTTGCATCATTCTCACAATTGTAGACGTCCGCGGCCGGCGCAGCCATCGGCCGTAGGGCATGAGCTAATGATAGACAGCGTTTTGCGGTCTTATCGCTAACGACCACAGACGGAGGGTGAGAGGCTGCGGTAGGCTGCAGGAGCGAAACCGACGAGCCAGCGCGACTTCGACCTAAGCGCTGTTCGTCGGTCCAGAGAGCGACACGATGAGCCTAGTGCGACAAATTCTGTATCGTGCAGTTGTTTGGTTTAATCGTCACATTCATCCCGCAGGGCCTTACTTTGCGACTCTGTCACTACTGTGGAGCGCCTCCAGTGTGGGATGGGGTGAGAGCGGTGAGAGTGGTAAGTGGTGTTGAGGTTTCCTCGTTCCATATTCAAACGATCCCGCCGTGGTTCACAACCAGACGCTGAGGCCAACCGTATCAAAACATGGGTAAATAATACAGAGGCCGCTCGGATGGTAAAATTGATTGCTTTTTTAAATCGTACCGTGTGAGAAACGTTTGTTAACTGTTCCTCACATAATTAGGGCGAAAGAAAACATAAAACCGTATCTTCATATTCTTTAATTTTTAACAGTTTGCGCAGAGTGTGTGGTGGGGGGGGGGGGGGGGCATGGGAGGGAGGCAAGGGGAGGCAAGGTAGGAGGGGCTTGTCGTGGGGCGGGAGGGGTGGGAGGGAAAAGAAACGTCGTCTGAGCCCTGCGTCTGCTACACACCAGACCATTACAGACAGCCGGGTAGGGGTTTGCTTGGTTAGTGTCACAGTGTTGAGCGTTAAATGAAAACGTAAACAAGAGTGTCTGTTAAAGCAAAGTCACTAGGCAAAAAAAGTTTACAATAGCTGCCGTCCAGCTTTTCCTCGATCCGGCCGGTAACTTTTTTGTCCGGTGAGTCAGCATTATTATTGATTGATACTTTAGCCGTAGCTACTTATTTGATGAAACACCGGATATTTAGAACTTTGAACTTAGAAACGAGACCGCCAGTCATGACTTAGCAACTAATGTCCTATTTCACTGGGTGTGAGTGAGAGCAAGGTTTGAGATTTGCCTACTCTCAGTCTTCTTGAGGTGAAATGCTAGTGCCACTCTGCTTACTTGAAACGTGTTTTGATATTGGCTTCTTTATTGTTGTTTTGCAGTTGAGGACTTCACCATGGCGCCACAAAAGGCACTGTTCACCTACGAGACCTTGGTTCATGCGATAGCTGGTGCCACGGTACTGTTTCATTATTCTTTTTCTACTACTTGTAACTGGTAATTGCATGCCTAAAAATATTTTTTTACTCCTTTCTGTTACAATTTTCCAGGGAAGTGTTGTGGGAATGACAGTGTTTTATCCTCTAGATACAGTGCGCTCTCGTTTGCAGTGTAAGTAGCTTTCTTGCTGTCCAATGAAAGTGTGTAACAAAGAGAATTTTATTCTAATTTTTAGTTTTTTAATATTTTGTTGCAGTGGAAGAAGACAGAAAAGCTAAAAACACTCTCGCAGTCTTGAAAGATCTCATAGAGGAGGAGGGGTTGTAAGTTTGACAAATCAGTGTTGAATGCTGGATGTTAATGTCAGTTTTTAAACATTTTTACTTGACTTGACTTTTACGTACTTCCAGTGGGACATTGTATAGAGGAGCAGTGCCAGTACTTCAGAGCATTTGTGCTTCCAACTTTGTTTATTTCTATTCATTTCATGGTCTCAAATCACTGAGTAGTGGATCACCAACAAGCCAGAGTGCAGCAAAAGATCTGCTTTTGGCATCAATTGCTGGTAAATGATTGCTATTTGATATTTTGTGGCACTTTAATGGTTCCTTGTTTCTAATTGATCTGTGTTAATGGAATAATTAATGTTTATTTTTCAACCAAGGTGTAATAAATGTCCTCACAACAACTCCTTTATGGGTTGTGAACACAAGGCTAAAAATGTCTGGCATTGGACAGGGAAAACATGAGCAACCAAAGTATAGAGGACTTCTTGGTAAAACTTTGACACCTTTCCTTAAATACTTTTGGTCACATAGGTCCTTCACATATTTCCATGCTTTCTTCCGATTTCAGATGGTCTCTGTAAAATCATCAATACTGAAGGAGTCTCACGTCTATGGAGTGGAACTGTCCCATCTTTGATACTGGTATCAAACCCAGCAATTCATTTTATGGTGTATGAAACATTGAAACGACATATTTTGGAAGGACGAAAGCCAAGTGAGATCTCACCTCTCACCTTCTTTGCTGTGGGGGCTACAGCTAAAGCTATTGCAACTTTCATAACATATCCTCTTCAACTTGTCCAAACAAAAATGCGAGTAAGTCTAAATTAAAAATCAGGTCTCCAACCAAGCCTGGAATTGTTCACTACTGTATGCTCATTCTTTTGCAGCATGGGCATAAGTATCCTGATTTAAAGGCTGATGCCGGAACCCTTGAGTTGACAGCTTATATCATCAGGTAAAAATTAAGTACCCTCTCGAAATTAAGGGTTATTAATATCTCACCTCTCAAATTCGATTGGTCATAAATTAGCTTATTTTCTTGCCAATTTTCTTTGATTTCAGGAAGTATGGATTTCAGGGATTGTTCAAAGGAATGGAGGCAAAAGTTATTCAAACTATTTTTACTGCAGCTCTGATGTTTATGACCTATGAACAAATTGTTGCATTTGTTTTCAAGCTATTCCTGCGAAAAGAACAACTTCTTGCTCAAAGGAAATGAACTACGGTCCCACTTGTTCATTATCAATCCATAAGACCTTTTCTTGTCTATTTTCTAGCATTTTTTTTCTTTTCCTCGTCGTAAAAAAAAAAATTAGTGATGTATGCAAGTATCTATGCGTATTATATAGATATGAGATTTTCCAAGAAAAACCAGAAATTTCAATTCTATTAAAATTTTAGTCTTCAACCTAGGTGATGTGCTAGTCATTATTCTATGCCAAATCATCAAGCTGTCTTCTTGGAAGGAAAAATATTTGCAGAACACCTTATTATGAGCAGAATTAACGATTTTGTCTTAAATTTTGTTCAGACTCTAGATACAAACATTCAAATACTTTGAAGAATTACAAAGTTCTAGCTCTCCAATCATGCACAGGGTCTGGGTCTGAGGCCTCTTCTGTTTGTGCTGGAGGTTCCATTCAACTATTTAACTTTTATGAAGTAAAAATGATCTTTTCATAATCTTTGTAAAAGTGTGGCCAAAGATGTAGTATTGTTATGGGGTGGCCTTGGGATTTTCTAGATATTATATGTATATTGTGTTTTTTTGTTGTTTTTTTAAATTGTTTGTTAATATGTGGATTAAGGTAATGTTAGTTGTGTCTAGTGTGCCAGATAAAGAAAGAATAAAGTGAACTTTGGTGTTTCCTAGTGTTTACCTGTTTCTACACATCCCTGTCCTCACCCCTTCTCTTCCGTGCCCTCCTTGCCCGCCTTGCGCGCGCAACAAAATCTACCCACATACCTCGAGACCCCTCCGCGTTTGTTTCCTGCTTCCACCGGGCTCGTCTGTATGAGAATATGCTGAGCTTGTAAAATGCAGGATTCTTCCGATCAACATGATTCGACACCCTCTTCGTGGACTGTTGACGATGTAGATGTAGAATTTTTACCTCTGATTTATGAAATCATTCGGAGGTAACTGTATATTCTATTTATTCTATTTTCTAAAAGCGTAACCCTTTATCTTGACTATTGTTGTCGTGACGTTCATAACCTTTACAACAAGGTCGTATTAATTTTGGTCGTTGTGATCGTAAGACATTCTGTGAATATCATGATGAAAATAAGACCATTCCACGTATTCGTTCTGTTTCATGAGTGTGTTCAAATGCTTTGACTTTCATTTCCTACCTCAGCTTAGAGAAGGATCCTCATGACAACACTCAGAAGGCCAGAGAATCCCAAGACACCACTCAGAAAATTTTAGAGCTGCAGAGGAAACTAGAAAAAGCTAGAGAACAGGTATTTGCCCTAAACCAAGTCTTAGACATGACCTGTATTAAACATGTGCCATATGCAATTATTATTGTGGTTTTTTTCTCTTCAATCTAGATACGGAAACTTCCTGGAATAGAGTATAATACTGAGGAACAGCTGAGGCAATTAGATATACTTCGGAATCAACTCCGTTTGAAACGAGAACTTTTACACAAGTATCATAATATGTGTTCATTTGAAATACCTAAAGTTTAATCAATCAAGTGAGTTTCATAATTGATTGGAAGTCTCAATTTTTATCAGACACGACAGATACATTTAAAATGCCTCTTGATTTGTTGCAGAACTTTGGATTATGGATTTTTTTCGAAGAATTTTATTTCGTGTACTACATGATCAACGTGTCATTTCCAGTCTATCCGAATCTCGTCCAATAAGGCTTCTTGCACGACTATGTGCTAGTATTTATATGCAGGGCAAGACAATCACTCAAGACCCTGCATTGAAGACATTAGATCCCAAAGCCATCAAAGATGCTGCAGGTGGACTTTCTAAAGAATTCAGTAAAACTTTGAAAGAAGCCAAAGAAGAATTTAAGAAGGTTATCAAATGAGTCCTTGTTGAGTATTATTTTGGGTTTCAGTGTGCATAATTATTCTTACAAAATGTTCAGTGGTAAACTAATGAACAAGTCTTTAGGAGCTGTTGAGAAAGGTATGTGGGTAGATTTTGTTGAAAACAATGAAAAGGCCAAGAGGATTAGGTATGGACGATTTAATAACAAACACTGGGATGATTGGCATGACACTTCAAAGAAATCGTGGACGTCTGTCATAACTGCAGCATTTAGTGAGGCATTAATGTTGTTTGCTGTGTCCCCTTTTGATTTACCTGGGAGAATTGTCAGATCTTTGGTGCCACCTGTACTTCATAGGTTTAGAATCATTCACGTTGATCTGTTAGGGCCATCTATAGCTGTGTTAATTTTGATCAGTATGCTTGTCTTTGGTCAGGTGGAAAAAGGGAACATACTTGGAGCAGAAAGATTGATTCTTTTATACTGTATTTTGCTTCCCCTTGTAACACATTTTGTTTTGAGATGTTGTCAGGCTGCCATAACATTCATGCAACTTTTAACATTAATTGGATATTCATTGTATGGACCGGTTTTCACTTTATCTGTGTCTCTTATCATTGATAGAGAAAGAAGTAATACAATATTTTTCCTAAGTTTAGCTGTCTTTGGTGGATTAAGTACTTTAAGAGTTGTTTTGGTTTTACTTGCTTCACTTAGAATTCCTGTAGCACGATTGCTTGTTTGTGCAAGTGTGGCTGTAATTCAGCTTCTGTTTGTAGTTTGGCTTCATTTCACGTATTTACATCCATCTTTTGTTTTTGGCAAAGGTAGTGCATAAAATGTGTGGAAATAGCTTTAGACTGTTATGAAAAGATATTGAATTTGTGAGTGAAGCCATAGAATATATGTTGAGCACACATGTTTTCAGCTCATGACCGTTTTACTAATAATAAATTGTTCAATGCTTATGAAGATTTTATTTTGATGTATCATTGCATATCAAGGGCAATTTGGGGGGGAAAAAAACAAGTGATACTTTTTTATTTTTACATGGTTCCTCTGTTTATTATTGAACAGTTTGAAACATCAGGTCCAGCCTTTCATGAGAAGAATGAGTGATATATAAACATTTCAGTGCTGCTGATCACTTGACTAAACTACCCACTTCAACCCCATCCAAGTTGATGATAACACTCTTACCAACAGCCACTTCCAAATTAATCACCCGTCAGGTCAGCAAATTTACAAAGTTAATGACTGTAAAGGGTACTACAGTTAAGGCTGATGTGCTGGGGGGGAAGGGGGGATTAGCTTGCTTTAACATAACTTTGGTACCACAACACAAACTTCCAAGTTGGAATGAGCCTCTGCCAGTTGATAAAATCAAGCAAACAGCATCCGAAATTCATAATATTGGGGTCATTTCCACACTTGTAATACACAAAGAGAGGTTGGGGTTTAGGATTGTCAGTATATTGCAAATTAAATAAACAAAAATTGCAACAGATGGTAACATCACAAATCGGTTAATGTGGCAATACTGATCACACAGGCTCTGGGAGTGAGTAGTTTCTCCATCCCTCCTTCAAGACAGTTTGTCAATCCACAACACACAGTCCATGGATACCACTTCAGGATAAATTCAAAGATAAGAATGACGGAAAATTAAAATCGTACAACCGAAAACTTTAACATTACACTGAGTAAAATTCAATGACAGATTTCTTCACACAAAGAGAAGGAATGTGAATTTAGAAATTTCCACAGAATTTCTCTTTTGCACACATTCACAACAAAGACAGCACTTAAAAGTAACATACGAACACCAACAATTGAAAGTGTGAATGTTAACAAATACTAAAATGTTTAAATCATGTCCAGTGAAAGGGTTTGGCCTTAAAGTGGGAAGGTTGGCAGAAGAAAACATCCTAAGTGCTTACATTCTATATTTGAAAACTCTCTGAATCCTTAACAGACAAACAAAGATGGGGCAGCCCTCAGGCAGCAAGCTCTATCAGCAATAGGATCACCCTTTAACAGTATTCAGTTACTAAAAACCTGTTAACCTTTAAGTTCTTTAGCCAAATGAATAAAATTTCACATCTAGATTTGCACATCTACATTTATAAAAATGCTGCATCACTATACACATAGTGAGAAATTTAATTCATCCATATATTTACAATCAAATGTATCTTACACAAGAAGTCTGCATAATCAGGTTCCAAGTATGTTTACTTCTTTAAAAATGTCTACTAAATTATACAAAAAATATGGTACATTTAATATATTAAATACAAGTCTTTACACCAATCTCTTAACGAAGAGAATTCAATTGTAAAAAGTTACAATCAACAAGCAACACTCGTTGCAAGGCTTCAACTACACATATTTGAAGGAACAGTCACTTTCCTACCAAAATAAGAAAAAAAAAAAAAGAAAAAAAGATACTTTACAGAACCTACAGGATTAAAGATGTTGATTCAATTACATTATTTGCAATTCCATGTATTTGTATGAAGCGTATTAATTAATTGTTGAGCATGTAGTCCTGCCCATCCATACCCATTCTTCGTCTGCAATCAGGGCAGTACCACTGACCCTTGGGTGGTACCATAATGCCCACACATTCAAAGTGGAACCACTCGATTTTGCAGTTTTCTCCGTCGCATGCAATCATTTCGGATACTTCATCATAAGGACACTGGCAGTAACAATACAAATTGGCTTGAGTCTCACCAGTGCGAGGTGCTTCGTATTGTTCTGGAGGGGGAGGAGGAGATTCTGCAATGTGCATAGCATCATCATCACTGTCCGTGTCACTAGAGGAATTGGAGTTAGCCTTGGCATCTGAATCACTGTCAGACTCTGATTTTTGCTGAGATGCAGAATTACTGTTGCCCCATGTTGGTGCAACCAATGATGCCTGGTACACAGTTTCTCCCGCAGGAGGAGGTACTGCTGGAGGTTTGATTTGGCTTCGTTTAATAGTAAGCGGAGGCATCACTGGCTGTGGAGGTGTTTCATACTGATTTACTTGATAGCTGGAATTAGTATGATAATTGCTACTGGACTGATAGTTTGTGCTCGTCTGATAACTACTGGTTGCGTTTGTTTTCCTTTGCTTCCCAGATGCTTGGTGCATATTTTCATCGTCTTCGTTACTTGAATACCCATAAAATTTGTTTCTCATACGCTTTCGCTTTGTCCTTCCTTCAGTTTCTGAGCCACTACCAGCACTCTGAACAGAGAGTTCTGAGAATTTCGGAAGAGCTTGTTTCATGGTTATTTGAGATGCCTGGGGCTGCTGTGTATGGTACTGAGCAGGACTTGGGACAGAGCTAAATCCAGGAGAAGCAGGTGCTTGAGCAGTCTGTGTAAAATATGATGATGATGATGATGATGCAAACACTGAAGTATTTTCATTAGCATTCACAGAAGTAGATTGTAGATTGCCATAAGGCTGATAAGGCTGCTCTAAATGCTGTGACCAATCTGGAACTCGTTCTTGCATTCCCACAATATCTTGGCTAACTACATGTTCCAGAACAAGTTTCTTAGAGGAAGCTTTCTTCTTGCGCTTTTTACTTTTCTTTTTCGAGGGTGACGATTCTGACGGTGCAGCACTGGGAGGTTGACTTGAATGAGATGGTGCAGGACTTATGCCACCATTATTACTTGAAAGAGCATTTGCCATCAACATCAAACTGCGTTTTTCTTGCATTACTTTAAGAGGGTTGTCATCATAGAAATCTTCATCTGTGTCAGTTTCTGATGTGTCTAAATCTGACTCTCTGATAGTAATTTCTCCTTCCAGAACATCAATATGAGGTTCTTCTGCAGGTGGTTGGTTGACAGCTGGTTGGCTCACAGTTGGTTGGCTCAGAGTTGGTTGGGTAATATCAACCTGAAC
Organism: Odontothrips loti; assembly: GCA_038380765.1. Taxonomy (NCBI): domain Eukaryota; kingdom Metazoa; phylum Arthropoda; class Insecta; order Thysanoptera; family Thripidae; genus Odontothrips; species Odontothrips loti. The sequence goes on along the minus strand of CM076244.1, from coordinate 12,784,122 downwards.
TGGTGTTTCATTCACAACATTCTCATCCTCTTTCTTGGGAGTTTTATCATCAGTTTTCTCTTTCCGCCTTTCTTTTCTAGCAGCTGCTTTACGGCGTCCTTCAGAACTTGAACTATCCTCTGAATCTGAACTAGATGATGAAGAACTTGAACTACTTGAACTTCCACTTCCCTTTGAGTGACTTGAACAGCTACAATTGGTCCCACAAGAACTGCTGCTTGAGTCAGAATCACTACTTGAGTCACTGGAGGAGGAGCTGGATGCCCTTCCTGAGCTTGCTCTCTTTCTTTTCCGTGGGGTTTTCTTCTTTTTCGCAGGAGATGATTTCGGAGTTGAATCAGCTGTAGCTTGAGGGGGGGCATCATCCTTAATGTCATCGACAGTGGTCTTTGCAGAGTCATTTGAAGATTCCGGATTTACAGGTTTTGGCTTGTCTGAAGGTAAACAGTAGTCATGCTCCATCATGATTGTTTTGCATAAGAAAGCTTGAGGGTCATTTTGCATTTCTAAACATGCTTGGAAGTTCTGGAACTTGTCCCAGATACCATCAACAATAGGGGCAGGTTCGTCAGGCTCGGGTCTATCATCAACTGTAGGAGGAGGTGACTGCGGAACAGGTGAGCTCCGAGGTGGTGTTTTACTTATCACAGGCTGAGCAGATTTGCTTTTGTCATCCTCATCACAACTGTCACTATCTGATGACAAATTCAATGGAGGCAAGTCAAATACATCTACAGGCTTTTTCTGTTTGGTTTCTTCCTCCTGTTCTTCCCGCTTGTGTTTCTTTTTCTTAACATGCTTCATATTAAGAGGGGATGCAGGTTGTGATTTCACTGCACTTTCACATTTGTTGACTACGTTTGCAGCATTTTTCTCTTCATCTTCAGGTACAGGAGAGATCTTGCGTTCTAGCGGAGCAGGAGACTTTTCTTTCTGTTGCACCTCTAGTTCTGGGACAAGTGGTGATAGTGACAGTTGAGGTAGTGGCGATGATGGGGGAGGTAGTGGTGATGATGGCGCCGGTGGTGTTGGTAGAGGGAGAGGTGGAGGTAGAACAGGCGCATTGTGCTTATCCGTATGTTTGGCTAAAAGCTTCTTGGACACAAATTTATCTTCGCATTCTGTGCACTGGTATCTAAAATCCTCAGCATGGAAGCGTTTATGTACACGAAGAGCAACTGCTCGTGAAAACATAGCACTACACTCCTCACATACAAAAGCCGGTGGAGGAACACAAAAGTGATAGACATGAGGCCATTTCTTCTGCAAACACTTCTTACATAGCACACTTTCTGTTCCATGTTTCCAAAATAAGTGCTTGGTGATATCTGGTTTATTCCTGTAGGCAATACCGCATCTGTAGCACATGTGATGAAGTTTATGCTTCCAAACATGATTGGAGAGCTTCTGTTGATCTTCTGTGGTTTCTAAACAAACATCGCAGGCATTGTGCTTCTTTCGCAAGTGGACCATAAGGCGGAAGGCAGATGGCAATGCATCTACATCACACATACAACAACGGAAAGTAATATTGATCTGTGGAATATAAATACCAGGACAGAGATGGGAGAGAAGTTCACTATAGCTGTAAAAGTTACATTTACACATGATGCAAAGGAGGATTGTCTTCTGATGCATTTTTCGGTTGTGGATATAGAGCTCCTTGTGTAGCCTGGTGTAAAAATGACAGTGATAACATTCATAAGATCTGTCATAAGGCAATGAGTTGGCTTTGTCTGTGCTATCATAGGAATCCGTATTAAAATATGTTGAATGAAGAAATTCCAGTGAATCTTTTATCTTTGCTATGAAGCGTTCCGAAGATGGAGTTTCATTGTGGCTTCCATCTACAGGTGCCACACGATGTTCAGACAAGATATGAAGAGCAAGCTGTCTGCCATTCACTGCAATTTTTTTCGCATGGCTGCAGTAAACACAAGACCAGCAAAGGTAACGAACACATTCTTTGAGAACTTCTTGAGTTTTCATAATGTGTAGAGGTTTATCTAATGACAACTCAGTTTCAGGGATATCCTTTCCTGCCAAGGTTATGCCATCTGCAAGTTTTTCCTCTGGTTCTTCCACAGAAATGGCTGCTGTTGTTTGCTCTTCAGGGCCAGTATCACTAGCAGGCACATAATCTTCTATGGTTGAGGTCTCCACAGGAGGTGCTGGTACATCATGTGCTATCTGATTGCTCTCACCAACTGGCTCTTCTTGTTCCACAGGGACTCTTTCATCATGCATATCTGGAGCAGTACTTTCACTGAAGTTTCCAGAAAGTTCTGCAGGATTCATATCCATGGGTTCAGGGGTTACAGGGGAATCAACAGGGAGAATCAAATGCTCAGGAACATCAACCGGTTCTGACCCTTCATGTCTCGAAAATTCAAATGTATCCACGCTTCCTTGAAGAGGCTTCTCAAATGTTTCTAAGCTTGTGGAATCTTCCACCTGTTCATTTAATGAAGTCTCAGTGGCCTCTTTACCATCTGTTGCTTCAGGATCTGTCTTTAAATCTGCCATGTTACAATCATGAACTGCTTCTTCATCTTGTCTGTTATATGGCTGTTCATCCTGATCTTGATTAGCTGATGTAATTGCAGACACCGGCACTTCTCCGTCTTCACCTTCATCATCATCCTCTTCCTCCTCCTCTCCCTCTCTGTCATTATCTCCTCCTTCCATGGCCCCTTCTCGGTCCTCTTTCCCTTCTTCAACCACCTTTATAACTTCCTTCTCCTTCTCTTCATCCTCTTCACTTTCAGTAGAAGAACTGGAATGTATTAAGTCTTCAACAGGACCACCTGCATCGCCTTCACTTTCATCCTCGGTATCAGTGTAAATCTGCCTTGCTTCTAGAATTCGCCGTCTTTCAGCCTCCATTCTTTCATCCCATGCTCTTGCTTCTTCTGTTAACCCTAAGGCAACAGAATTTATAGTTCTGTCTAAATTGGAAATGGTGCTGCAACCAGGTTCATTTAGAAAAACAGATGTTGTATGGACATCCTGAGAAAGACTAGATTGTAGACGAGAGACATTCGGCAGTGCCGGAGAACTAAGCAAAGAGTAATTAATCTCCGGTACTTGCCGTTCTTCTACTCTCTTTGGTGGTACAGTTGGGATTTTCACTTTCAGAACTTTTTGCCTTGATTTACTTCCTAATTGGTTACATTTGAGATTTAAATGACTTTGACAGTCATTTTCTACTGGTCTGAATCCTCCTGGAGTCATGGCTGGAGTCTTCTGAGGTAATTCTGTGATGGTGGCATCATCTCCTTGAGATGAGCCAACAAGTGGACAATTTGGGATATGGAATCCTCTCCCTTGGCAAATTGTGCAAATAACCAGGTCCCTCCTGCATGTATGGCTGGTGAAATTTTCTTCAGTAAACATTCTTTCACATGTGCAACACATTAGAAAGCACAGTCCTTTAAATGACTGTTTAAAATCTTCAGGAGTTGCATAGTGACCAGCAGAAACTTTGTGCTTGGATACTAGGTGCAATGACAATTTTTCTGCTTGAGAGAACATGCCAAGGCAGAAGAGACAGATATGACGTTTATGAACTTCTCTCATATGGAGAAAGAGATTCCAATTTTCATAGTATGTCCCACAAGCAGAGCAGAGAAACACCTTTCTTGTAATTTTAAGTTTCGTATTTGATTGTGGACTAGCTGGAGTTGATTTTTGGAATGGAAATCCTGGTTTCCTCAAACATAACATCTGATGATCTTTGAAATCAGACATTGATGTGAACCCTTCCAAACCACACCTAACACATTTGTATAACACATTAGGCTGTGTGCCAGCAAACTGGGCTTCATTTAGAGCCAGGTTAGCTAAGCTTTCTTCAAATCCTTGATTTGAAAGATTACTGGAAGAAATAGTGCTCGGTTCTTGATGTGTAATTGCTGTAACACGTCTGTCCTTTTTAACCCTCCTTTTGCGTACACCAGTAGGGTGCAATTTGGATCTAAATTTCAAGGAATGAGACTGTAATAATGGTTCATCAGTGGCTACAATGGGTAATTGTTCAGCATCAGTTGCAGTTGTGTGGGACTGATTTTGGTCATCAGTAGTAATATCCATGGGCAGACTTTGACTTTCTACTAAAGATTCATCCACAGGTGCTACGCTTTGCTGGGAACATGATGTTTCTGACTGAGAGAAAGAATGTGAAGAGTCACTCAAATGAGTTTTCTCTATGTCACAGACATGACTTTCTCTTATAGTACCTTCTTGATATTTCTTAGCAGTGTTTGCAAAAGCTTTTTTCCATGCAGCATTTAAATTTTTGGACATAATGATTGGTTTTTCAGTTTTCCAAGAAGACTCGAATTCTTTGCAATTGTCATTGGAAGCATCACCATCACAATCCATGGACTCACTTAAAGTCCCATTAACCCTAGAGAAAGTCTCTGATGCTTCATTTTCACCATCTCCATCATCACTAGCTTCGTCATGATCTTCATCCTCCTCCTCTTCCTCCTCTTCCTCACCACAACCGTTATCATCTTCTTTCTCATCACTACCATCATCACTACTCACGTTTTCTTCACCAGATTCTTCATCCTCAACAGTTGCACTCCTCAAAACATTGTCTTGAGGTGTTTCACTAGTAGATATGCCATGTTCTAATGCCACATCTAATGTCCTTCTGTCATCAACTTCTGCACTATTGCACAATACTTCTTTCGATGCATTCACAGAGACACTATCACCCACGGTACCATTAGGTACCCCATTTGGAGCCAATATGCTGCATGATCCTCGCTCAATTTTGACAGGTGATGCTGAACTACCTATCCTCTCAGTATTTTCACTCACTGCTGATGAAACAACATTCTCTTCTGAATCAAACAACCGTACGTCAGAATTAATTTTTCCAGTAAACGTAACTTTATCATCTGAAGTCCTTAACTCACTTGAACAAGACCTAGGCACTTCTACATGTTCATCACTGTGGCTCGAATCATCCGCAGCATCTCTTGAATGTACACTATCATTTTGCCCTCCACTTAAAACACTATCACAGGTTTGCTCGCTTCCCTCACCATGTACCAACTGGGAACTAAAACCAATGTCATTTGAATGGTCCTCCTGAGAAGTCTTGGCACCACTCTGAGGCAGAAGAATTGATGAAGGTGATGTTAGTGGTGGGACAGTTCTTGGGGGAGTTGATGGTGAAGCCGATTCTACAGACGGTATTCGCGGAGTATTTTCCAAACTTCCATCTACCAGTTTTTGAGGTAGGTCAGCGGCATCAGTCTGCAAGGGAAAGTAACAAAAATGTCAGGACAACAATAAAATAAGCTGAATTGATCACATCACAATCCGAAAGATAATGATGTCAAAGAATACAGGAAGGACATCATTAAAGATTTACCACAATGCAATTTTCATCTATCTTAGCGGCATCCTCTTGATCTCCTTCACTGATAGAAGGTAGAATTCCAGCAGATTCATCTTGCTTCCCACAATCATCCTGATCTTCAACATTCTTTTTAGAGTCAGGGCTGGACTCAAATGTATGTTGTAAGGCATTGTCAACAGTATCACTTTTGGTTGTTAGTGAATCCTGACTTTCTAAACTTTGGACACCACAAGATTCACTATCGTCTAAAGAGTTGAGATTGTTCCTTTGTTCTATACACTTAAAATTATTCACTTCCTCACTGTTTTGATCATCATTGTTAGTAGTGTTAGAAGAATTGAGATCACTGAATGAAGAATCTGATGACAGCTGGAGATCATGTGATGCTTGACAACTGTTGTCCACGGATTCGAGTGCCTGCTTTAATGCAGCACCACCCTCAACTAAAGAATCATTCAGTGTTGATCCTCTAGAATCTTCATCGGATGATAAAGCAAGTTGATCTGATGCCGGTGTGAAAGACCTAGCTTCATTAGCATCTGAACAACTGCTTTTGGAAGGTCTCTCATCTTCTGCAGGATCTTCGATTGAAGAAAGGCTATGGCCATCAAGATATGAACTCCCATGGAGATCATCCTCAGGTTCAGGCTCCACATTCTCCACAGCAGTGTCATCTCCATTCTCCATAACGATAACTGCAATCAAAAACGTTCCAAATAAAAATTAAACACTGGTTTTAGGTCAAAAGTACACAACACATAACTTAACCTGAGAAACTGGCAAACAAAAATAGTTGAAAGTGACATAACCATAAAAAAAAACATCAAAATTTAAATTCAAAACAATGTAAACCCATGGCATTTTTTTTTAAAGCAAATAAAATTTTTTTTTAAAAAATATGCCTGGACAGAAATTAAGTGAAACAAGTGAGTGGCCAAAGAATTATAGCTTTTATCCAGCAAGATAGAAATTTCACAATAGCAAGTCATGTTGCATGCTAAGAAAATAAATAACAACAACACCTACAGACAATGACAACATACTGTGAGGTTGAAAAAAATGATGATTAAAAGTAAATTGAAGTTCAGGCAGTCCTCATTCACCAAATAGAAAAACTATAGGAGATGCAAGATGACAACTATAACCTGGCAAATCAATGACAACCACACAATAGATATGAATGTCAACATTGCTGAAGCTAGGTAAATGGAACAATCGCATAGATAGATGATCGCCGACCCAATGCGTGCTGCCGTTGAAAAGAGGATCAGTTCCTAGGAGTCTAGAGGCGAGGCCACCATAGCAACTACTTTAAACAAGAAATGGCCGGCCACGGGTCATATCCCTCAGTGTTGTTGTTATTTACCGTTCCAACGAGACGATGTCACACTGTCATCCCACTTCAATGCTCATGACGGACACCAATCGACTTGCCGGACACAATGTGCAGCCGAGAGGCCGCTTTCTGGGTCCCAATGCGTGAACAGCGCGGCCACAAAGGCAGCACGGCCCGATGCGGGAAGCCTCGCCGAGCAGAGCCGAGCCCCACGGGCTACGGGCCCACGGCACGGGACCTGGCAATGGGCGGCAAAGCAATTGTCTCTTTACGCTCACGATTCGTACACCCAAATGACGGGCACAACGGCCGTTTTAACGCGCCCTTGTCGTCTTCATGGTCAGTCAACGCCAAGGGTCACAAGGTCCTCCATTTTGGCTTCCCTTACACTGAATGGCCAGGCAGAGCAAGGCAGGTCGGCGACTGGCGCAGGACTCTGGGTCTGGGGGGGATCCGACGCGGCCGCGCACTGGCGTGCCCCGTGCGGTGCCTTGCTATCGGTGGCCCTCCTATCGGCCTCCCCGATATTAACTCTCCGCGGAGCATGCAAACCGTCTTACCTGAACAAAGATGAACTGGATTTTAGTCACATATTTCGGTCTGGCACTGCCCGTCGCTTCCGCGCCTAGCAGGTTAGTCGCTAAAATGGCGTCAGTGCCTCTGCTTTTGCAGGACTTGATGCGATCGCAGTGACACCTAGCAGGCTCCTCGCTTTGAGGCTACATGTGAGGGCTTTGGGTTGGGCAGGGGAAGCGTGACTCGCTTACGCAGGCTTTATTGACAGCCTCACTACCCTTGTTATGCTCTACATTTATGGAGACCGCGTATGGCTCAAAGTCTCATGAATGTGAAATAGCTCCCCATTGTCTTGCTGAGTATTTACTTCGTCTCAAATATCAGTTGTTATAGACTCGACGGGGCCTTCGGTCTCCATCACCATCCCATGATCCCTTGCCTGCCTTGCCCGCCTTGCCCATGTGTTTGAGGGTGGTTCAGTTAGAAGGTCGTTTCGTCGATGTAAACCACGCGTGTACTGCAAAATTTGACAATTATTGTCGACGGTATGTTGGGCAACCACTCAACTTTTGTTGTAGAGGAGAAACTGGGAGATACAGCAATTTTAAGGGAGGCAAAATGCGAGTAGGCTTGAGGACAAGGCCGTGGAATGGATGCCCCACCGCCTTTCCACAAAAACAAATTAAGGTATCAACCCGCATCGCTCTAGTCTCTTTTTCTCATACAACGTAAGAAAAGGGTCAGGTTCGGAAATTTATTTAGATTGAGGTTAGGGAGCGCTGGTACCTCAATGCAACACATGACCGGGCCCTATTGCACGACAGGTCCAAAGTTCGACGGTTAACATATTCCAAAAAGAAAGCGAACGAAAAGATAAACTGCTCCTTGTGCATCGTCATTGCCAGCCCTTCTTTTTTTTACCTTTTTCGTCATCTGACAGTGCTTTTTCATTACATTTCCAATCACGATGTTTAAGGTAAATCTGAGTAGATAATTTGAAAACAACAACTGTGGGGATAGTATAAGATTAATTCTGATTAGAGTGGCACTGAAAATCTGGGTTATGGTGCTTTTAGTCTTGCAAACTTTATCAGCAAACCTACATTATATGTGTTGTGCAATCTTTCCACAGTAACAGCAAATGTTGGTCTGTGTAAACAGTCCTTGTAATATGGCAGTATAATGTGGTTTTTCAGGGTGTCACAGCTCTAGTTACTGGAGGTGCGTCTGGACTTGGTAAAGCAACTGTTGAGCGACTGTCAAGGCAAGGTGCAAACGTCATATTAGCTGATCTACCCTCATCGGATGGTGAAAAAGTTGCAAAAAAGTTACTGAATGTCAAGTTTGCTCCTGTAGATGTATGTATTTTGTCTTGCTTAATTTTGAACTAAGTTCTTTCGAATGGTTATTAATTCTTATTGTAAATGTATTTGCTGCAGGTCACAAAGGAAACAGATGTTCAAAGTGCTATTAACGAAGCTAGTGATAAATTGAAGAATCTCCGTATAATTGTTAATTGTGCTGGAATAGCTGTAGGTAAAAGGACTCTGGATATTAAGAGGGGTGCTGCACACCCTCTTCCAGACTTTCAGAAAGTTTTACAGGTATTTCTTATTGTTTGTTAAGTGGCCTGTCTCCTTTTGAGTTTAATTCTTTAAATATCATTCTAATTTTCTGTTGTCAGGTTAATACAGTAGGAACATTCAATGTGGCAAGACTTGCAGCGGTGTCAATGTGGAAAAACGAACCTGATTCTGAAGGATGTAGGGGAGTCATAGTTAACACTGCTAGTATTGCTGCCTATGATGGCCAAATTGGCCAGTGTGCTTACTCAGCAAGTAAGGGTGCCTTAACTGCCATGACATTGCCTATGGCACGAGATTTGGGCGCAGCAGGAATAAGGGTAGTGACCATTGCTCCAGGTATGCGTCAATACTGTCTCCCTCTTTTTTTTTCCAATTAAATAAAAATGCTATTATTTTTTATTTTTTATGTGATTTCAGGTGTGTTTGAAACACCAATACTGGAGGGCCTCCCACCAGCAGCCATTAACAACTTGGTTCAGTACTGCTCATTCCCAAGCCGTGCTGGTCGACCAGATGAATTTGCTCATCTAGTAGAGCACATTTATCAAAATCAAATGCTAAATGGTTGTGTGATTAGATTAGATGCCGGCTTGCGGATGCCAGCATAATCTTCTCATGAACTGTAGTAGGGTATAAAATAGAAAAACAATTTTTATAGTTGTGTTCTAGATTTATCCTAAAATCTATATGTAGTTTTAAATTAACCATAAATTGTGAGATAAGTATCAGAGCACCTGCTTTGGTGAGGAATTGTATGGCATTGTATTGGGTTTTATAGAAATATACTGCATTTTGTACCACTATGCTTTTTTTTTTGTTTTCATTAAACTTAGTAAATTGGTTAAATGGTTCTTGTGTTTTTTTTAACATGACAGCTAGCATCCAAAATTTCAATCACCTCATGAGGATATTGCATGGAAATTCAGTACAGTTCATTTTTCTTAATTCGCACACTTTATATTTCAAACATCACAGTTCACAAAATGGAAACAATTTTCCAGAAGTAAAAAAAAAAATGGTTAAAATACCAGGGAATAATGCAATGCAATCATTACAAAAATGAGTAATGTCAGTCGTTGAAACGAACCAGTCAAGCAAACCAATCAAGGTACACGTCCATATTTTCGTCAGCGATTCTCTTGGCCAACTCGACGTTGTGGGCCTTGGTGATTTGACAACAGCTCCAGACGCGCACGATGGTGAGCTCGTTGTCGGCGTCCAGGACACGGTGCACCAGCTGCGAGCTCACGCCGTGGCAGTGGTCCAGGGTCAGGTGCGACAGCTTCTTCATGGGGTTCTCCTGGAGTTCGTGAGCATGAGGTGAATGGCCGAGCCGAGCTGCAGAGCGGGGCGCGTTAACGTAGTTCGCTGGTTCATGCACTTACCCTCCAAATGTCGTAGAGCAGGCCGTCGGTGAGGGCCGCGCAGCCCGTGAACAGCAGGTTTCGCAGGCTCCCGGACACGAGCAGCTGCCGCAGCAGGGTGGGGGCTGGGGAGGGGGGCTGGCTGTGGTCGTGGCCGAGGTCGAAGCCGTCGTGCGACCGCGTCGTGTCCGACCACACTTCCAGCGCCTGCAGCTTGGAGAACCAGCCCTTGTTGACGTTGGCCAGGGGGTCAAATTGGCCCACGGAGGACAGGGCCAGGTTCTGGAGGTTCGGGCACGTCCGGCCGATGGCTGCGGGGCAGAGCAGGGTAGGAAAGACGCGGGCTGTAATGCCGGCGCAGGCGCTTTACAGTGTCTGTCTGAGAGGAACGGTGTACTCACCCGCGATGTCCACGTCTGTGAACTTGACCAGGATGAGGTTCTGCAGGTGCTCCCCGCACGCCGATAGCAGCGGCAGTACCCCCTCCTGGAAGTCCAGTGTCAAGCCCTCGCCGTTGGTGAGTGACAGCGCCGTCAGGTTCTCCAGCACCATCAGCTGTCGACACGGCAGTGCCTCAGTCATTGGAGAGGAGGGAAGGAGAGTCCACCCGCATCCACACATAGCCCAGCCCAGCACAGCACAGCTCGGAGGGCACCGACTTATCGCACCTTGTAGAGCGCCTCGCTCGGCAGCCAAGACTCGCTGATGCTGACGGAGGAGGCGAAGGGGCACAGTCTGACGGCCGAGTCCAGGGAGTCCATGCTGACGAACTCGGCCGTCGACGCCAGGGTCCGGAGCTGGAGCACGTCCGGGGGGACGACGACCTTCTCGGAGAGGCGCACGCCGGAGGGCGTGAGGAGACGGGCCTCCAGCACGCGGTCCCACTGGCCCACCCAGTCCACGGCCTGCGCCAAGCACACCGAACACGGCATCAGCGTCAACACGAGCCTAGCGGAGGCCACGCGACTACACGCGGCGCTGGCGGCTCGCGGCTGGCGTTCTGCGCTCTCCAGCAGCAGGCGACTCCGCTCCGCTCCGCGCCAAGCGCCTGTGATAGCGAGGGTAGGCAACTCGGCCACGCCCGTGGCGGGCGCAGCGCCTACCGACCCAGGCGGCCGTCGCGCTCTGGCTCTGCCGCTCTGCGCTCGGGGACCCACCAGCAGCTAACGCCAGCATGCGCCAGCCCAGCAGTAGCAGTGTCCAGCTCGACCCCGTCCCATCCGTACGCACGCACCTCGAAGATGTTCTCGAAGTCGAATTCGGTGAGGCAGGGCAGGGAGTGGAGCACGACGGTGGCCCCGGCCGCGGTGACGCCCGTCTCGTTGACGACCAGCTTCTGCAGGCGCTGGCACTGCCGCCGCCCCTCCGTGGACACGCACAGCTGCACCAGCCCCCGGTCCGTGATCGGCGTGTCGGCCACGTTGAGCTCACGCAGCGCCGGGCACTGGCGGCCGATCTGCGCCAGCAGCTGGGCATCCCATCCGGTCAGCACAAACGCTTTGGGGCCGGGGACGTTCACTAACCACGTGAGGAGGCAAGGGGTGCTGGGAACCAACCGCCCTCGGTACGAGCCTCGCTCGCGCTTGGTCAGGCTTGGTGGGTTCGACTCCCACAGGCGGTCCCAAGCACTCCCCCGTACGGCACGTGGTTCCTGAACGGCCCCTTGTCCCACAAAAATAAAATTGACTACAATTCGCAAATTTACACAAGAATTTGTTCAGCCATCAGTTTGATTCTGTTTAGAGTGAAAGTAGTCTCATAGAATACCATTGCATTAAAAAGAAATTGCTCACCAGGTCGTCAGCATACGTCCTCTGCAGATTGAGGGTGACGAGCGTCGAGAAGGACGGAATGCGTTTGGATATCACGTTGGGTTTGATGTGACGCAGGAACGACAGGTTGAGGTGCTTCAAGTTCTGGGGAATGAAAGGAGTCGACGGTGTGTTAGGGAGGGCGTGGCTTTGTCAAGTGCACCTGCAAGAGAGTATTTTAGTTCCCACTGTCCACAAAGGGCATTTTCAACCTAACATTACAAATTAAGAAATAGAATGAATATGAGATTATTGAAGATGAACAATGGCCCGAGGTTGTCTACAGATCACTGGGGATAGATACGGAAAGCCGTTCGTCAGAAGGTTTGCTAGAAAAGCTCACACTACACAAAAGCATTATCGGGGAGTGCAGGGTAAGCTGTAGGAGAGCAATGGAGTTAATCATTGTTGGAAAAGGTTTGCCATAATGGCAGAGAAAGTGAGAGCATCTACCTCCTGTCGACCTTCATTCCCGCCATGAGACCAATGTCATCCCGAGTGTCACCAAATCGGTGCGACATACACAACCCTTTTTTCCCATGTCCTGTAAAAGAAAACAATCTGGGGGGGGGGGGGGGGGATAGTCCTGCATGTGGGACACACATTTTCATTTTCAATATCGTTTTCAAAAACGAAGTAAATATCCAAAGAGACAAAAATTTCAATCGCGTATTCAGAACAAAAACAAAAAACAAGTTTTTCAAGAAATCCCCAATACATGACTCCCTTAAGACTTACGTGGCAACGGCTGGCCAGGAAGTCGAGGCCGACGCTCGTGTCCGCCACGCCCTCTAGCGTCCAGGAGGTGACCCTGGGCGTGGTCAGGAGGTGCAGGTGGTGGCGGCGCAGGTGGGTCACGTGCTTCATCTCTCTGCTCATCTCCTCCACCAGCAGGGGCGCTGCAGCACCCACCCATTCACAGTTTGTTTATTAACAATATATAATTTGTCTTGCATGTGCTTTTCTTGACACGTATGTACTGTTGCCATGTGCCTGCGCCCCCCTTCCCTTTTCAACCCCCGTAGACTAGCTAGCTTCACGTCGAAAACCATGTACCCATATTTTCTCCCTTTCCTCTTTCACGTCCGACTTCCCCCATCCACGTTTTCTCTCTATTCAATATGTATTTGCGACCCTCTTTCCTCCCGCACCTGTCCCCCGCCCCTCCCCTCGTTTTTCGATCTGAATAACGTGCCCCAGCTATGGACAGGAAGCCATCAATCCGAATCTAAATCCGTGTGCGCGCACCGCTAGTGCTGATGCAAGATTCAAAGGCGGGTGGATTATGAGAAAATGGAAATGGGCTAGAGATGCAGGAAACGTGGAGCCCCTACGAGCCGGTCTCCCGAACTGAAGTGTACGGAAAGACACTATGCATAATAGACAACTCCACTAAAACCAAAGGGAAAGGCTACGGGGCTAGGGTTAGTAAAAAAAAAAAATACGACCACATAACTACGTATACGAATCCACCACATCACGCAAATGCCACAAAATAAGGAGCTCACATTGTGTTTGAACTGGTTAATTTATTTTTCTAAACGCAAACAATTTACTATCATTTTTTTTTTACAACGATATGGACAGAAAAGAAGGGAAAAGTGGAGAACGGAAAGGGAAGCGATGCGCCGTGACGCGATGCTGAAATATTTATTGACATTCCGGTTTCCCCGTTCGGGCTGGACGTCTGGAGTCTGGACGCCCGGACGTCTGGACGTGGACGCCAGGCCTCTGGCGTCCCGCTCTTCCTGTTGGCTGCTCTCTCTCCGCTCTACACGCTCAGCGCTCACTGCATATTTGCGAACCCACCGCGCGGCCAAGAAGCGCCAGGGGTTGTAGGGGTTGGCTGGGGATTGTTTGGCCGGCTCGACCGCTGTCCAGTTTGCGGGTGAGTCGGGCCGGGCCGGGCAGGGCCCAGTCAGTTAGAGGTCAGGTCGGTGTGGTCCGTCAATTGGAATAAACCGACCGGGCAAGGATCGTTCCGATTCCGATCGGATTTGAGGGGGGGGGGGGAGCGGCTTTGTTGGAGTCTACAAGAGACGAAGCGTTACTGGGGGAAACAAATCTACAACAGAACACTGAGAGAAGAAGCGGGGATCAAACGGGGTGAATCGAGTTGCTTGGACAAAGAGGTTCTCGCGGGCTACGCAAATACCGATCGGGCACTGCCGTAGCGTCTTTTCTTTTCTTTTCTATTATTTCCCTTTCTTTTCTTTTTATTTCTTTATTTTCCTATTTTTTTCTTTTTTTCTTTCTTTTATCTTTCCTTTTTTCTTTTCTTTTATCTTTTCTTTTTTTTCTTTTCTTATTTTGGTGGTCTCGGCGTGTGTTCTCGCCTGTTTGGTACGGATCACATCACAGCCCGCGACTATTTGTCCAAGAAACTGGACCTCCCTGACGATGATGTGGTGCGAAATGGTGGTGGCGGTGGCGTTGCGGGGGTGGGGGTGGCGTCGGCTCGGCCTGCGGGCTGTCTAGCCACCGTGCGTTCGTCCTCTGTAGCCGGCACTGCTCCTGCATGGACGGAGCGACAGTGTCCCCGTTTCCTCTCAGACTTTATTTTTTACGCCACCCCCACATGCCTCTCATGGGGGTGAGGGATGACAGCCGGGCACGCCCCTAGGCACGCCCCTGGGCACGCCGGTTACCTTGCAGCGCTGCCCCCCGAACAGAATGCCGTGGAAACCGTCCGCTTCCCCGTACGCGAGGTTCAGCCTGGGCAGCTGCGGCTGCACCAGGATGTGCAGGTGCTTGCGATGCAGCACCATGCGCTGGGACATGAGTTCCGCGAAGGCGGCCAGGACCGACCCCGCTAGAACAGGACACGTCTGAGGAGGGGGCTTCTGGCAGTGACATATCCATCCACATCACTGCCGCAAGCGCAAACTACTTGACCTGGCCGCGACCAGTCTGCGCGCGAATGGCGCCTGCTGGGTAGGCAGCCACGGACGTCAGCATGCACGCGTGCCGTGCGGGCTGGCCTACCCCCACACTCGCAGGCGTGCCGTTCGCGGTCTAAAGTTGAAGGAAATTCTGATTTACTTATTCATGGACGATGTCTGACCGGTGAGCCGACCCACGTATCTTTGTGAGGAGTCCACTCGTCACAGCTGATGAGGCTGTATACTACTACCTGACTTAAGTGATTTGAGCTGGCAGGGGCAGCCATGAGTTCCACTTCCCTCTGGCCACCGCGGCGCCAGAGCCCAAATTACTCCGTGCGGGTGCACTCCGCGGAAGTACGAGTGCATCCGTGTCCCCCCCCCCCCCCCTTCCTATCTCTGTCGCCGTGACATCCCCGATATTCCATCATCATGAATGCGTTTCTCGCTGAGTTTGTATTCCGTCTGATCGCTGGCACGACGGCGTACGGCGTTGGCTTGAGGGGACGGGACGTCCGGAGGCGGCTACCCGCCCGCGCCCCGCCCCCGCCCCGCCCCCTCAGCAGGTTGGTGGGTTGGCAGGCGCCAGTGCCCCTCAAAGGAATGGCCGCCCAAAGATGATTCCTGTCCAAAGGCGTACAAAAAATGAATGGAGGAAACCTAAGTCCATCCTGCGCGCCGAACAGCAGGGCTGGCCGGGGGGGGGGGGGGGGGGGGGGCAGGTGCCGTCAGCCCCCGGGGAGCCACTAATCCTCGGCTAGCCTTGCCTTTCCCGGTTAGTGCACCTCAGCGCGCCGGCCGGAGCAGGGGCCGCGCCTCGCCAGGGGCCTCGCCAGGGGGCAGCCAGCCACGTGCAGCTGCGAGGAGCGCAGCACACCTGCGGGGGTGACACCTTGAACCCTGGCACGGCCCCGCGGCCCCACGGCCACCGTGATCCGATTGGGCCGTCCCTGATGGTGTGCAAAAGGGGGGGGGGGCGTTCCACCCTCTTGTCATCTCTCTTTTCCTAGGACAGCCTACCATATTCCGGTCAAGCGTTTTAGACGGCCCCCTCTCTCTCCTCTCTCTCTCTCTCTCTCTCTCTCTCTCTCTCTCTCTCTCTCTCTCTCTCTCTCTCTCTCTCTCTCTCGCTCTCTCTTTCATACTCCCAACCTACTTCCTTATTCTATATCCAGCAGCAGCGCATACAGACAGACAGACAGACAGATAGACGGACAGACAGAGAGGGGGAGGGGGGCGGGGGATTCTCCTAGTTCTCTCTCCGCCTTCGTAAAGACAATGCGAAACCAACAAAGACAGCGCAAACGGAGGCAGACGGCAGCAGGAGGAGCTCGGTGAGGGATTTGCGGGGCGCGTCGCGAGAGGCAGTCATATCGCCAGCTGCAGCGGCGCCCCGCCCCGCCCCGCCCCGCCCCGCCCCGCCCCGCCCCGCCCCGCCCCGCGCCGTGCCCCGCTCCACGGCCTCAGCCCTCGCTCAGCCCTTCGGGCCTTTACTGAGGGCTCCGCTCCGCTCCTCCCTGCTGTACAAATCTTACTCGCCCCGCTCCGGCGTGCGTTCTGCATCTTATTCTGTTTCCCGCAGCTTGACTAGCGGGACAAATTGCTGTTCTCGACGCGGGCTGGAGGTGGAAGAGGCGGTCACCCACTCTGCCGCGCCTGGACGGGGCTGTACAGAGCCGGCGACTATCAAGACACACGGGTTCGAATCCCTGCCGGGATTGAGTTCTCCCTGCGCCACAGCACACGGTTACACGGTTTCCCTATCCCAGTCCACCTATGGCGCCCTCTGTGCTGCGCTGCTGCGCCCAAGCCTTACGCAACACGCAGCTGACGCAGCCCTCAGCCCTCAGCGCCGCCGACACAGTGTATGTAGTGCAGAAGGGCTGCGTGGCTGTAGGGCTGGGCCGGCTGGGCCTGGCTGATCCCTCCACCCACCCTGCCACTTACCCCCCCCCCCCCCTCTCTCTCTCCATTTCCCTCTGCCTCTGCCGGCTGCGAGCGCACGATATCGCATTTGCCTGGCGGAAGCGGTTGCTTTCGGTGGTTGCGCGCCGTGTCACAATCCCGGGCCGAGCCAACTGGAACGAAACGATACACCCCGCGTCCAGGCAGCAGACTCCAGGCTCCAGCCTCGAGGCTCCAGGATCCAGGATCAAGCCTCGAGGCTCCAGGATCCAGGATACAGCCTCGAGGTTCCAGGATCCAGGATACAGCCTCGAGGCTCCAGGATCCAGGATCCAGCCTCGAGGCTCCAGGATCCAGGATCCAGCCTCGAGGCTTCAGCACCTCGGCCCCGATCCCCGCTTACGCGCACTCCGTACTCCATGCTGATGCTGAGCTTGAGTTTTGCCGCATCCGCTTGTTATATTTTAATTAAATCGCGTCCCCGTTGCTGTTGGCGCGCGAATGCCATGCCGTTTCATCTCGAGTCGAGCAGAGGGGAGCAGTGGGCGCACTGGCGGACACAGAGGGATCCGGAGGGGGCGGCCAAGAGAATCGGTCGCTAATCTGTTTTCCCTCCTCGGCCGGCACTGATCTTGGCATTGCGCGCGGGGGCTGAGGATGAGCCCAGGCCAGGGGAACCTAAAGGGAACCCAGGGGAGCCTAAAGGGGACCCAGGGGGAACCCAGGAGAAACCCAGAGGGTACCAGGGGGCACCCTGAGGTTTCGTCCCGAAGAACGCACAGCCACAGTAACGCGCATCACGCACCCGTTGTGTTGTGTTTTTGTGTGTGTGTGTGTGTGTGTGTGTGTGTGTGTTTGAGCGTGCGTGTGCGTTCGCAACGCGGAAAAGTCGCAATTTAATGACCGAGACGAAAATAGAGGGGGAGAGACAGAGACGGAGAGAGAAGGTAAGGCACAGGACAGGAGGGATGGGAGGGCATTGCCCGGCATTGACGTGCTGCACTGCGCGGTCGGCGCAGCAGCAGCTGTCCTTGTCTCTCACGAGGGCGGACAGAGGGGGAGGATCCTCGAGGGGGGGGGGGAGAGAGAGAGAGAGAGAGAGAGAGAGAGAGAGAGAGAGAGAGAGAGAGAGAGAGAGAGAGAGAGAGAGAGAGAGAGAGAGAGAGAGAGAGAGAGAGAGAGAGAGAGAGAGAATATGTAGTCCCACCCCGACGAGCCACCTGCGCCTCCTCTGCTTCGACACCAACCCCTTCCTACCTTATGCGAGAAAAACAGAGAGCCAGTGCGCTGTCTAAAAATACAGCGGAAAATAACAGAGCTCGAGCTCGGCGCGAGGAACACGGAACCCGCGGTTACGCCATTCAAGTGCACCAAAGAGTAGGCCGAAGCTGAGAGCTGATGAGGCCGCAGGCCGCAGGCACCGGCCATGCGATGCTATGCGATGCTATGCGATGCTATGCTATGCGATGCTATGCGATGCGTTGCGGCCCTTTCAGACTGTTTGCAAGACAAATCACGAAACGCTCCTCGATGGCCCAGCGCCAAAATGAGCAGCCGACTCTCCATGATCCAAAAATCACGGTTAAAATAAATGATTGGTTGTCACATCGAATTTTTTTTTGTTAATTTTGGGATAAGCATCATATTTAGTGGTGAGGACTAAAATTTTGTTGGGGCAACAGAAAGTCAGTCGCGTCATCAAAAAGTAATTTTTTTCACTTTTCGCTAGTGCAACTGTGTTTTGGTTGTCCCAGCGAAATCTTAGTTCCCACCACTAAATTTGTTGCTTGTCCCAAAATCAACGAAAAAATTCGTTGTGACAACTAAGCATTTTTCTGCGTGGGATTCCGGTCAACACCCCGCGTTCACGCCGTGTCCGTGTGCAGCTGCCACTGCGCAGGGGCAGGGCCTCAGCCAGGGCCTGGCCTCGGGCAGGGCCTACGTGCACTCACGCATGTCCTGGAAGGGGCCCGTGTAGGACAGGTACTCGTCGTTGTCGATCATGGTGGCCAGCTCCACGGAGGAGACGCCATAGCAGAGCGGCTCGAAGTGCTCGCAGATGACGGTCATGGCCGCCGTCCGCAGCGAGGGCGGCTCCTTCCTCAGAGGCATCGTGAGGCTGCTGCCCGGCCCGGTCCCTGCTGCGGTCGGCGTTCAGGAGCGCGGCCCGGACGGCGAGGACGGCGAAGACAACATGCCGGCGTCGGGCCCCGACTGACCAGGCCGGGGGTCGGGCCGGTGTGTCCCTGGCCGGCGCCCAGCCACAGCGGCCACGGCGGCCGCAACGCAGCGCGCACCGCGACCAACCCAAACAGTCGCCGCGTCCCCCGGCGTCCCCCGGGCCGGCAAGCTGGGAGCCAGGGGCCACGGGAGGAGGCAGGAGGTATTTATAGCGCGAGGCCGCGTCCGCGGCAGAGCCACCACAGTGCGCCGCTGACGCTCGCCTCGAACGCCTCCCCTGGGGTTGGACCAGCATCACGGTGTAGAAGACCACGACGGCACAGCTCAGCGCGGGGTCTGTCCCCCGCCCCCTGCTTTTGTCCCCCCGACGCCGGGCTTGGGCTTCCTGGCCTCTGCCTGGCTTCATCTCCCATTCTCACAAAATGATGCCCCCGCTCCACTCCGGTCTCCTCCGGGCCCCTCTTATTCTGACATCTGCAGCCGAGTCCCCTGGTCTGGTTCTCTCGCTATCTCGTGAGTATAATTCTCTGGCCCCGCCCCCAACCCTCTCCGCATACACGTTCGCGGGATCTGTTTTACTCCCGCCCTTCTCACCATCTACTCACCACCGCCACCACCATCACACAACCGCACCCTCTTACCCTCTTCACAAACCACGCCGAACCACGCCTTTCCTCGTTGCAACTGGAGCCCACCCCGTGTCCACCCCCTGTCTACCCCCTGTCCACACCCTGACCACTCCCTGTCCACCCCATGCTCAACCCTTGCCCACCACCTGTCCACAACCAGCACGACACCTGTCCACCCCCTGTCCACCCGCTGTCCACCCCCACCCCCTGCCCGCCTGCTGTCCACCCCCCGTCTACCTCCTGTTCTCCCCCTGTCCACCTCCTGTCCGCCCCCTGTCAACCACCTGTCCGCCCCCTTTCAACCCCTGTCCACTCCCTGCCCCTACAGTCCGCAGCACAGGCAACACATCTGGCAGATGCGCCACAGGGGCTGCCAGCCAAAGAAACGAACCCCGGCGCTGCTGCTCGGCGCTCGGCGCTCGGCGCTCGGCGCTGCTCGGTGCGGCTTGAGGCTGCCCCACCCCCACCGCCGACCGGTCGCCGTACGGCATCAAAGCAGCGTGATCTATAGCCCGTTCCACATTTGCGTTGCAATGCTGCAAAACCTTGGACAGCAGAACAGAACACTCGCTCTGTGATGCCCACAGTACAAACACGTCTTCATTTATCTCTGTGCCTCGCCTCGCCTCGACCTGAACTGAGGCGCTTGTTATACGCGCTCGCGGACATCATGTCATCAGCTAGGGGACAGGGCCGCCGCGGCGGACATGCGAGGGAGGGTAGGATTGTGGTGTGGGGACGTGATGGTTGGGTTGCTTACCTCCCGGAGCACACTAATGAGGGACACCCCTCCCCCCTGCCTTATCACCGCGTCCGCCCCCCCCCCCCCCCTCCCTCCACGGGAGGCCTCTTCCTTCCGCTCTTTAATGAAATTTGTTTGTCGGATGACGGCGAGACCGGAGCCCGGCAGGAGGCCCTGGCTCCACGCTGTGATGAGCCGTCCGCCCCGCCCTGTCCTGGTCCGCCCCCGCCGCTCCGCCCCCGCCGCTCCGCCCCCGCCCACTCCGCCGCTCCGAAGCTCTGCGAGACGACAGTGGCTATTGTATCGGGAGCGCGCTCCAGTCTCTAACGCAGCTTCGTAGCGTAGTGGGTTGGAAGACTCGTCGGTGATCGGAAGATTCGTGGTTCAATTCTTCGCCGGAGACAAACTTTTTCTGCAAGTTTACCGACTGTGTACGGAGGGTAAAATATACCAAAAGAACGGACGTCACGTGTGCACTCCGAAATATCCGTGGACACTAACGCGTCAGCGTCTGTAAGTCTGGCAGGACTCGGCTGGGGCGAATGGCTAAGGGTTCAGCCGTTCGTCGTCGAAAGGTTCGGCCTTTCGTTAACCGTAAGTCCTATGAATCTGGGACGTAGGAGTGCACCTCTAGCATGTACGAGTTCTCTCGCTTGCCAAGAGAGTACCCCTCGAGGAGGGGTACGACGGGGCCTACGGACGGCACGACGGGTGTCTCCCGGATGGCACTAACCTTGGAGAGCCCTTGCGGGAATACCCAGGGCCGGGAGCCGTAGGTTCACTTTTTTTCATTAATTCCTCGATTTTGTTTTGAAAGTACGAAAAGGCATTTTTTTAATGATTCTTTGACCTATAATCGAAGCATTTTTTTAAACATGCCTTTTTGGCATTAGGCAGAGAATTTGACTTTACTAACGGGTCATTGAGGGCACACTAGCTCAGGTTTATTTGTAAAATGACTTTTAATAGACGATGAATAGACAGTATGACCAGACAAATGACTGGACAAAGTTACAGAGATAATGACCGGACTAAAACTTTTGGTCTAAAAGGCGATGACCGGACAGTATGACCGGACACTTGAGCGGACAAACTTATGAGACTGATGACTTGACTGATGACTGTGTTTGGTCATAACCGTGGTGACGAACGGACAAAGAAATCTTTAGTCGCTGATAGCGCTCCGCCTCGCGGCTCGCTAACGCTCGCTCGCTCGCTCCACGAATTAGGGTTGCTCCAGTGGGCTACGGGTACGGGAGAGGAGGTTCCTCCCGAACCTCCCGGCCCCCACGCTCTTCACACTAATTTGAAGTGTTGGTAAGTGTTGGTAAGTGTTGTAGTCTCTAGGCCCGCCCTAGAGACCAGGGTGAGGGCCGCTAACACGCCCTCCAAGTGGTGGTGGTAGTTGGGGATCCTAAATCACGACTGCACCAAGTTCATCCGAAAGCGACAAAAATCTCATTCTATTCGACTTCCCGGTCTCCCGGGCCGCAGTCGACGCCAGGTGGGCGTTTTGGTTCGGTCCATCGTCGCCGTCCATCCTCCGTCCATCCAGCAGCATCCTGGGAGCAGCGGAGCGCTGGGCCCGCCGCCGCCGCCGCCACCGCCACGGCCTCCGCTGCAGACCCCTCCCCCCTCCATCACCAGCGCCGCCGCCGCGCCTGCCGCGCCGGTCCGCTCCCCACCCAGTCCTGGTCCCGGTCCCCACTCCACTCCGCTGGCAGTGGCAGTGTTTCGGTTGCTCCGGTGCGCGCCGAGCCGATTCGCAGTTCATGTGCCGCCTCTCCGCCTCCGCCGGCCTCTCGCCTGAGCCGTAGCGCCGCGAAGTGCGCCGTGCCGGTGCCGGTCCGGTATCCAGCCGAGGGAAGACTTGATCTGTCGGGCCCTTGGATATCGTCAACCATGGCGGCCAGCTCGACGGAGTCGTTCGGGGCGTTCAACGGCGGCCTCCTCAAGCCGGCGCACGGATGGGCCACCGAGGTGATGGCCACCGCGTCCACGGAGGGCTTCTGGGAGGACGACCCCGAGGAGCAGGTCAAGAAGAAGGTCCTCGAGCTCAAGACCAAGTTCCACATGGGCCGGCAGCTCCAGATCAAGCACTTGCCCCGCGACGTCACCGAAGAAGTAAGTGTCCCGAGCACGGCGACGTCCCCAGGTTCGTGCCCTCCTTGAACGCGGTCCTGGGGCGTCCCGGGCCCTGGCACGTCCTGGGCAGGTCCCGTCCTGCGACGCCCCGTCAGGCCTCAGGGGGCCCTGCCGGCCCCCCGCCGCCCCCCTGCCGGTGTAGCCGCTGTGCCCCTCCTATTCTATCCCATAGCTGCCAGTAACGGTTACTTGACCGCTCCACAGAGTTCGTTGCACGCCGCCGCCGCCACCGCCGCTGCAGCAGCAGCAGCTGCTGTTTCGCGGAGAGCGACCCCCCCCCCCCCCCCACAGACGCTTCGCCACCCTGTCACTTCCTGTGGTGTGGAATGCAAGGGGCATTCCTTGACGTTAAAACAAAACCGACTCTGCTGGGGGCCTTCTCGTAGTGAAGCAAGCAGTGCCCCCACGATTCAACAAGTGTGCGCTGCTAAAACCCGAGTGCCTAGCAGTCGCCTACAAGCGACCTTACACTCTTTGGACTGTGCACTCGGCAGTTCTGTCAAAATTCGACGTCATTGACGAGTGCCTCGCCTCAAGACAATGGCACAATGGTGCTTCCACTCGGAGGGGGCACAGAGTAAATATCACGACAGCATCGCCGTGCCCGTGCTGGGCCGGAACGAGCGGGTTCGGGTGGGCCTCGTCTCGGCTGCCTTCTAGGCTGCCTTCTAGGCTGCCTTCTAGGCTGCCTTCTAGGCTGCCTTCTAGGCTGCCTTCTAGGCTGCCTTCTAGGCTGCCTTCTAGGCTGCCTTCTAGGCTGCCTTCTAGGCTGCCTTCTAGGCTGCCTTCTAGGCTGCCTTCTAGGCTGCCTTCTAAGCTGCCTTCTAGGCTGCCTTCTAGGCTGCCTTCTAGGCTGCCTTCTAGGCTGCCTGTGGCATCTCTGGCCTCAGTGGCAGTAAGCCAGTGACTGGCATTGCGATTCCGCTAATGCGGGGGCGTGACGGCGGCGTTGGCGGCACCCCCACGGGTGTATGAGAAATACCACATCCCTGCGTATCCTACGTACCCCCGGCCGACGCCCACTGCCCACCTCAGACCTGCGGCCTGTGGCCCGTGACCGTGACCGTGATGCGAGGCCCTGGCCCTACCATTGGCGCCGCCGCCGCCATTGGCAGCGCACATCTCCGGTTCGACTTGTCACAGTCGCACCGGCGTCCGGCGTCGCAGTCGGCCAGCGCCGAGTGTCGAGTGGTCAGGTGTCGCTGCTGCGGGCCCGGTCGGGTGTCGAACCCTGCACCCCCCCCCCCCCCCCCCCCCCCGCTCCCGCTCCGCCCCGTGCTGGTGGCGGCTTGGCGGCGGTAAGATGATTCGCCGCGTCATAATTAATGGCGTCATCCCCGTGTAATGCAGGGCCCGCAGATGAGGTGGTGTAATATTAACCGTGCGATTAGCATGCCGGAGTGGCTTAGAGTCCCGAGCCGGGCCCAGCCCTGTCCTGGATGCACACTGGATGGTCCGGGACGGTCCGGGACGGTCCGGGACACCCCGTGGGGCCCGTAGGTCCACATTGTGAGCCCCCGGCCTCGGGAAGCCCCTCTCGCGGGGGAGACAGGTCTGCCCCGTAAGGGCCGTTAGGGCCGTGGGCGTCACAGGGCGGCTCCGGCGGCTCCGGCTGGCTGTCGCCTCGTAGGCCGCGGCCCCGCCAGCACAGAGCTTCTGTACCTTCTGTACTCTGTGCCCACTCTGTGCCCGCCAGCTGTCAGTCCTCATTGCCAGCAAGGTGCGCGAGGTTGTCGCGAACGAGTCCTTCGTTATTCCGCGACCTGCTCTGCCCTTGTGCCGCAGGGCACCGCAGGGCACCGCAGGGAGGGCTGAGGCGGGGGATAGGCGGCCGGGCCGGGGGGCCCAGATCGTCACACCGGAAATGGGGCTTAGGGGGCCAGCACCAGAGCTGTAACCATCAGCCCACGTCCGAGGAGACGCGGCCAGGCTGCAGTGCAGCCAAAGCCAGCGCAGCCGGGAACACCCTTGGGCCCCAAGCACCCCCCTCCCCAGCGCAGCTCAGCACAGCCCAGCACAGCCCAGCCCGGCCCATGAAAAGAAATCACTGGTGTTGGTCTCGTCTGGGGCCCTTCTTCCTTTTCTTCTTCTCGGGCGGCGGATGATGTTGCCTTCTGCCGCGGGGAGGGGCGTACGTACGTTTGATCGTGCCTGTCTGTCTGTCTGCTGGTCTGCCTGTCTGTCCGCTCATGACTCTCGGGCACGTCACAATTGAATCACAGCAGACGCAAGTGCGCCGACCTGCCTGGGGGGCGTCCATAAAGGATGTCCGGGTATTTTCACACAATTTTAACCCCCTCCCCCCTCACGTCCACCCATGTCCGGTTTGTTGGACCCCCCCCCCTCCCCCTATAAACCCGGACATCCTTTATGGACGACCCCCTGTTGGGAGGGAAGGGGTACCGGGCCGGGCCGAACCGGGGGTACTGCGGGTAGCGCCCTCTCTTTAGGTTTCACGGGATTGCTCCCCCCCCCCCCGGTCCATCCTGCCCGATCAGCCAAAATACGCCTTTGTCGTCCCGATAATGAGAGACTGAGTTGGGTCCAGCAGAAAATCCACTTGACTACGGCGTGCCCGTCTGCTTCCAGTTTCCATCGAGTCACGACGCTACGCTGCACTCCGACACTTCGATCACGCCACGAAACTGTTTCTGTACGACGCCCCCTCACAATACATTTTATGACGCTGAGGGTAATGAACTATTTATTCAGGCTTGGGAGGTTGCCTGGCTATCGAATCCAGCCGGTGCCTGAGGCTCCCGCACTTAGGCCACACGTGGGAAATGCCCCCTGTTGAGAGTGATTGGTGGTGGTGGTGGTGGTGGTGGTGGTGGTGGTGGTGGACGGCATCACACATTGGTCTGCCAGGCGTTACGTTGCACCCGGTTAGCGCTTGTGAGTTGGCAACGCTGGATAGGAGGAGGATTGTGTGGCCGGGCCCAGTGCGTGCTCCCGACCCGACCGACCCGGTGGGGAGCTGGGAGCGGGGGCCGGGGGGCGGGAGCGGGGATGGGGTGGGAAGGGTGAGGCGGCGCGGCGGAGCGGAGGAGGAGGAGGAACCCAGACCAGCCAGCTGTGGTGTTGTGGCGGTGGCGGAGCGGGCTGAGACGGCGGCAAGGCTCCAGCCGCCGGGGCGGGGCGGGGCGGGGCGGGCCGGGGGCCGGCTTCTTTGTCTAAAAAGAAGCTAACTCCGGCCGAGCCGGGCCGGGCAGAGCCGAGCCGGGCAGAGGCGGGCCGAGCAGAGCCGAGCCGAGCCGAGCCCGGTCGGGCATTCCGAGCATGAGCTTGGTCCTTCCTCTCCGGCTCGGCCTCGCCCGGATGCCTCGGCTCGGCCCAGCTCGGCTCCGCTCGGCTCGTCTTGAGTTGACTCCGGCGCTGGCTGCGTCCGGAAAGCGATGCTTACCTAGCGACCGGACCCCGTCCCTGTTGGCATCTCACCTCATTGATGCAGCGGGGCTCGGTTCGGACGCGGCTCAACAGGTACCATGGGGCACAACAGCCACGGCCCGGCCAGGCCTGAGCCGGCAGCGCGCAGCGCCCTGCTGCCAATGAACCTTGCGCCGGCCGGCTGCGTGCCTGGAGCTGGAGCCTACTTCCCCGGAGATGAAGCAGCCTGCGTCCTGGACTGGACCTGAAGGCCGCATGAGGCCGCTGGAAGCATGCTGGACGCCGACCCACAGGACGCCCAGGGCCCGCGGGGCCTTCGTCGGCTCTCCGCAGCGGCTGTCTCAGCTGACGCCTCGACCGAGAGGACAGTTGTGGATTCGTCAAATGTAAAACGAAAAGAGGGCCCAGCCCGTCCTCCGTCCTCGATAGCCTCGTCTTTGTGTGCGCAGCGTTTGCAGCGACAACCTGTTGAAGCTCTGGGGAAGATTGGGTGGGGGGGGGGGGGGAGGCGTCGATTGTCATAACTTTGCGCGCCGCGCCACAGATGATCTGATCGACGAGCTGACAGCTGCAGACGCGAAGCGATGTCGTGGGCGAGGCTAGGGCGCCGCGGACCGAGGCCAACACACCGCCAGCCCGCCGGATTTTCGATTGAATTTCAATCGAAAGCTGCCCGTGCCTGAATTAGGGGAGCCCTGGAAAGCCGCCCGGAATGAGGAGGCAGGAAAATAAAATCGCCGTGTGTGTGTGTGTGTGTGTGTGTGTGTGTGTGGGCAGGTAGAGACAGAGCTGGCCGTGACGAGAAGCTAAGAATGGGCCATGGCACAGGAGATGGACGTCGGCTCCACTCCACCACGGCGGCGCGGCGTGGCGTGGCGCAGCGTTGCCGGCGGGGTCGCTGTCCTTAGGCCCCGTGTCACGTGACCGCCGCCGCTTGTAGAGTCGCGGGGAGCGGTGCGGCGCGGTGCGGTGCGGTGCGGCGCGGTGCGGTGCGGTGCGGTGCGGCGCGGTGCGGCGCGGTGCGGCGCGGTGCGGCGCGGCCCGTCTAGCGAGCGTCGCTGCGTACTAGTACTGAGAGTCGGCGCGTCGTCACGCCATGCGGGTACCCGCTGTTGTTGGGCGCAGAGAGGGGGGGGGGGGGGGGGGGGGGGCACGAGGGCGAGGGTCACACTGCTGTGCTGGGAGGGGAGAAAATTCGCCCCGAGAATGTGAATCGTCTATATACTGGTCCTCTCCCGGAATGGCCATCGCCTGCCCTCCGGCCCTCCGGCCCTTCTCCCTTGCGGGGGCTTTGCCGCTCCGCTGCCGTTTGCCAGGCTTGGGCTTCTGGCGATCCTCCCTCGTCCCGCCCCGCTATGCCGCTGCTCGGATGGAGGCGAGTTCAGGAGGGGCGGCAGCAGGCGGGAGAGGGGTGACACTGAGCGGCATATTGCGCGCGCCAGAGCCAAAGCCGCCTGCCCGTGGGGACCGTGGGGTGTGCGGCGGGGGGCGCGGGGGAGGCGGGGGGCTCCTCGAGGGCACGGAGGACCTGGGGGCTGAAGGACGTGGGGGAGCCGAAGGGGCGAACCACCGCACTGCACTCACAGCCCCCCCCCCCCCCCCCGGCCGGGGCTGGGCCCCTCGGTATGTGCCGTTCGGAGATGATTCGACGCCCGGCCGACGCCATGACGCCGCCCTGGGCGGACAGGGGACGGCAGAGGGACGTAACGTCTGCCCTACCTTATACTTTCCGATTGCGAGATTCGCCCGGTTGCCTGCCATTTCGAGCAAATTGTGGGCCCGGCCTGCTGGGCTGGGTTCGGAGTGCCGTGGGGGAGCCGTGGGGGGGCCGTGGGGGGCCGTGAGGGTGCGTTCGTCGCCGAATGGGGCTCTGTCCGCCCCGCCCCGCATCGCATCGCATCGCCCTCCGCGGGGATGGCGACAGGAGACGAGAGCTTTGGCAACGCTCTTGCGGCCCCCGCGGTCCCCTAAAGGCCGCGGAGGGCGTAAACGGAGGGGGACGATAGCCTGTGTTCCCACGGGGCTGGGGCCGCTGGGGCCGTGCGTGTGCGTTCCGACCAGGCGCCCGATCGTTCGCTAGCAGAAAAGTATCAACTCCGAATGAATGAGAAAATTGACACGCGGATCAAGTTTTAGGTCGTGTTTGTTTCGCGACAATTTTATTTTTCAGAGAGGGTCGCGGGTGAAAATGGTACCAAGTGTGATCCCCTCCCCTCCCTCCCGCTCACAGGGCGGTCCGGAGGCGCCGCGCAGGGGACCTACAGGGGACCTACAGGGGACCTACAGGGGACCTACAGGGGAACCGCCCCGCAACACAGCAATCCCGGCGCTTTTCCCACGCTTACAGGTGAAATCCCCGTGTACCGAAAGCTTTCTCCCCTGCCTCCACGTCGTTGCCAAGAAAAGCCGTTTGCTTTTCGCCGGCTTTGTGGTGGGTCATAAATCGTAGTGTGTCCCCTCCCCTCTTTTCTCCGCGGCCCGCCGTGTTGTGTGACTTGCGTCTGCGACCTTGGCAGGGGCTGGGGGGAGCACCTTGCGACACATTGTTGCTGGCATGTCCCTGTCCGAGCGACAGGAGGGGTGGGACCGGTGGATCCCAGGTGACGCGGTTGGTGTTTCCTATTTAGTTTTTTTTACAAGTCACTCCCTGTGGGAATCCTACCCCGCCCCCCTGCGGACACCCTTCCAATAAGCTGTCCCCCCCCCCCCCCCCCCCCAGGTGGGTCAGCGCAGCGCTCGCGTGTGATGGCGCGGAAAAATAAATTTAGATCGGCGATCCCGCGCGAGGAAGAGTTGTAAACTCGAAAGTAATGAAACCGAAGGAGAAACGAGGGAGGGGGGGGGGGGCAATGGAGCATAGAGGACGGGGGGAGGGACCACCCGGCCTGGTGGTGGCGTGGTGGCTAACTGCTACGAAATGATGTAGACCAGGCCGTGGTCGCTGATACGGAACTAGTAGCCCGGGCCGGCCGGGGGCCGCCACCGCCGCCGGGCCGCCGCGTGCCGCGTCCACTGACAGTTTCCAGAGCAGAGCCGACGATAGGCAGGCGGGCGGGCTGGCCTGGCACTGGCTGGCAGTGGGAGCACTGGCGGGCGGAGGCGGACTGGCACGGCAGGACGGTGGCTCGCATGTGTGTCTCCTCGCCACTCGTGCGCGTGTGTGTGTGCGTGCGCGTGCGAGTGCGTGTGCGCCGCCAGATAAGCGCGGATAGAGATGTAAGAGGAAGAAAATTTTCACCGAAAGTTTGAAAAGTCTGAATGGAAAATCGAATCGAAGAGTTTAAATAAAAACTTGACATTTGTTTTTGGAACTGTCAAAGTGAAAATTTTTACAGGTTTTAGGTTTTGACCATGTTGGCCGTTTACAGGAAATATATCGCGGAAAATCGAATCGTAAAATTCTCACAAGCATTTTCAGTCATTTTTCGTATATTTTTCTGAAATTTTAGATTTCGAAAGCGAGGGCCTTTTGATGGGTGGGGGGTGGGGTGGCGGCAGCTGGCCGGAGCGTTGAGCCGCCCTGCCAGTGCCGGGTATATGTGATGAGCGGCCCAATGTCGCATGCGGGTCACGTGTGGGCGTGGTGGGCGGGGCGGGGCGGGGGCGGCGAGAATGGGGTCGAAGCGCCAGGAGGGAGGTCGGGGGATGAGAAATAAAACTACACCAGCGCAACAAGTGCGTGGCCCCGCACGGCTCCGCACGGCTTCGCGCCCCGCCGTGGATCATCGCCTCGCCTCATGGGGAGGCATGGGCGCGGCCAGAATGTTTGTATGAGGGATGGCGGGATTTGAACCCGCGCCCGCGGCCCTGTCCCCTAATGTGTTTCTGCGAGCGCGCCAAGCCTCCCCATATCACCATTTTCGCGCCCGTCTGTCCCGTCCCCCCGGCCGCCAGTTCAATATGGGGGAAGTGGTTCTGGTCGGCCGCCGGCGCTAGCCTTTAGCCCACCCGCCGCCACGCACTCCGCCCCGCCCCTTTGATGTGTCATGAATGCGGGGCGTCCCACACACATTCCGCCCGGACCCGGCCCGAGCAGCCGGGGTGGAAACTTGGGGCAAAACAGCGGTGCAAATCGGCGGGGGTTGACAAAGTCCGTCACCCCTAACTTTTCTCTCCCGGCCGGAGAACTGTGTTGCTGACGGCTGAGAGCGGCGCCCTTGCGGCACAGGAGCGCTACGACGTCATCACCAGGCGGAGCACTATATACCCGTCAGCGCCCCAGCACCGGGGGCCGGGGGGGCCCCAGTGGGGGCGAAGGGAAGTGAAGACGGCTATGTGACTCCGGTGGAGGAGGTCAGTCATGCAACAGGCGGCCGTCGGCTCTTATCTAGAACGAGGGACTCGGTTGACTCGGGGCGGGGGAGGCTCAGGCAGCGCGGTGTGAGGTGGTCGGCACCTCGGCGGGGGAGAGGAGGGGGGACAAGTTTAGATAAGGAAGGGACCCACGGCCGGGCCGGCCCGGGGCCCGTCCTTGACAGCCCGCCCCGCCCCGCCCGCCCCGCCCGCCCCGCCCCGCCCCGCGTCCCCTCCGTCCGGCCGCCGGCTGCCAGCAGTCGGCACCGCAGACCTGGACACAATTATGTCCGGATAATTTATGACGTAATCTCGTCTGCTTTATGCATAGCGAGATCCGACCGCTGCTGCTGCGATTCGAAAATTGTTGTATTATTTTTGTCTCCATAATTGCTGCAGCGTCCTATTGTTTTATTTTTTTGTGGGTCGGCACGAGATGTGGCGGTCGATCTCACGGTCCGGGGGCCGCGGGGGCCGCCTGGCAGTTCGGCAGGGCGGATGTAAATGTCGAATCGACGCGGCCGTGAGCTGGAAACAGTCGAGTCCAGTCCGCGGGCGCTGTGTTACCTGCTGCTGCCGCTGCCGCCCTGCTATTACCGCACAGGACTGGCCCTGGCAGCCCAGGCAGGCAGTCCTGGCTGCAGAGCAGAGCCTGCAGAGCCTGCAGAGCCACAGTGGAGCGGACTGAGCGGCCGGCGGCCATGTCTCGCCTGCACGCTCCGCCCCGCAGCCCCCGCAGCCCCCGCAGCCCCGCCCCGGCCGTGGCCCCCCTTGCGGCCGCCGGGCTATCAACCTGAGTCACTGCCACGGTGAGCACCGCCGCGACGTGCCGAGCCGAGCCGAGCCGGGCCGAGCCGAGCCGAGCCGAGCCGAGCCGGGCGGGCCGCGACACGCATCTGCCCTGCTGGCCGCGCGCCGCGCGCTGCTACCTGTGGAATTCAGCCCCCAGCTCTTTAACGCCCCCCCCTCCCCTCTGTCAGGCCGATGCGACGGCCTCCTGTGTTTCCTTCCTTCATCGGTCGTTGCGACTGCGACGGACGCAACGCCTCGCTGGCTTTGTGTCGAATCGCGAAGAAAAGGCAGATGATTGCTCGCCGGGGACGCGTCCGCACGGGCTTGTCGCCTGTCTTCTGGCAGTGGACGCTGAGAGCCGCGGACCCGAACGCAGCCGGCACGGGTCGGCGGGGAGGGCGGAGGGGTGGCGATTCATGGCGACCAGCTGGGTGGGCACTTTTACATCGTCAAGGGGAAAATGGCGTAGGCGGCACATTAGAGCGAGGCAAGATGTGAAGGGGGTGAGGAATGCTACGCTTGCAGTGGAGGCTGGGGTGGGGCCAGGCCTCGGTAGTAAAACGGTTGGCGCTGCCATTGTGCTGGGTGCCGCGGGGGCCGCGGGGGCTGCGGGGGCCGCGGGGGCCGCACCACACGGCGACGGGAGTTTGATAAGCCCCCTCTGGGAAGCGGTGGGCCGGCCGAGGAGCTCGGGGGCACAGCGAGGGCCTAGGCCACGGGGGGCTCACTAGGCCCCACACCCTGCAACAACTTCTTGGGCTTCACTTAGGCCCGCTGCCCCGCAGAGCCGGGAGCCGGGCCGGGCCTTGGCGATCAGGTGTTCAGCGCCGGCCAGATCCCGAAAACGACCAACAACATTCCCCCCACCGTGAATTTTCCTCTTCGGCGAAACCCTTCCCTCGTGCTAAGCTACCTCCGTCCCTGCGGCGGCCCCCTAGTCAAGTCAGTCCCACCGCCCACCCCGGCCCCGGCCTCCCCCGCGCCGCGGTCCTGTCCGGCGGTCCGGTGGTTGGTCCACCCCCGGCCTGTAACCCCGTGAGCCCGTGAGCATGTCCGCCCAGGGTCTCGTGGACCCGCGGCCCTTAAGGGTCTCCAATCGATCTTTTTTTTATTTCATAAATCGATAGTTCAGAACACGCTGATTCTAGTGATATGTGTCTGAGTCCTCTGAGCCTTCTAGTTTTTGATCTAGAGACGTTCAAACCTTCGTTTTTCCCCCTTTTTCGGCATACAAATCTCAAGAATTTGAATAGTTATCGAGATGAAACTTTGCAGTATCATAGTTCTTTACTCTGACTATGTTGTGAAATATTGTTCATGTCCCTGCGATTTCCAGGTTTGCTCCTGGAATCACTTGAAAATGACCCGATAATAGAGCAGTTTTTCTCATGTAAGACGAGTACTTACTAAATTGAAATTATATTCACAACATAGCCCCGTCCTTCCTCTACACGCGGAGACTTCTAGCTTGTTCATATGTCAACTAGAACTCGAGATTTGTATGCCGAAAGAAGGGCCTGTTTCGAGTTCCAGGCATGAGTAGACAAGGACAGGCTACACCTTCTCTCTCGCACGTGGCGGGGTGAGGCGGTGCGAGGTGCGGGGAAGACGTCCCTCTCCCTCCTCCCACCGCTACAACACTGCGCGACGTCTGCCGGAGCACCGGAGACCAATAAACATTACAATAGGACGGATTTGGCGCGGTCCGTCCCTTTAAACCCGGCGGAAATCAACTTTTGACGTTCAAATTTTTCACATTTGTAACTCACACCAACCTTTTCGCCGCCTCCCGGCAGTGCGATTCCGTTTTTGTATGGAGATCGTGCGAGGTTTTAGAGCCGACTTGGAGTTGCCAAAAATGCGGAAAAAGAGCGAAACTGAGCCAATCTCAGGCCCGGGAAGCAGGAGCTGGCTGGTGACACCGCCATCGACGAGGTTGCAGCGGTGTTGCCACCTTGGCCGGCTGGGAGGAGGAGGTCAGCCTACCCACCCCTCCCACCCCCACTTTTGACTAATAAGCGTGACCATTCCGCGAGTAGGAGAGCGATTGGAGACCCTTAAGGTGCGGTGAGGCTCGCGCGCGCGCGCGCGCGCGCGCGTGTGTGTGTGTGTGTGTGTGTGTGTCCACTCCGGCTGGCTCTCGCTGCGTGTCCGGAGTCCGGTGTGCCCCTTTCCTCGCAAGGACGACACGGGGAGGAAGATACCCTTGTCGCTGGATGTTTACTCGGGCGGCGCCCGGTTTGTGAGGGGAGACGTGGAGGAAGAAGACGATGGTGTGGCTGTTGTAGGCGGCGCGGCACTGACACTGCGTGCTCCGGCTCCGCCCTGGCCTCTGCGCTCTGCACCGAGTCGGACGCTAGCCGGGCCGGGCCGCGGCCCGCGGCATGGTTGGAAGCACCGGCAAAACGGGCCCGAGGAACATACAGATGGAGTCCAGCTCTGGTCCGCGGCGCGGCAGTAGGCTGAGCTGGGCTGAGCTGGGCTGAGCTGGGTTGGGCTCTGGTCCCCGTGGCGGCCTGCCTGAGGGAGGCCTGGACACTGATAAGCAGGGTCATCACGGGGGCGCCACGCCCCTTTCATTCCTCTCCGCGCTTTTATATCAGCAGCACGAGCGCGCAGCGTCGCGGGAAAACAAAAGCAGCCGTTTGCTCACAAAAAGAGATTCGTTTCTGTCGTCGCGGAATGAAAAATTAGCCCAGCCCCGTGTGTAAGTAAAGGGCGACAAAAGAGGACGGGGCCGCCTGGACCCCCCGCGAACCCCCCCCCCCCCCCACCTCGTCGTGCACGTGCAGCGTGCGTCCGAGGACCGCGTCATCACGTGACCACGTGGCGGTCGGTACAAGCGGCTCCAAGATGACGGCGACGTCGCGGCGCTCCGGACTCGTCATCGCGAGCGGCCGCACCTGAGCAGCCTGACTGTACCCGGCGGCCTGCCGCTGCCGCCGCTGCCGCCGCCACCGCGAAGGTCGCTGACCCTCCGAACACCGCGCCGCGCCACACCGCGAGCAGAGGTAGACCGCGGGCGGGGAGGCGCGGCGCGGTGCGGGGGGCAGGTAGGCCCCTGCCGGCGGAGAGCTCGGCACAGCCTGGGCACGGCCTGGGCACGGCCTGGGCACGGCCTGGGCACGGCCTGGGCACAGCTCAGCCTGGCGTAGCGGGGCGGTGCGAGGCGGGGAACTCACCAAATAACGGGCACGGCCTCGGCTTTGCTCTGCTTGGAACTCGTTTTGAACGGCCAACCCGTCCCCGTCCCATCCCATCCCAGCTCCGTTCCGGCCGATCGCGAGGAGGCAGTGCCCTCGGCGTCCGCGGCAGCATCCAAGAGACCCGAGCCGACCCCGGAGCGGGAGCTGTGGCCAGGACCAGCCAGGACGTGTGGCATGTGGGCTGGGCTCAGCTGGGCTCAGCTGGGCTCCGGGGCGCGTCCCCTCTCCAAAATTGTGACCCGACCTTAACTATTACGCTGAGCCAAAATGGCTATTACGTCTGAAATAATTCGGCCGAAAATTCCAGGAAGATTTTTATTTCCTCCAGACTGCTGCGCCTGTTACTTGTAGTATCTCATCTGAGTGACCCGACTAACCCGCGACTGGGCGCCCCTCGGCTGGGCGCAGCGGCGACCAGGAGTTCTGCCATGGCGCACGAAAAATGTGGAAGTCCACACCGCACGACCACGAAAGTGTTAGAAATGCAGTGCAGATCGGGCGGGGCCTTCCAGTCTGACGCCACCGATTACCGCGCTGCCCTGATTCGGTTTCGGTGCCGATGGCAGAGGCAGTGCCCCGGGCAGTGGTCTGTTCTGTGGGCCCCGCCGCTCCGCCATCCGCCGGCAGCCAAAGGGCCTTGGAGGTGCACGGCGTGGCGGGGCCCCCGCGGCCCCTGGCGGCCACCGGCCGTCGGCCCGGCGGCTGCCGGCGCTGCTGCTGTTGGTAGACGACGACGGAAGCCCCCTTCCCCTCTTCCCGTCCGCACCGCGCCCCCTCAGGGCCCCCCCCCCCCCCCCGGTATGCCGGTGCCGGTGCCGGGTACTGAGGCCTGGGGCCGGGCTGGGCAGACTGGGCTGGTCGCTGGGCCGTGACTGCGGTGCGAGCTGGGCTGGGCTGGGCTGGGCCTCCTGCACTGGGACTGCCCCGGCCCCGGCCTCATGCCGCCCTTGACACTGGCAAGGGACGTCGCCAACCTCTCGGCAGCGGCCTTGACACTGGCGTATCGCCCACCTCCGAGGTCCCCGATGACGTCGTCGGTTGCATATCGCGCACTCTGCGACGAGATCCCCGACCAGTCCTGCTTTGCCCTCCCCTTCCCTCCCCTCCGACACTCCGCACACGGTGCGGTGCCCGCCGCTGCCTCCAGTGCCCTGTTCAAACTTCCCGCACTGCAGCGCAGTGCACCGTGAGATGGGCTAAACAAGCTCCTGAATTTTCAACAGCTCCAGATGAAGTTATGCGCGGCAAACACGAAGTGGCGCGGGTGCACGTCTTCGCTAATTCTGGCTTTGGTGGAGGCACCGCCGGAGGACGCCCCCCACCCTCCCCCTCCCCGCCGCTCCCAACGAGCTCCACGACGGCCCCTCATAACCAAAACAATTCACATCCTCGGAGCGTGCAGGCCCGGCCGAGGGGAGGCGGTGCCGTGCCAGCCGCGTGGCGTCCTGGCGATGCCATGGAGGCCCCCTCCCTCCCCTCCCCCACGGCCCAACCCACTGCCGGGCCGGCCGGGCCCAGATGGGAGACGATGGGGCATCAAGTGACCAGCAACGGCCCCGCCGGCCGCCGGCCCCACCCTACACCCCGCATCACATCAGAGTCTCAGCCCGCGTCGCAGGAAGTGACGCGCCGCGACGCACGCAGCACACACAGCGCGCGCACACACACGCACGCAGCACACACACCAGCGCGCGCACACACACACACACACACACACACGTGGTGCACAGCCTGCTCACCAAGAGATGTCCCTGGGTGTACGGTGATTAACTGCGGCCCGCACACGGCGCCTGATGGGTAGGCAACACGGATCTCTGCACGCACGCGTGCCGTGCGGGTTGGCCGACCCTAGCATCCGCAGGCGCTCGGCGTCGCCATTCGCGGCTGAAAAGGGACGACGCAGTTCGGCCGTTCTCAGTGGCGCCTGTAGTTGCTTGGCCTCGACTCTCCTTTTCTCATCATCACTTTGGTTTCGCATCTGGCTCACGTCAGTGTTATCAAAATTCAAATGCAGGGGGGGGGGATCGAACGCGTGATCCCTCATTCTTCATCCCCCAGCCTTCAGCCCCGGCCGTATCTGCCTCGCCGCACCGCGGCCCCGAAATAACCCCAAAAGTTTGTTGGTCCTGTCCTGGCCGCGCTGGGCCGTGCTGCCGCCGAGTCTGCCGCGCTGTGGACACGGGCCAGCGGCGCCAGCGGCGCCAGCGGCCGGCCTGGCGCATTAAATGTAAATAGGCTGTTTCGCCCTTTTCCCCGTCCCTTCCCCTCGCCCTCCCCGCGGGAGCCGCCCACTTGTGTAGACCAGCGGCCACGTGGGATCCACGCAACAGCCAGGCTCCGTGCCGCTCGGCTCGGCTGGGCTCATCGCGGCTCTCTGACGGTTTGGTTTGGTTTCTGGAGCCGCCTGCTGTGCCGTCTGTGCTGGGCCCGGCCCAGTGCGGTGTGCGCGCGTGCAGCCGCCCAAGGGACCCGTGCCGTGCCGTGCCGCGCCGTGGGGGCAGTAAGACATGTGTCTTCATCATGCCTGCGCCAGGGGGCCAGGCCGGGCCGGGCACCGCCTTCTACGGCCAGCCGAGTGTGTCCACTGCCCGCGTCTGCTCTGCATCGAGGGCCATCAAGGACGGAGGGCGAAGGACCGAATACCGAACCCACGTGAACTTACGTGAAGCCGGATTACGTGGTGTCGCTGTCCGGAGCCGGGCCGGGCGGGCAGGGCAGGGCAGGGCAGGGCAGGGCCGGCGTGGGCGCCCCGTCGCCACGCCCGTCCCGAGCTGACGGCGACGGCGACGTACTGCCGGACCATTAACGCCAGGCCAGGCGGCGCTGTGCCGCACCTCCATGAAGATGGCCTGTGACCCACATTCATCAAGCGACATAAAACCTGTGCTGTATGTGTGCGCGAGGACATGCCCTCCCCCTCCCCCCTTTGCCTTTGCCGTGCCATTCGATAGCGCGCGGCGATCCTCGATTTCGCCCGGCTGCCAGAGGCCTTGTACCTTTCGTGCAGCTTTGTGCCCTGTGTCCTGGCCTGGACTGTACTGTCGGCCCGGGGGGTGTTGACTTCTTTCTCCGGGTCCTGTCGGCTCCTGCAGCCTCTGTGGCTCCTGCAGCTCCTGCAGCTCCTGCAACTCCTACAGCTCCTGCAGCTCCTGCGGCTCCTGCGGCTCCACGTTTGCGAGTAAACAAGGCACTCCACCCACACCCTCAAGCTTCTGGTGCCCTTGCCCGCCTGGCCCGCTGGTGCGCCGTATTTCAGCCCCGGACGTTACTGCACCCCCGTGTGCCACACGGCTCATGCGCTTAAAAAAAATAAAAACGCAAGAAATCCTGGCATAACTCACAAGTTTGGGACGCGGCGCTCCCGGCTCCCGCGGCCCGGCGACGCCAGTTTGAATAAGCCAGAGCCAGGCTGCCTCTGCAGCGGCGATACCTCAACTCCTCCCCATCGATCACCGCCGGTATGCTGATGGCATCGTTTGCGTCCCACCTGAGGCGCCGGGCGGGCCGGGCGGGAACCGGGCGGGAACCGGGCGGGACAGTGCAGTGTTGGTCTTGTCG
Source organism: Odontothrips loti (assembly GCA_038380765.1). Lineage (NCBI taxonomy): Eukaryota > Metazoa > Arthropoda > Insecta > Thysanoptera > Thripidae > Odontothrips > Odontothrips loti. The sequence continues at coordinate 12,746,412 of CM076244.1, read as the reverse complement.
CGAGAACAAAGTTAAAGGGAACTAGGCCGGCCCGGCCCGGCCTAGGTTTGCATTCCTCGGAGGCAGGCAGCAGGCAGTAGTTCCCGCTCCGCTCCGCTGTGCCGCTGCCGCTCCCGGGGGGTTCATGCTTGGTTTGGCCGGCCACCGCCGTGCCGCCCGGCCCGGGCAGGAGCGGCCAGCAGTCTCCGGGGCCGGGCGGGACATCGTCTTGTTATTTTTCACCGTTTGCTTAAGATTGGCCCGGCAGGCAAAGTTGTGCGGCAGCAGCCAGGCGCGGTGCGGTGCTGGTGACCTCGCTGGGGGGAGCCGGCAGCCGACACCGCGGCACTGCCATGCCATGGCCCTGCCGACCGGGCCAGGCATTAATATGGAACGCACAGACCAGACGCACGGACTGGATACAGAATTGGCGGAGTCTTGGATTCGACTCGGCTCGGCGGCCCACCGCCTGTTGGACGCGGCGGACGCCTTCAAACAACAAAATAAGGACAAATTAAAATAAACCAGCCCTCCAGAAGCCGGCTGAAAGCCGAAGGCAGGGCCAATCCTCCGCTGTCGCTCATGTGACCGGGCCGGCACAGGCACAGGCACACGACGCGTCTGGTCTCACCTCCCTGATCGACGTCACTAAGCGCTCGCTACTGCCGCTTCTGCCGCCCACCGCCGCCTGCCCCGCCCGCACGCCCGACCGAGGGCCTAGCAACTTTCCAAAGCCAGGTCTCGGACATTAAAAAAAGAAAAGTTTAAGTGCAGCGCTACCCTTGCAGCGTTACCCCTGCAGCCGTGCACCCCTCCCCGCCCGGCGCCGCCCCCCCCCCCGTTGTGTTGCCGGGCCGGCCGGGCCTGAGCGGTCGATGCCGGCCGCGGAGGTAAGGGGCTTTAGTGGCCGTAAAGCGAGAGCCGCTAGCGGCCGCATCACATATGCTTATACTCTGTGACTGGCACCGGCAAGCGGCCAGATAGTCATCCCGCCCCGCCCTGCACCGCCATGCACTCCCCGCAGGCCGGCCGCTGGCCGCTACCCCTCGGCCCCGGATCTCCCCTCTCCCCGCAGGCGCTTCCACGCCCGGTTTAGTGCGCCCTGGCGGCGGCGGGGTGTCCAATATACGCACAGTATACTACTCCCGCACCCGTAACGACCCCCCCCCCCCCCTCAACCACCACCACCACGGCCGGCCGGCTTGCCCTGGATTCGAAAGCCGGACCATCGGTCGAGCGTAAGGCGTCGTCCATAAAGTGCGCCCGAGTTTACTCCTCGGCGACGCGCCGAAGGCGCCTGCAAGTTATAGGGTAGGCCAGCCCGCACGACACGCGTGCGTGGAGTGGTCGGAGGCTGCCTACCCACCAGGCGCTATGTGCGCTCGGGCTCGCCAAGGTTCTTCTGCCCTTGGTTCGTCGTGGTTGTGCTTTTTAGGTGACCCCTGACCCCCTGCCGTGAGTCCCTAAGGCCCCCCCCCCCCGGGCTCCTCGTCTCTTCCCTCTCACCCTTCGCTGTGTTTTCATCCTAAATGACGGAAGTGTTGCTCCGCCCGGCCCGACTTGTTGGACGGCTTCCAAAGGGGAAGCTACACGCCTGGCCCAGCCCGGCCCGCGGTTCGGCTCGGCTCTGAGCGAGGCTACTACCATCTCTGTCATTTTTCTCGGCAAACGTTTACGAGTGAGCGGGCGACACGGACACGGACATGCAAGTGATCGGGGGCCTCTGGGCACCCCTGGGACCCTGGGCCTCTCCCATCCGCCGCCCCGCAAACATGCAAATAAATGGCTGCTGCGTTTTATACTCGGCTTCACTTGACGCGCTCTTCCCATCACTCAACGCCGCGCCTCTGCACTGCGACCGATCCGCGGCGACTCCTCCGCGTCCTCGTGGGGGGTTCGCGGCCTCCGGGCTTCTCCGGGCTCCGGGCTCCCCGCGGGCTCCTCCGGGCTCCCCCGGGCTCCTCCGGGCTCCTTTGGGCTCCTCCGGGCTCCTTCGGGCTCCTTCGGGCTCCTCCGGGCTCCTCCGGGCTCCCGCGGGCTCCTCCGGACTTTTCCGGGCCGGGCCCCCTTCGGGCTCCTCCCCGGCCGCTTCCTGGCACCGTCAGTCTGTTTTGGCACAGGATTGTGGCTTACGCAGGGCCGCGTGGAACGAGAAGGGGTAGTCGATAACAATGCCGGCCTCGCCAGCTCTGGTCAGCCCCCGCCCCCACCTCACGTCCTCCTGCCACGGCCAGCCATGGGCGTGCCCCCCGAGGCCCCCAGCAGAGCCCGATGGGGCCCAGGCCACAAGGTGGGCCCTTGGCCCGACCAGGCTCGGCCCTTTTGCTAGCCCCTCTGACTTTGACCTCAGAGGGAGAGCCGGAGCAGCCGGAGTAGCCGGGCTCGGGCGGTGGAGGGACGGCGTCATAATAGCGTTTGGTGGTCACGCGCCCTCCGGCTGAAGGGCTCCGTAGGCTTCCCACAAGTCTGGAAAACCTGGAAAGTCATAAAAGGTCGTGGAAAAAAAAATGGTCATGGAAGTCATGGAACATTCATGGAAATCTTAAGGTGGTCATGAAAAAGTTGAAAAATCCATACATTTAGAAATATTTTTGATAATATCGGGAACGCCATGAAAATTTCAAAATAAGTTCATGTGGGAGCGGGTAGGAAATTATCAAAGTTTTGTCTGGAAAGTCATAGAAAATGCTTCGTGAAAATTAGTGGGAACCCTCCGGCTCCGGGCTCTGGGCTCTGCGCTCCGGGCTCTGCGCTCCGGTCCTGCTGCGTCACTGCCTCCCCTCCCCTCCCTTTGCACCCTCCGGGCGCTGGCCGGGCGTGCTGTGTTGTATGTGATTGAGTGTGTGTGCGTGTGTGTGGGGGGGAGGGTGCATGTGTGTGTGTGCGCGTGCGCGCGAGCGCGTTCGCAGGGCCGGCCAGCAGCTGTCACATTCACTCATATTCACGTCCACATTTACGCCCGCCGCACCCACGTATACGTACACGTATTCGTATTCAGGCTCGCACACGGCCAGAGATATGCATGGAGTCGAGCCGCGCCGCGTTGCGTCGCGTGTTGCGGCAGCGGCGGCTGCAGCGGCGGCAGCGGCCCGGAAATGATGAATAATGTCTCCGCCAGGTGTCGGTAAGGGCGCGGCGGGGGCTGTTCTTTTCTGGTGCTGCCGTCGGCTGCCGTCGCGTCGTTCCTCAGGCCAGGGCGGGGCGGGGCCGGGTTCCCCTGGGGCACCTTGCAGCACCTTCCCGTCCTTCCATATGCAGTGTGGAGGCGCCTGGGGCCGGGCCGGGCCGGGCCGGGCTGGCAAGAAGGCGGACGCGACGGAAAGGGAGGCGTTGATGGTAATCTGTACGGCTGGCCGGGCCCTGGGCCGGTCCTCAGCCCGGCTTGCCGGGAGCGCGGATTTATTCGCCGTCTCCTGACACACCACCGCCAACGCGCGGAATGCGTATTGCGATTTTTTTTTTTTCACTCGTTTGGAAGTTGTCCTGCACGCGCGGCCCGGCCCGGCCCGGCGCGGGGGAGTTCTCCGTGTCCTCCCCTCCCCTCCCCTCCCCTCCCCTCCCCTATCCTCTCCAGAAGTCCCAGGTGCGCTGCTCACTGTTCTGAAGGTACAGACGTTACGGACGCATCGGATCGCGGAGTTGGCAAGTGGAAAAGTCGCCTGGCCCTGCGCCGGGGCTGGGCAGGCTGGGCTGGGCCGGGCCGGGCGGCGCTAACTACCCCATCCGGCTCGCCTGCTGCGGGCCGGCACCGCCGCCGGCCAGGCCAGGCCAGGGCAGGGCAGGGCAGGGGCTCTTTTTCACGGATCAGAAATGAATTCAATTAAAAAGTTTGCCGCGGGCCGCGGCAGGCGTCGAGTCGCGGCGCCATCACTCGGGCTCCTTAGCCCTGGGCCGGGACCCGCTGGGACCCGTGAGGACGGCTAAACTGTAAACCCGAGCGGCGCCACTGGTCTGCAGGGGCGGTGCAGGGGCACCGGGGCACCGTCTGGGATGTCCACGTTCGAGAAGTTTTAATCATTCGCACTGACTAACCAGAGCCCCGGCCCGGCCCGGCCCGCCCGGCCCGGCGCGTCAACCCAGCGGGCGGGCCGCCCAAGGCCAGGCCTCTCCGCGTGTCTTCAATGCAGGTCATTTGCGCAGAGCAGGAGAGAGAGGGTAACCGAGGGTAACAGAAGAGAATAATTCGGTATGGCACGGGCACAGGGCCTGAATTTTCGTTGCTGTCTCTCTGCCTCTCTCACTCGCACTTCCGCGTTCTTTTCATACTCTCCCCGCTTTCACGGCGCTTGAGGTAACTCTGTCTGTATGCCCGACGCGTGGTCATCGAGAGGGAGAAGGGCGAAGGGCTGGAAATATTAAAGGGAGGAGAATTTGGAGCGCGTCCGTGTTTTCCCTTCCACTCGTGATCCCACTTTACTCCGGCGTCGGCTGCGCTCGGCTCTTGGCTCCCGGCTCGGCCTCGGACGGCGTGGCACCGCGCGGGGGCGCAAAAGGAAGAGAATGAGATGAAGTTTTATACCGGTCCGGGTGGGGCCTCCAGGCTCCGAGCCTCGGGGGCCCAGGAGGACTCGGGACTCACCTCACCTCACCTGCCAGGGCCGCCAGGGCCGCCAGGGCCGTCAGGGGTCGGTGGAGGCGGCGCGGGATAATCCCCTAGTCCATCCGTTTTCCCGAGAAACAGCGAACTAAGCTAGCGATGTTAGCCCAATTCTGTCTCTCATTTCCACCGCCTTCCCCTATCTATCCGCTCTCTCTCTCTCTCTCTCTCTCTCTCCTCCCTCTCCCCTCTTTCCTCTCCCCCTTCCCTCTCTCCTTCCCTCTCTCCTTCCCTCTCTCCTTCCCTCTCTCCTTCCCCCACTTTCTCCCTCTCTTCCTCTCTCCCTCTCTCCCTCTCTCTGTGTCGAGGCGATAGCCCGGGGCCCGGGGAGGGGGGAACGCGAGGGGGAATAGCCGGAGACGCTTTGACCAATTTGGCACATCTCAAGTACTAACCGCTCACACATACTGCGCCGCACTGCCGCTCACATGTACTACTTCTGCAAGGCGTCTCAGCTCGGCTGGGCGGGAGTTGAGAGGGGAGGCTGGGCCCCGCCCTGCCCCGCCCTGCCCCGCCCTGCCCCGCCCCGCCGGGTTCTGGGGTCCTGCCTCGCAGACGGGTCGGGTCCTGGCCTGGGGTGCTGCGTCGCTGACTTCGATCTTCGATCGCTGCCTGTCGTTGACAACGCCCTGCCTGGACCAGCCCAGCCTAGCCCAACCCAGCCCGACGCGAGGCGCAGTAAAAATGGTAGAAATATCCGGCAATGTGTAGGCAAAATGGCACAAAGACGCGCTGTGCCGCGCCCCGTCCGCCGCGCCCCGCCCGCCCGTCCGCCCGCCCCGCCGCAGCGCCGAGCCGCCCGCTCAAACCGCCTATTTTTACCGCACAACGGTCGGGCCGGGCGGACGACGGGGCGCTTCTTATCGGGCGCAAGTCATTGGGAGAAAATGGGAAAACGGGCTTGGGGAGAAATAAAAACAAAAACAAGAAAAAAACGAGAGAAGTGGAAAGTGCGTGGGCGGATGGCAGGAGCGCTGGCAGAGGCGGAGCACTTGGCCGGACACGGGATGGCCTGCTTTCGTATATCTTCATATGGAATCATTTCCTTGATATTCCCTGTTTTACGACTTTCCCTCCCCATTCTCTCCTTCGCGCGCACTCGTACGAAGTGCACACACTCACTCACCCCGCCGGGCTCGTAAATTAAGCCCCCTGCTCCGACGGGGTGGACGAGGGGAGGGGACCGAGGGGGCCCCTGGTCTTTCCCGAAGCGGCGCCCCCCCCCCTGCCAATCCCCCCGACGCGGGCGGTGCGGCGGCGAATACCGAAATATACTTCTCTGATTTGATTAATATCGGCCTCCCCTCCCCTCCTCTCCCCGCGTCCGCTTCCTTCGGCTTCCGTCCTCTCGTTTAACAGTCAGCAGTCACCGCCGGCCGGCCGACACCGCCTCGACTCGGCATCCGCTCCGCTGGGGCCTAGGACCCTGGGGTTGCGGGCCGCGGGCAGCAGGGAGCCCTCCCCTTCCCAAACACCACCACCACCCCGTCCCGGCCCGGCCCGTCCTGGCCGTCGTTGTTCTGTTTGGCGACTCTGCTTGCCCAGCCCTCGCGTGGGCGCAGCGCAGGCATGCTGCTGTATGTACTGGCGTGTGCAGAGAGACGAGCCGAGAGCCGAGGAAGGCGGTGAAGCGAAGCCAGAGCCCGGACCGGCTTGGACGAGGACCGTGTTTTGTGGTTCCCAAGAGCGGGTATAGGAGGTGTCCCTGAGAGGCGCTGTCAGTGTCAGTCCCCAGTCGCCGGTTCTCAGTCCTCAGCCCTCAGTCGTCATGTCCTAGGAGGATGCGACCTGTCGAGTGCCGGCCTCTCACCGCCCTCCCCGCCGCGGAAAGTTTGACGTGCGTGTAAACAGGGGCGCGCCACGCGCACACAGTCCCAGAAGGAAAAGTTGAACGCAAAATGACGCAGTTTGGCGCCCGCGCCGCACGTGTGGCTTGCGCGGTCGGCTGGTTCTTTTTTTTCGTGGGCTGCGAGTCCTCTGCTCTCTCGCCCATTTGGAGCTCGGCTCGAGACTCTCTCTCTCTCTCTCTCTCTCTCTCTCTCTCTCTCTCTCTCTCTCTCTCTCTCTCTCTCTCTCTCTCTCTCTCTCTCTCTCTCTCTCTCTCTCTCTCTCTCTCTCTCTCACTCTCTCTCTCTCTCTCTCTCTCACTCTCTCCCCCTCTCTCTCTCCCTCTCTCTCCCCCTCTCTCTCCCCCGCTCACCCCTCGCCTGCTGCGTAGGCCATGGCAGCACACCCATGCCCAACGGGGCTGCCTACCCTCCGGGCGGGGAGCCTCTCCGGCAGGCCTCTCCTCTCGGCAGCCGAGGCTGAGGTAGCGGAGCGAGTAACAGCCCGCTTTGTGATAACGCGACACTTGACCCCGCGGCCTCCACAACGGCATGCCCGCTTGCGGAAGTACCCGGAATGCACGGGCACGTTTCCATCGGACCAGGAAGTTGTCGAGGCCCTTCTCTCTATCCCTACATTGCCTTTCCTCAACCTCTCTTCAACTTCTCTCCATTCTCTTTCCACCCTCTTTCATTGCGGTCTCCGCCGCATCACTGTCTCCCGCACTCAGTCTCCTCCTCGCCCATCGCCCTCCGGTCGTTTTTTGCCCTGCGGTTTGCTCCAGAAAGCTAAGGGTGTGTGCCTGAAAGAGGACAAGAAACGTGTGATGTCGGGAAGGAAATGTAAGGGCACAACAAGGCAGCCGAGCTAGCGTGTTTCTTTTTTTCGTTTTTTTCCCTACGTCGCATATTTTGACGTTCGTTAGTTCATTTTTCGCCTTTCCCCCCTTCTTTTCTTGACAGCAACAAAGTTCCGTTGCGGACAGTATTATTTTTATTGCTATTATTATCCTTTGCTTCTGTGCCCCTTGCCAATTTTACCACGTCCCACACCGCATATTTAGATACCTCACTATTATAAAATCAGCCTCTGTCGATGTATATATATATATTGCCCCTCGGTCGCACACATTTATATTTGTTCGCCCTTCCAAGAAATCCACTCGAGCGAATCAGTTCCTGTTGGTTTCTCCCTCCCCCTCCAATCCGTGGCCCTGCCGCCCTGCGCCTGATGCTGATGCCGGCTGATGCTGTGACCCAACTCACCTGGCTTGACGGCGCTTTACAAACTTCGCGTGGCCCGGGGCCCCGGAGCTGGTCGGGGGCCCCGGAGCTGGTCGGGGCCCCGGAGCTGGTCGGGGGCCCGGAGCTGGTCGGGGGCCCCGGAGCTGGTCGGGGGCCCCGGAGCTGGTCGGGGCCCCGGAGCTGGTCGGGGGCCCCGGAGCTGGTCGGGGCCCCGGAGCTGGTCGGGGGCCCGGAGCTGGTCGGGGGCCCCGGAGCTGGTCGGGGGCCCCGGAGCCGGTCGGCATGGTCGGGGCCCCGGAGCTGGTCGGGGGCCCGGAGCTGGTCGGGGGCCCCGGAGCTGGTCGGGGCCCCGGAGGTGGTTGGAGCCCCGGAGCTGGTCGGGGGCCCCGGAGCTGGTCGGGAGCCCGGAGCTGCCGCCGCTGGCGTGCGCCTGCTGAGGACGAAACTCCCTCCCCCTCTTTTGGCCTTCTTCCCTGCGGGCCGGAATCACGTGGCATGAAAACTTGGCCGTTTGATGGCCTCGGCGAGAGGCAGGGCTTGCGCTGCCCGCTACCCGCCGCTTTTTTATCTGCCGCACCGCGTCCAGGCGGACATAAAAGTCAGCAGGTGTAAATCGACGATCACCGGCCCCATTGGGGGTGGTGGTGAGGGGCAGGGGTGCAGCCTGCACCGGACATGCTGCTTATCCTGCACGCCCCCGATGTCTGCCCCGATGCCCCCCCCCCCCCCCTCGGTCCCCCGTCCCCCGTCCCCGAGGTCCGGCCCGACCAGACGGAAAAGGCTTAACGGTCAGCCCGGGGATAAGGGGCATAACGCAAGAAAGCGCTCTGGGCGCCTCGGTGTACGCGTCTATAAATACAGGACAGCGTGCATTCTGGGTGGCGCGGCCGCGGGACGGGGCGGGACGGGACGGGACGGGACGCAGCGAAGCAAGACCCGCCAAAACGTCGAAGCCAGACGACGAACTCGGTGGTCCGTAAATCTGTGCGGTGGCGGTGGGGGCGTTGCTGCCGGCCTACCGGGGGCGCTGCAGGGATGGTCCACGCCACGCCGTCCGCTCTTGGCCCACTGGGACTGAGCGGCCCCCAACTCGAGGGGCAATTGAACTTTTTCAATCCCCCCCAATCTGTTTTCGAGGCACTCACACACACGCGCACACACATGGTATTTCGCACTCCATTTCGGGAGTGATTTTGTTGCACGGCAGCACAGGGCGGGGTGGTAGCGGCGGCAGCTGTGTGTGTGCAGCTCTGCGCCGCGTCCAACATCAACCAGCCTCGTCGTCCCCGTCCCGTCTCCGCCCCGTCTGTCGGCGCCCAAACAGCTGCTGCTGCTGCTGCTGCTGCTGCTGTTGCTGCTGCTGCTGCTGCTGCTGCTGCTGCTGCTGCTGCTGCTGCTGTGGGGCTTTAGTCTCTGCGTGCGTGGCTGCGGGGGCTGCGGTGACGCGCCTGCCTGTGTGTGGGGCTGGCACGGCACTATCGGCACGATAACAGGAGAAGCCCGGCAGAGAACGAAGCATGAGCCTCCGTTCAGTTCTGTTCTGTTCCGGCCCGTTGCCTGTGATGATCGGCTCCGCTCTGCTCCGCTCCCCTCTCGATAAGCCCCAGGCCGGCACCCTAGGCGGCACACGGCTCACGACGTACACGACACCCTGTCAGTCACCAGTGAGGAGGCAAGAAGGAGCGACAAAAGGGTGCCGATGGGGCGCGCTGCCGAGACATCAGGCGCCAGGCGCCATAGCGCTTCATCCCCCCAAAAGTTTGTAACGATCGTAATTTACAAAATTTTATAAAAGTTCACAAAAATTACAGACATTATAAAAATAGCATCACTGAGAGCATGACTTCCAGACTAGATCGAAAATGTAGTAGAGTTTTGTATACAGGGTCTGTCTGTGCCCTGCGATACGGCAACTGGCAACTCCTCGATGCAATCCCGTATCCCGCCGGGGCGCTGGCACAGCTGCTGAAAGCTTTTTCCGGTCAGCACGTGTGGTCATTTGGCAGGGAGCGGCTCGACTCGACTCCCGGAACGGACCGGCCCTCGGCGCTCTGCCCGCCGCCCCCAGCCCAGACACACGCTTGTCTATAGCAGCAGCCTTGCCCCGCTCCGCCCTTCGCGCACCGCCGGAAATACACGCCTGCTTGTGACGATGACGAAATATTTAGACGCCCTGAAAAATAACTGGGAATTTTGAGGGGGAGGGGAGGGGAGGGGTGCCAGCCGCCTTTCAGGCTGCCGCGAGCGTCTCGAGATCTTTAGGCGTTTATTTAAAATTCCGTGACAGACACCGGCATGCGGACCATTCATCAGAGGGGAGCGCACAGGCTGCAGGCGCTGAGCTCGGTGGAGTGTGAATGGTGACCGATGGCATGGCTCGGCTCGCAGGAGGGCCGGAGGGTCGCCGTCGTCACGGGAGATGCGCGGGGCGGGGGGCCGCAGGGGCCCGCCGGGGGCTGGCTTTGTTAGCGCGCTGCACGGGGCCGAGCCTGCGCGGGTCTTTGTGCCCTGATTGCAGCGCAGGTGGCCGGGGGCTGCCGGGGGCTGCCGGGGGCTGCCGGGGGCTGCCGGGGGCTGCCGGGGGCTGCCGGGGGCTTCCGGGGGCTGCCGAGGGCTGCCGGGGGCTGCCGGGGGCTGCCGGGGGCTGCCGAGGGCTGCCGAGGGCTGCCGGGGGCTGCCGGGGGCTGCCGAGGGCTGCCGGGGGCTGCCGGGGGCTGCCGGGGGCTACCGGGGGCTGCCGGGGGGTTCGGGGGCTGCTGGAGGCTTCCGGGGGCTGCTGGGGGCTTCCGGGGGCTGCCGGGGGCTGCCAGGGGCTGCCGGGGGCTGCTGGGGGCTGCCGGGGGCTGCCGGGGGCTGCCGGGGGCTGCCGGGGGCTGCCGGGGGCTGCCGGGGGCTTCCGGGGGCTGCTGGAGGCTTCCGGGGGCTGCTGGGGGCTGCTGGGGGCTGCTGGGGGCTGCCAGGTGCGCTATGGGGTACTGTGGGAGTGACAGTGGGGTCCCGGTTGGCGCCGGGGTCGGACTGTTGGCAGGCACAGCCAGGCCTGGTCGGTAGGCCGTACCGGTCCGGACCGTTTTACCGTCTGAATAGCCGTGCTGACTACGGCGCGCCGGACCTCCTAACTATGGGGCTTTCAGCGGGCAGCGCAGCGCCCAGCGCCACTCCACTCCACTCCCCTGTCCGGGTGCGAGTCCGGGTCTGGGTCAGAGGCAGAGGGCCTGGCCGTGGCCTGGCCGCCGGGCTGCCCATGGACATTTCACTATACCAACGCAAAGCCCCCCCCCTCTCTCTCTCTCTCTCTCTCTCTCTCTCTCTCTCCCCCCCCCCCCCCTCTCTCTCTCTCTCTCTCTCTCTCTCTCTCTCTCTCTCTCTCTCTCTCTCTCTCTCTCTCTCTCTCTCTCTCTCTCTCTCTCTCTCTCTCTCTCTCTCTCTTCCCTCCACCTACGAGAATGAATCGGTCCGTTTTATATTTCCGCAAGTGTTCGCCTCACGCAGCGTCGCTCTGCTTTGTTTGATCTTTTTTGGTCCGCTCTGAACGTGCGGCGTTATATTTTTTAATTTTTCATTTTTTTCCGGGTGAGAGGAAAGTGGATATGCGGAGTCGCAGGCGGCCCTTTTATGCGCTGCTTCGCTGTTTGCCCGTGTGTGTTGTTTACTGCTGCCAGTCTAAGTCTCGTGTGTGTTCTCTGTTTGTGTTCCAGGTGAGTATGGTTGGCGAGCCTGCAGCGCTGCCATGGCGGTGGCAGCGGCGGCCAGCGGCCCACCGCCTTCAGACCCTCTCTACCCTTTGTCCCGGGGCCCCGCTAGTGTAAGTAACAACGCGAAAAACGCATCAGCGAAGAGGAGCGGCGGTAGCATTCGCCCCCCCCCCCCCCTCCCTAACCCCCACCGTCGGTAGTGCGTCTAATGAAACAAACGTTTCTGCATGTCGGCTGGAATCCGTCACTATGGCTTCGCTATTTGCATGAATATCCCCCCGTCCATGTGGGGGTTCATTCGTGTCTCGTGTCAGCCGCGGGGGTAGGGAAGGGGGCTTGGGGAGGGGTTAGGATTGGCGGCACGTGTCGGTGCGCAAACATGGGAGGGGATTCACATTGAGATTGCCGTCCCCGTCGACAAACATGGGGGACCGCCCTGTTAACGAGGCGGAGGGCGCAGCGTAGCGTGGCGCAGGGCCGGCAGGGCCCCGCCGGAGGGGAGGGAGATCCGGGCCGGGCCGGGCCGGGTGGGGACGGGCAGTTCTCCGGACCGCTGTCGGGAACGGGATCGGAATGAAACTAGAGTTAGTTCGTTTGTCGGCGTTTTATCGCGTCAGCCACCACATGACCACATGGGACCGTGGGCAGGGTGCGTTCGCTAAATAAGCGTCGCCTGATGTTTTTCGCCCGCTTATCCAAAGCGAAATATTTGCCACCCCAAAACAACACGTTGCTGAGTGAGCGAAAAGAAAAAAACTGCCGGAAAAACGAAACAGTTTTGTAGGGAAGTATTATGATTCAGCGGATTTAGCAAACTTTTTGTTGTTGTTTTCTGTTTTGTTTTTATTGGTGGCCACAGGGGTGGGCTGTGCGGGGCGGGTCCGGGTGGGGTCTGCAGGGTGTGGGGCGTGGGGCGCTGGGGGCTCATGCCACAGCCCCGCGTGGGGCGTGCTTCTGCTGGTGCCTGTGGAATTTTTCATCATTACTCCGTGTGTGATATCGGACAAATCCTCCCCCCTCCCTGGTTTCCCCCGTCCTGACCCAGTGCCCCACTCCTGCATGCCGCAAACGCCTAAAGAATTCGGGAACAATCACGGTTGTCCGTGTGCGCGCGTGTGTGTGTGTGTGTGTGTGTGTGTGTGTGTGTGTGTGTGAGGTTTCAGTAGCGTAATGTAGGTTAACGTAGTAAAAGAGGAACACGATGAACAGGAGGAGTTTATAAATAAATCCCTTTATCCGGCTGGTATATGGGATCACTCCGTACCGGGTACACATTGGCACCGTTTTGTGTTCAGTTTTTATTTCGGTTGCGTTCGGTACAACGTGACAACTGACATTTCCCATTGCTAGTTCCTAGCTCGGTTCTGATGTCGGCCCGGGGGAGACGAGAGTGGGCATGGCATGGCATGGCGCGGGGCTCAGTCAGCAGCTGGTCAGTCATTCACTGCGTTCGCCTCCGCTTTTCGCTTTCTTTCCTCTCTGCGCAGCGCGCGGCAGTTAGGTCCAACGGCGGTGGTGATCTATTTCGAGTGTTTGTGAACATTGCAACCACGGCCGTCACCGCCGCCGCAGCAGTAGCAGCAGCAGCAGCAGCGACGGCGCTAAGACAGCCAGGGCATCGAAGACCAGAGGGCGCAGAGCGCGTAGACCCCGACGACATTAGTGCCGCGTTCCGTTCCGTTCGGTTCCCCGCCTCCAAGATGAGTGCCAAAATGTTGTAGCCAGCGCCTGGTCCGCGGCCCGGCCGGGACAGGCCAGGGCAGGCCGTGAGCGTGATGGATGGTCCGGCAGCGGCCCGCGGCGGCGGCGGCGGCTGTCCCTGTGTGTCGTCCGCTTTGATGAGGTCGATTAGAAGGACCGGGACGGACTCGCTGCCGCGCTGCCCCGCTGCCCGCGCCGACGGGGGTGACATGTCGTACAGGTGGCCGCCAACGCCGCTGTCGTGGTGGCGGCTGCAGTAGGATCGAGGCCTGTCCCGCCAATGAGGCTGAGCTCTGCGGGGGGTTTACCGGTTTACCTGCGGTATGATGTCAAGCGGACCGGACCTGTGGTGTTCGGGCGGTACGGAGCTGGGCTCGGACGGGGCCCCTCCCTGCCACAGGGCCATGAGGGCACCCATGGGCCCATGGGGGCCCGTGCGGCGTGTGCGTGCTGCCTGTGGATGGGCTGGGCCGGGCTGGCTCCGCTCTGGCTCTGATTGAATTTGCCAGGGAGGTTGGGGGTGGGGGCGCGGTGTATAGGCAGCCGGTAAGCGAATTACTTTGGAGCGCACTGGGCCCGGCCCGGCCCAGTGCTGGCCAAGTAGGGTGGAGAAAGCATCGCGGCCGCCTCTTTTACCCCGCAGCTGCCGCTGCCACTGCCGCTGCCACTGCCGCTGCCACTGCCGCTGCCCTGTCGGCCGAATGGACTCGTTTGGACTCCCCTGCGCTGAAAGGCAATTTGAATGATAGCGGCTGCCGGCAGAGGGGGGGGGGGGGGGGGGGGAGACCGGGGGAGACAGAGCGTCAGTGCAGCCGAGCCGCGTGCCGAGAGATGACGGCCAGGTGACAGGGCGGCCGGGGGCTGACGGCTGTGCGGGGGGCGGCGGGGGGCGGCGGCGGTGATGGAACCCACTCACTCTGATTGATCCCCTCGAGTGGCGTCGGCAGCACCGCGGCACGGCCGTCGTCACGTGATAGGACGGCCGCCAGCTGAAGGGGCCCCCGCCGCCCCCGCCGCCCCCGCCGCCCCCGCCGCCCCCGCCGCCCCCTCCTGGCCACGCACACGAGGGATCTCGGGGGGCCGCGGGGCAGCCGTCCCCCTCCCCATGTCGCGGTGCCCGCTCGGTCCGACCAATTGAATTAATTATGCTATCAGGGTGTGGACCGTTGGCACGACTGACCGCGTGCCCCCCCCCCCCTCCCCGGCTGTCACTGAGTGTGTGTGCTCTCTCTCTCTCTCTCCTCTCCCCCCCCCCTCACCTGACCGCCTCTCTCCCCGTCGGCGACCCCCGAACGCAGCCCCTCCTCGCGCTCTGCGCAATTAAACATGTGGGACGATGGCAGGGGACGTGTGAAGTTTCGCAAGTCGAAAATTCATCGCCGTTTGACGGTTTTATTTCGGTCCGGGCGCCGCGAGGCCGTTAATAATTGGTTTAAAAGGCGCCGACGTGGCGGCTGCAAGAGTGTAGGGCCGCACTCGCTCGTTACACCGCAAGAGAGAGCGGGCCGTGATTCTGCCTTCATGTCGAACCGGGAGGGAGGGTGACGATCCGGACCGACTGGGCCGGGAGCGGACTGCTGGTGTGTGTCTGCGGGCCGACTGGCCTTGTGCGCACACGGGGGTGCAGGGTACAGGGTGGGGCCCCGACCTGACCCGGTCCGGACCCGGCCCAGACCCCGCCCGACCTGGTAATGTCTCACTTGTTGCGGCGGTGGAGGCCGACAGCTGCGGGACACAAGCTGCTGTGCTCCACGGGAGGAGGGGGCGGAGAGTGTGTGTATGTGTGTGTGTGTGTATGGGTGTGTGTGTGTGTGTTTGTGTGTGTGTGGAGAAGGGTTGCGGCACCGCCTACCGGAGAGGAGAGCAGCAGCGGCCTGGCAGCAGCCTGCAGCAGCCCGCCCCGCCCGGCAGGTAGGCACCGCGGCCGCACTCCAGCTGAGCGCGCTGCCTACCTGCCGGCGCCCTCCGCTCCGCGCTCGGCCTCCTCACTCCAATCCCTCTTCTTCTGCATCTGCTGTGCCTGGTCGTTTATTTCACCACCACCATCCCGCTCCCCTCCTCCCCCTCCCCTTCCCCCCCTCCCGGTGCCTCGTCTGCCCCAAATCGCTTGTTGTTTATCGGCTCACGGCGAAGGGAAGCTGTCAGCGCCAGAGGCTGCGGGGGGGGGGGGGGGCTAATGGCAGCAACAGCCTCGTCGTGTCGTTTACGTTCTTTTCAATCAGCGCCTTTCCGCCGGCCTCCTTGACCATTCGCTCTTTTGTTCTCCGCCTCCCTGTTCGCCCCCCCCCCTCTTCTTTCTCCACCCCCTACGCTTCCGCTCCATCTTCCTCTCTGTCTTCCCCGGGCGCCGTCCACATTTTCATTACTTTCGCCGGGCTTTGACAGGTGTGATGATGATTACTTTTTACTCTCCCCCGCAGCAGCAGCAGCAGCAGCAGCAGCAGCAGCCGGCTGGGCCTCGCCATAGGACGCCACGGCGGGAGCCGAGAGTGGTCCTATGGTACTGCTGCTGCTGCTGCTGCTGCTGCTGCTGCTGCTGCTGCTGCTGCTGCTGCTGCTGCTGCTGGTGGAGGGAGAGAAGCTTTTGTGTGTAACTTTGAAAGAGCAGTACGTGGAACGGCGCTGCACAGCGGGGGGGGGGGGGGAGGGTGCTCATTCCGTGCGCACTGTCGTGGTGGCGGAGGCACCCTTGCGAGCTTTCTCGTTATCATATTTATGCCAGCTCCTAGTGGCCGTCATCGTGAGGGGCAGGGGGCCCTGTGGGGGCTGACGGGGGCTGCCGGGGGCTGCCGGGGGCTGCCGGGGGCTGCCGGGGGCGGACAGTGGCGGCGGCATGGCACGCGGCAGTGCGTGCGCACTGGAATCACCCCGCCAAATGATTCGCTACCATATTTCCGCCACCGTTACCGCGCGTTTGCACGCCAACACGGGCCATACTGTGCCTCGTATTGTCGGCGGTGGGGGGGGAAATGCGGAGGGAGAGACGAAAAAAAAACACCTGCAAGAAAACTGATGACTGCTATTCAAATTTTGCGACTGCCCCCTCCCCTCTCGTCTCCTTCCCCGCCGGCCGGGGTCTACAATTTAGAAGGCCGACCCTTTGACTTGATAGGGGAGGCCGCAGTTGCGCCGCTTTGCTGCAAACGAATGAGCGTGAGCGGTTTTGTTGCAACGTCATTTTCTCTCCCCCCCCCCCCTCCTCTCCCCTCTCGCCTTCCCTTTTCTCCCTGCTGCCCTGCACCCCGCGCCGGCGCGCGGCGCACAACGGTAGTGTGGATTAGTAGTCGATCGAATGCAGCGCGGGCCACACTCGGTTACGGTTACTATAACTGCACAGAGTTCATGTACTAAAGAGGGGGGGGGGGGGGGGAGCTGCCCGCGGGGCCTCTGCAAAATTCTTTCTGCCGCGGCCACGAAATGCAAAACTGCCTCCGGCGGGGATTGGTTTTACGACCGCGCCTCGCCTTCTACCTCCAGACTGTAGACTACTCCCCGTGCCCCCCCCCTTCCCCCCCTCCCCCCGCCCCCGCCTCGCTATCCCGTAATCCGTCAATATTTCTTTATACCCAGCCGGGCCGGACCGCGCGCACTGTGCACTGCCGCCTCGCAGGCCCAGGGCTGCACCTCGCTGGCGACACCCGACCCCCGACGGCCTGGGCCGCCTTACAGCTAGGCATCCCGCCCGCACCCGTGCTCGACGGGACAGCCTACCCACCCGGGCGCTCTCCCCGCCCCGCTATACACACACACACATATGGCCCTGGGAAAGAGCAAATATTTTGCTCACCTCCGGGGGAGGGCTGGGGGGGGGGGGGGGGGGGGGGGGGAGATAACGAAGAGTGCGGATTCCACGTAGGTTTCGTTTGTCTGCGCCCCCTCCCCCTCCCCTGCTCTCTCCCTTTCAATGCTGGAACCAGATATGTATGACTGCCAGTCATTGGTGTGCGCAGCAGCCAAGGCAGCAGCTCGGCGCGCGGCTCGCAGAGGTATCGTGTTTTCCGCGGCTTATTGCACTTGCTCTGAAATAGCCGTGTCCTTGTATCTTGCACGCTGCGATCTCTGGCCCGCGCCCTTCTCTCTCTCTCTCTCTCTCTCTCTCTCTCTCTCTCTCTCTCTCTCTCTCTCTCTCTCTCTCTCTCTCTCTCTCTCTCTCTCTCTCTCTCACTCTCCCTTTCCCTCTCCCTCTCCCTCCCCCCCCCCCTCCCCCCTTCTCTCCCTCCTATCTCGCGGGCTTTTTACCAAGTCTCTTATTGATTCAAGCCTAGTCAACAAATATTGGAGCCTTCGGTTTTAGCTGAGTGCTTGCAGTGGGCCGCCGCAGCGGTGCAGGTCGTTGCTGTGCTGCGCCCCGCAGCCCTGCCCCCATGTAACGGCCGTGTTCTGCCCCGGGAATGCTCATATTCGGCTGCGGTTTTAATTATTTCGTCCTGATGACTTTTGTGCACTGTGCGGGCGGGGCCGGGCGGGGCCGGGCGGGGCCGGGCGGGGCGCACTCGCACGCCTCTCGGCTCTCCTCTCTGGATTCCAATTACTTCCGCCGGAGGGCGGCCGCACCAAAGATAACAAACGTGAATAGGGGATGTTCTGGTCTGGCTCCACTGGGCTGTGCGACGGGCTGCTTCTGCTGTATCACTGTGGCCTTGCCTTTGTGTTAGTGAGTGTGCGTGAGCTTTCCCTCCCGAAGTGCTGCATAATTTCTTCTTCCTTGGTTTGCGATTTGCGTCTTTCATCGAAATTTTCATGGGGCATATCGGCCTTGTGAGGGTCTTGGTTTGAGGCTGGCCAAGCCTTTTCTGTAAAGTGCAAAATAAAACTACAAGGCAGAGTGGCGGGGTGTGAACTCCAAGCACCCCCCCCCCTCCCTACACAATTAGTCAATTCGCATAAGCTGCTTAATGAAATCGGCAGCGCTACCAGCTCGTCCAACAACAAGGAAAGGACCAGAGACTGACGTTTTTTTTTTCCTGGGCCCTCTTTTCAATTGCAGATGAATCCTCCTTCCTTGCCGTGCTTCGGGGTTTGTCGAAAGAAACTCTGCTCTGCAGCCGGTGCGGGGAACCAGGGCGGGGAAAAACAAGACGAGCAAGGTGCAGAAAGTAACGTTGTAGTGGAGCCTGACTTATTGTATCGCGACTACATTGAGCAAAACATGTATGATCCTACATGGTTTCCGATTTCTTGCTCCACAGTTGGTGTCTTTTCCTCGCCTTTATTTTTCCACCTGCCCTGCCACGCAGCGGGAGCTTTCTGTATATTTAAAACTTGCTGCCGAGGAAGGTTCTTCGGTTGTTTTTTTGTCATTGTCTGTATGAAGTGTGGTGGCGGCTGCGTTCTTCTAGGCACTCTCTGGGTCGCATGGCTTGCGAGGGGCACCGGGTCTGTAGCACCGGGGGAGGGGCGAGTGCAATAACGCTGCCTGGCACTGGCACTGGGGGTGCGGGGCGGGGTGCGGCTGCCCCGGGGAGCCCCAGTGCACGTCCAGAAGCAAAGGCTTCGAGTCTGAGATTTCCGTCTTCCCACACGGAGAGAAAAGATTAGTAGTGGCAACTAAATTTTTAAGTCGATTTTCAGACAAGCAGTGAATTTTTGTTCAGAGCAGCGACCCTCTGCGTTGGAGCAACTGACGATTCGTTGCTACAACTAAAATTTAGATACCCCAGCAAGATTTTATTTCTTCGATACTGCTTGTCTAAAAAATCAACCCAAAAATTAGTTGCGACTACTAATCTTTTTTCTTCGTGTACGGCTTCAGTTGCATCTGAATGTCCGCCGCGGTGCCATGGGGGTTGATGTGATGGGCGACGACATGCGTTTGGAGAGCGTCCACCACCGGGCCGGGCCATTATATCATCAGACCGGCCGGTGCACAAGGGCTGAGATTTATGACGGGGTCACCAGAGTGAAAGTGAAACACGGAGAGGCAAGGGCTGGCGCCGGCGGCTGCAGACCGGCGGTGTCGGCGCGGCCCGGGAGCTGCACGCGCACACGCGAACGCACACGCGCACGCAAGTCTTCAACACTCGGACGCCACATGCATCACCTTTGCCTGGGTGGTCGCGGCGCGTTAGTGTCATCTCCGCCTGATCTAGTTAATAACCGCGGGGGGGCGCTGTCAGTGGCGGGGAGGGGAGGGACGTCGCGGCTCGCTTATCACCCGTCCCGCATGCCTACGCCGCTGATTGGCTGCGCGCTGCTGCGCCCTCTCCCGCATGTCTGACCGATCGAAGGCGACGTGCGACCTGCCCTGTTTCGAGCAAGCTCAGAAACCACCCGACTCTTTGGTCCTTTAGCCGCGGTGGTCTGTGAGTCCGGAGCCGTCCGTGGGAATGTGGAACCCACCAGGCTATGCAGAGCCTCCGGGAGACCTTCCTAAGCCGCGTGCCAAAGACAGTTCGCTCCCAGCCCCAGCACCACCCTAGCTGCCGCACTGCCGCACTGCCGCACTCGCTGCACTGATTCCCAGTAAGATCACGTGGGCCGTGACCGTGAAGGCTCCCTGACCAGATCTGCTACTGTGCACGGCCCCCGGCCCCCGGCCCCCGGCCCCTACCCGGGGCTGGGATCCCGGCTGTAAGGGGCCGGGCCGGGCCGCTGTGGGGTGCGTCCCCAGCGGTCACTGCGGCGATCATCGGCGGCGCCCTCTAATATTAATCCCGGCTCTGGGACTTTTCAGTTGCGTAGAGTTTTGTCCGTGGACAATGAGGCGGTGGTGCTAGCGTGACGTGCCGGGGCTGTAGGGGCGGTAGGGCCCGCTGCTATGCTGCTGCTGCTGCTGCTGCTGCTGCTGCTGCTGCTGCTGCTGCTGCCGCTGGTCCTGACGGGGCAGGTGGGGTGAGAGTGGGGGTGCCGACCCCATCGACCCTCTGGTCGTTTGCGGTCGGTTCCCGGAAAACTGGCGACTGGCAGTCACCCCTTGAGGGATCGGCTCCGCCCCGGAGAACGCCTTATATTCCGGAGCACCCGGCGGAGAAAGTTGTGCCAACATAACAGCATTTCTATGACTCGCGCGGTTTTCGACTCGCGGCAGCGGCAGCAGCAACGGCGACTCGAGGCGAAAACTTGCAATTATTAAAGTTGCCCCGGCAGGGCTGCCCGGCTCCTGGGGCGGGAAGGGAGGGGCCGGGAGCGGGAGGCGTCTCTACAAATATTCATTTCTGTTCCTTGCGGGCTGGGCCGAGGGGGGGGGGGGGGCGGCCGGGGGCCGCCTGGGTGTGGGGGCGGCCGCCAGGCTCCTATATCTCTGCAGTCGTACATGCGGCGGCCGTCATCGTGATAAAAATAGAAAGGGCCCACTTTGCGAGATAATTGTACCGTCTTCTTTTAATTTGCGAGCGAATTCGCGCCGTAGGCTCGAACTTGTTGGGCTCGGCTGGGAGACGGGGAGCTGGGCGCTGTTCCTGGCGTGGCTGTTGCTGTTGCTGCTGCTGCTGCTGTGTTGTACCACAACACTTCGCCAGACGGGGCGGCGCAGGGCCCTCGGGCACGGAGCAACGGAACGGCCCCTCAGGCAAAACCCTCTGACACGGGTCTGGTCTTCCAACCCGACTTTTAGAATCCCCATAGTGGCGGTAAATCGCCCCTAATAGTTAGCGCCCACCCTTCTCTCTCTCTCTCCTCTCTCTCTCTCTCTCTCTCTCTCTCTCTCTCTCTCTCTCTCTCTCTCTCTCTCTCTCTCTCTCTCTCTCTCTCTCTCTCTCTCTCTCTCTCTCTCTCTCTCTCTCTCTCTCTCTCTCTCTCTCTCTCTCTCTCTCTCTCTCTCTCTCTCTCTCTCTCTCTTTCTCTCTCTCTCTCGTACTGTAACCCCGCCCTGCGCCGCCTGCATGCATATTGCGTATTGGTGTAGCACATGGGAGAGTGCTGCACCGCTCACCGTATCCACTTCTTGCACTAATGTTATTTCCCCCCCCCCCCCCGCATCGCTCTCCTTCACTCCTCCTTTTCCTACCCCGTCGCTCTTGACCTCCCTACTTCCGCCTCCCTCCCCCTCGCTGCCCTCTGCCCTGCTTCCCTGCTGTGTTCCCAATTTATTTTGCCATCTCACGGACGTGGTATGGGGGGCGTGTGTGCTCTCTCCCCTCCCCCTCCCCGAAGGCCAGAGCGGAAAGACGCGCTCATATCCCTGCTCCCCGAATGGGGCCGCCAAACTATCGACTCAACATTGCTTTTCCCAATAGGGCCCGTGCACAGATTACGCAGGGCACAAGGTCTGCGCTGGCGTGCAAACACGGCTTTCCACAACTTGTGCTCACTTTTGAAAAGTACATAACGGGGATCACCGTCGTGATCACCGTCTCCCCCGCCCCCCGCCTCCCGCTCCCGCCCCCGGAGGCCGTATAAGCAGCAAGGCGATACGCCGTCCACTTTAACGATGCTAATCAAATCAAACAAAATCGTATGGGGGGGGGCGGGGCGGGGCGGGCGGGGCGGATATTGCAGGCCTCCGCCTCCCCCTCCACCCTCCGCTGCACACCACTTTGAGCGAGTCTCCGCGGCTGCCGCCGTGGCATCGCGTGGCGCGTAACGCTAGCTTGTTTATTAACGTAATGCGTCGCGTCTGCCGCTAGCGACGCGTGGCGCGGCGTGGCGTGGCGCGGCGGTCCGCGGGGACCCGGGGAGGCTTCCGCTGCTTCCGCCCTCACCTGTCCTACCTAACTGATCCCCGGCCGGATCAGTTCGCGTCAACTTGACTGAGTCGAGCTGCCTTACATTCTGGTGGACCGGTACATACGTTCGTTAGTCATGCTGCAGGTTGTATCAATACCAACTGCGCTAAGCGTATGGGCCACGGTGGAGAGAGAGGGTCTCCACCGTGGTACGGGCTGTTCCAACTCGCTCTCCGAGTCATTACTGGTTTTTATTCCTCGAATAATTGGGACCGACTCCCTTGATGTGCGTTTTATCCCCCCTCGTCACGCACGGTTCTGGCTGTGCCGTGTGTGTGCCGTGTGTGTGTGCCGCGTGTGTGCCGTGTGTGTGCCGTGTGTGTGCCGTGTGTGTGCCGCGTGTGTGCCGTCATGTGTGGCGTGTTTCTCGTGACTGTGACAGGTCACGCGGTGCCCCCGCCCCGTGTCCCTCGGGGGAGAGATAGGGCGAATAGTGCAATTGGTTCTCGCCCGTGTACGTACGCCACAAGTGGCAAGCTCCACTGGGACGACCGTGTGCGCGAGTGAGTTAGAGCGGGGGGGGGGGGGGGGGGCATGTGTCTATGCTCGTAATGCAATCTACACTTCAGCGAATAATTTAGAGGGCCGTGAGCCGGGAGGGGTGTGGCGTGTGGCGGTGGTGGCCACTGTCCGAGCTGCCCGGGGCTGCCGACAGGGACAGGTGGAGCCCCGACTCGCCGTCTTCTCGCTTCGTCAGAACCACGTGACACACCGAGGTTCTCCCGGCCGGGGATCGAACCCGCGCCAACCACAGCTTGCTGCTTGCTCAGCGCCACAGAGTTCGCTCCGCCGTGCGCCGTGCATTGCAAGCTTATGGCGGACGTGGCTTCATCATTTATTTCGCGTCACTTTTCGTAGTGCGCCGGTCGGGTCAGCGCCGGCCAGCAGCAGCTCACCGCGCTGACTATACTAGCAATGCGTCATAAAATTTGCAGCGGCCGCTGCTAGAGCTTGGCCGTTGTCTCCCCCGGCCCCGCCCCCGGCCCCCGCGGCCCCCACACTCACCACACACCCTGTACCCTCGGCCTCGGCTCCACGCCACTTGTCCGTACTCGGGCTGAGTCAACACCAGCCGGAGTTGCTGGTCCCGGCCCGCGGCAGCGGGGGCTGGGCTGGGCTGGATAAGTTAGTCGCAGTCGCACCCCTTTGTCCCGGCTGGCGGGCGCAGAGTGTGGGTCAGCAGCGGCACGACACGGCACGGCCGCCGTGCCCCGCCGTGCCCCGCCACGCCCCACCGTGCCCCGCCACGCCCCGCCGAGCCCCCCCGTGCCCCGCCGAGCCCCGCCGTGGCCCCCAAGGGGGAGGGAGGGGCCGCACCGGCATGGGGATTAGGACGTCACGCACTACTGGCGGCAGGACTCGAACCCGCACCCACGGTGTGTTCCCTTCGCGGAAGTACTCGAACCCGCGGTGCTGCTGCAGCGGCTGCTGTTGCCGTAGTACGTCCGAGCACCGAGTCTTCGACCCTTGTGCGCATGGATGGGCCGAGCCCGGAGCAGTGACAACTCCCCCACCTTAAACGGATTCCTCGTGGAATCCATTAGGGCTCGAGTGCAGTGTCTCGGCCCGGCGCGCTCTTTTCCCTTCCCTTGCCCTTCGGGGAGAAGAGCCTTTGATTCGGGCCCAATCTCCTCCTCGCTCTCCCTCTCTCTCTCTCTCGCTCTCCCGGGCGCGGCGGGCCGTGTGCAGCTGCGGACCCAAAAGATGTTGGAATATAAGACGAAAAGAAAAGTCTCAAAAAAAAGCAACTTTCTGTCGCTTCACTCCCTTGCAGTGACCACTCCTATTGCCATGCTCTGCTCCACCCACCCGTGCGGCGCGGCGAATACGGGTCTCTCTCTCTCTCTCTCTCTCTCTCTCTCTCTCTCTCTCTCTCTCTCTCTCTCTCTCTCTCTCTCTCTCTCTCTCTCTCTCTCTCTCTCTCTCTCTCTCTCTCTCTCTCTGTGTGTGTGTGTGTGTGTGTGTGTGTGTGTGTGTGCCGAGCTCAGCGCTCAGCTGAAAAGTTTGTCCGCCCCGTGTGAATGGATACCTTTGTGGAACTGCTTGATGGCGTCGGAGTATATATGGGACCCATTGGTGAGGGGATTTACTCTCGCACTGTACTGGCGTCATGCGCCCATTGTACTACCCTGGTCTCTGACAGTGAGAGGCGGGGCGGGGGCTCTGCGTGGGTGAGGGCCAGCGGCCTTGGCCAGGGGCGCCCATCCCTATGTTTTAGTATGGCAGATGCCATACCTGCCGCAGGGGGTGGGTGGGTCGTGGGGAGTGGTCAGGGGGAAAAGAGGAAGAGAGAAAAGGAAAAGGAGAGAGGAGGGAGGAGGAAGAGAAAAAGGAAAGGCGTAAGAGGCGTAAAAAGGCCCGAAAAGAGGCCCAAAAGGGGGTGGGTGGGTGCCTGGCATGGTCCCTGCCATACCTACTTTGAAATAGATGGGCGCCCCTGGCCGTGGCGTGGCGTGGTCTGCAATTCGCGACTCGCTCTCCTCGCAAGTTTTCACCTTTGCGTCCCCGTCCCAGTCACACTCCGCTCGCCGCACCTCACTATTTTATGGAAGTTTTGGCGGTTTGGGGGATGAAGATCCGTGCGCTCTCTCTCTCTCTCTCTCTCTCTCTCTCTCTCTCTCTCTCTCTCTCTCTCTCTCTCTCTCTCTCTCTTTCTTTCTCTCTCTCTCTGTCTCTCTCTCTCTCTCTCTCTCTCTCTCTCTCTCTCTCTCTCTCTCTCTCTCTCTCTCTCTCTCTCTCTCTCTCTCTCTCTCTCTCTCTCTCTCTCTCTCTCTCTCTCTCTCTCTCTCTCTCTCTCTCTCTCTCTCTCTCTCTCTCTCTCCCTCTCTCTTTTTCTCCCTGCCTTTCGCCCTGCCTAAGTCGACGCCACGTCGTCCCCGTTTGTTCTGCTGGCTCCTGCGGGCTTCCTGGCATTCGCGGAGCGTGAATCGTTCCTTTATTACATCGGCCTCCCCCGCTCCCATCACCTCTTATTTATATTTTTCTTTTTATTTTGTAAATGTCACATATCAGGGGCGGAGTAAAGCTTGCCTCCGTTGTCGATATTGACGAGGTGATATTGAGCGCAGCCGCTCCCTCCTTTGACGGGTCGGTGCCGCCGGGCCGAGCCCGTGCAGCGGCTCCGTGTGACCCTCCTTATTCAGCCCCTTAGTCGCCGCCGCCGCCGAACGCAGGCCGCTGATTGGTCACTGACTTTCGGAGACAAAAGAGTCCAATAGTTTGCTCCCTGGGAGCGGGAAGGAAGGAACCGGTGGAAATGCCTCGCCGCAGCAGCCGCCACTTCGGCAAACGTCATAATCGTCTTTGTCGCTGAGGCTGAGACTTCATGGCTTCAGTCGCATCTATGGCGAGAACTTTCCTGGGCGGCGGGGGCGGGGTCTCTGCTGCTGATTTCCGACCTTTCCTCCCCGTCACCTATCCCCCCCCCCCCACTCCCCTTTCGCGTAATTGTCATTTAAAACGTTGCCGCCTGGGATGAAGGGGGCAGCGTTTGCGATTGGCACGTGGCCGGGGTGGTGCGGCAGGGGGGCGGGCGGGTGCAAGAGAGACGGGGAGGCAGACTGTACGTCTCTGTCGGGCTCATTATTCCCTTCCATGCGGCCGCACGGGGCCCACGGGGGCGGTGTGGCGTGGCAGCCTGCCTCCGCCTCCCCTTCCTGGTGCTGGTCGCCCCGGCCGAGGCCGAGATTGTGGCACAGAAAGGTGCAGGGAGCGGCTTTGTGCGGCTGCCTCCGAAAGACGACCGCACCCCGGGGACCTGCGGGGCCGTGAGGGACTGGCAAGGCGACCCTCCCCTCCGGACGCGGACGTTCTGCCGCTGCCGCTGCCGCTGCCGCTGCCGCTGCCGCTGCCGCTGCCGCTGCCGCTGCCGCTGCCGCTGCCGCTGCCGCTGCCGCTGCCGCTGCCGCTGCCACTGCCGCTGCCACTGCCGCTACCGCTGCCGCTGCCGCTGCGGGCACGCCTCCCAAGGCGAGTCGTAGCGACACTGAGCTCGCTGCTGTCTAGATCAAATTGACAAGTGGAGGGATATTATTGGGGATAGTTTCCGTCTGAGTGCCGAGATCGAGACACCGGTGAGGGGCGTGGGGAGGGGGGGGGGGGTGCGTACTTACTTCGGCGCGTCGCGTCTCGCCTCGTCTGGTTCGTAAAGCCCTTCCATCAGGGGGAGGGGGTGGGGGCGGGTTGGGCTCCCCCGGATATTAAACATCGGCCAGGGCAGGGCGATGGCTGCCTGCAAAGGGGGACAGGGCATAAGAGGACCTTGTTTGTCATCCCTTGTGTCGGCCGCTTCCCTGGCCCTGGCAGGCATCTGTCAGCTGTCAGCGGACCGCCTGCAGCGTAGGCAACACGCCCGCTCCTGTGCTCGACGGGACTGCCTACCCACGCAGGCCGCAGGCGCTCTCAGCCTGGCCGGCGGTAGCGGCGGTGATGACAGCACGCAGCCTCCGCAGTGCAGCCGGCAACCTCGGCTGGACCCCTGCCCACATGTGATATGCCGCCGGCGCTACGAAATGCTATTAGCACCCCCGCCCCGCCCCCTTAGGGGTGGCCGCTGGGGGTGGCTGGGTGTCGGCCGTTGACGGCGCAACAGGCGGACTGGGTGCAGGGGGCGAGGCCGCCGGGGGCCGCCGGGGTCCGTCTTCTTCGGCTGGGGACCGGCTCGAGGCGAAGACCCCCGACTCGGCGCTTCGCCATTCCCGACTCGAATGCGATAAAACAGAAGGGATGCGGCGAATGGAAATCGTCCCCCGTTTTGCCGCGGCTGCACGCCGCCGCTGCGCGCCTCTCTGTGGTAATGGAAGTCCCCATCCCAGCGCGGAGGCACGGGGGAGGGCTGGGGGCGAGCATCCCCCTCCCCCTCCCCTTCAAGCGGCGCCAGTCCTTTGTGTCTGGCTACGCCCCGCCCCGCCCGCAACAAGGACGGGTGGCTCGTCAACCTTTTCGCTGGCAGTCGCCGTGAGATGAGACGGGGGACGGTTGGCGTCGGCTCGGCTCCCAGTACCCGACCTACGCGGGCTGTCTGGACGCACTCACCTGTCTCTGAGTACAAACTACTGCCGCCGGCGATACGCGGGAGCAGATCGTGTTCGTCGTGAAGTCTGTCTCCGGCTGGGGCTGGAGGCTCAGTCCGGCCCGTTAGCCGCGCCAGTGGGGGATCTGCACAACCCGACAGGAGGCCGTCGTTAGGTGCCTGCTGCCTGCTGCCTGCTGCCTGCTGCCTGCTGCCTGCTGCCTGCTGCCTGCTGCCTGCTGCCTGCTGCCTGCTGCCTGCTGCCTGCTGCCTGCTGCCTGCTGCCTGCTGCCTGCTATGCTCACTGCAGAGCACAAGAACGGAAACACCGGTTTCATGGATGCGGCGACCTACGAAAGCGGTACAGGGGCCGCCGTGGTGCACCTGGTGCCTGGTGTAGGTGTCCCGAGGTGCACAGAACGGGGGGTTATTTATGCTCGTGGCGCTGTGTCGGTGTTGAGGACGCTGCTGCTGCTGCCGCTGCTGCTGCCGCCGCCGCCGCGGGATGGAATTCCATGCACGGCGCGAGCGGCGGCGCGAACGCAGGCATCGTCCGGCCGGACAGGCAGTGCGGCTGCGGCCTGAGGCCCCCACTCCTAGCCGCGGCCGAACGTCTTAGCGTCGCCGGTTACTGGCGCGGGTTGTTCACCTCACTGAACCGCTTCCCCTCCCGCCCCGCACCGCACCGCACCGCACCGCACCGCACCGCACCTGGGCGGCTGGGCCTCACTGCGTGGGACCCGCCGGGACTGGGACCACCACGTCCACGCCACGCCAGTGATTTGACGCGGTGCTTTGGCCCAGCGAAGCCAGCGAAGCCAGCGAAGCCGTAGATCCATCAGCCCCCCCCCCCTCCTCCCATTCCCCCTTTAAAAAAATGCCTTTTTTAGGAGTGGAAAATAGAAATAAAAACGCATAATTCGACGATCCGCAGAGCTATACGACAAACCCAACCACAGTTCAAAAAAATAAAATGTAATTCTTGAGCAGCGAAAGAGATTTGTGGAATAGCAAAGCGAGTTTTTGTTTTCCACCCTCTCGTGGATGTGCACATTCATGACCTATTGAATTAGTTTTTTTTTTGCGGCACATGTGTGGCACTGTCTGTGCCGGGGTCCCGGAGTGTTTCCTCTCTAACGGGGTAAGCTGTCGTTTTCCCCACGTGCACTGCATTTTACGGCCTGCAGCTGCTGCAGCTGCCGCAGCTGCCCTGCCGTTCCCATTTGCAGTTCGATCCCGCCCCGCCCACGCATGCAGGGCTTTGGGCCGGCTGCTGCTGCTGCTGCTGCTGCTGCTGCTGCTGCTGCTGCTGCTGCTGCTGCTGCTGCTGCTGCTGCTGCTGCTGCTGCTGCTGCAGCGCTCCCCTGGGCTTGTCGAGCCGAGGATTTGCAAATGCAAATGGCAGCGCCTGTAAGCCACACGTACGCGCAGTGTGCCGGGCCGGGCCGGGCCCTTCCTGCCTGGTTCGGATGGCCGTAATGCGGAGGGGAGGGGAGGGGAGGGGGCTCGTGATTGCGCCTCACGCCGCCTCGCCTCGCACCGGGATTCATTCGGGATTACTATGCAGCGCCGAGCCGAAACGTTTTCATCCCGATTGACACGGCGGTATGACAAAGTGACGCCCCCCCCCCTCACGTCTCGTGTTCTTTTTTCGCCTCTTCTCCGTAGTCACATCTTCTCACCGTCACACCGTCTCCTGGTTACGCGGGTAGCGAATGCCTGTCCATGCGCGACTGGCGGCGGCAGCACTGCCAGCAGCAGCAGGACAAGGGCAGGAGGGAGGCGGAGGAGTGGAGTGGAGCGGAGTCCTAGCACTGGCTGTGCTGTGCCGTGCGGTCGAAGACCTCTCCTCTGATGTGCCTTCGCCTTCTTCCCAAGCTATTATGGCACTGCCACTGTGCCGTGCCGAGCTGAGCCGAGCCGCGCTGGGATGGGATAGGATATGGCCTGCCGGGAGCAGGTGTTCGGTTTTTGACTCTCCGGCGACACGTGACTTTGTCATTACTTCAGTTCCCGCTGTGTTGCATCCGCGCGGTAGGAGGCCGCTTTGTTTCCATGGCGGCGGGGGTCGAGCGCTCGACGCAGATGCTCACAGTGGTGCAGGTTAGGTGGGACTCAACAGCCCGCGATCCCACCGTTCGGCCTGGCCCCGGAGGGCATTGTGCCTTTTTATGGCACTTTCGTTCGGAGAATGACTCGACGCGGCAGAACGTGGTCCGCTCGGAATTCTAGCGTCTAGGGTGCCACCACTCTTCCAAGACGCGTTGCGATCGCGGGGAGCCGGCGGGGGGCGGGCGGGGGGCCGGCGGGGGCCGGCGGGGGGCAGCGGGGCGTAGCGTGCAGGTGTGGTGGGGGAGCCGGTGCCGGCGGGGGCCGGGTGGGGCCGCTGTGGCAATGGCAATGACCATGACCATGACCGTGGCACTGCTCGCCTAGGCCGGCATGGCTCGGCTCGGCTCGCCTCACCGCGTCTAGCCTCCGCCTGGCTCGGCAGGACTCACTCGCGGCCGCTCGGCTCGGCTCGCGGTACCGGAGGCAACCGGGGGACACGAGTGCTCCGGGCATTCGCACTCCCTTCGTAGGAGGAGAGCAGGCGGCGGGTATAGTGATCCCCCCCCCCCCCCGGCCCCCTCTGTCCCTCTCCCACCTATACATCTGGCGCACAACTGTTGCGCGTCACTTCGTCGTGTCATTACGCCCAGCTCTGGGAGGGAAAAATAAAGCTGCCCCGGCGAGCTGAGAGGAGCTCGTACTCGGAGAGTGGTGAGTGCCAACGACCTGGCCGGGCCGGGCCTCACAACTCATCAGTCGCCCACTTGTTCGGGAAAAAAATAATTTAATTTTTGAAACCATCTTCGCTGGAGGGCGCCTGCTGGGTAGGCAACTCTGACTGCTGCATGCACGCGTGTCGTGCGGGCTGGCCTACCCTATCATTCGCAGGCGCTCGGCCTCGCGCCGTGAGGGAATTCGGACGAAGTTTATTCTCGCGAATTAAGCAAATCTCTCTCGCTGTCACGTCAGCGTAGAAGTGGGTGGGGGGGGCCCTGCTCTCACTACTATCACCTGCACCCCACGGCGCGGACACGGCGGGCGGTACAACATGCATAGCTGAGCGCCCCGGCCGGCGCCGCTGTGACTGCGACGCCCCGTAACGCTCTTTGGCGCCCCCTTAGAACGGCGTCGGGGGGGGGGGGGGGTCTAACTAGTGACTCGACACGCCTGACTTGAGCTCGGCACCACGGCACGGCACGCTGGCCGTCTTCATCCACGCGTGTCGACGGCAGAGTGCCGCAGTAGTCCGCGGGCTGCCCTGTCAGTCACCGCGGGGTCTGCCGGGGTCGGAGCACCTTGGCGACGGACTACAAAAAGTATGCGAGAGACAAATATTTTATATGTTTATTTCTTCTCACCTAACGCTAGGGAAGTGTTTGTGTTGTGTTCGGGCGGGGCCCCCTGCCTCTATTCCCTTCAGTTTCCTTTTGTTCGCTTCTCGTTTCTGCAGGGGCAGTTCAGTTGATGTATTATTTTCTCCGGCGGAAGCAAAGTGAAGACGAGCGTGTGTGTGTGTGTGTGTGTGTGTGTGTGTGTGTGTGTGTTTGTGTGTGTGAGAGAGAGAGAGAGAGAGAGAGAGAGAGAGAGAGAGAGAGAGAGAGAGAGAGAGAGAGAGAGAGAGAGAGAGTTTGCGCGCGCGCGCGCGCGCTTTGTCATAGCTGACGCTCGTACGCTTGTGCTCCATTGAAGTCGCTGTGCAGTTCACCGGGGATGCAGACGCGCTCGCCCGGCATGCCTCGGCATAGCGGGGCCCCAGCCGCCCACGCGCCACACACGCGCTGCTGCACTGGCACACAAAGCAAGGTCGGCTGGATGCATGCAAGTAATTATACACCATTCCAGCCCTTTCTGCGCGCTCTGTGAAAAGGACCGGACCGAGTGCTGTTCGAGCCTGGCGGAGTGCGAGGCCGAGCTTGGCTAGGCTGCGGGGGCTGCGGGGGCGGCGGGGGCGGCGGGGCGGCACTCTCCGCCCGCGCACTCAAAACTCATTAAAATCCTCTGTTTCTTATTTCTTATCGATTTTTAAGTATGTGGTGTTGTTTTTAGCATATTATTGAAACCTTGATGCAACGGCTGCGACTTATAAGGGAAAGGTCACTATAATTGGGAACGTCCAATCAAAAATATGTCTGCATTTTGGTTGTGCCCGGCAAACACTGTTGCACCGCGCTGCTGCTGCTGCTGCTGCTTGTGTACTCGCCTGCTCTGCTCTCTGCCGGTTTGCTGTTGTTCGCGCGGCGCCCAGGAAGAGCGATAGAGTGAGAGAGAGCGAACGAAAATTGGGATAAAAAAACACGCAAATAAGCCCGGCCTGGCGCGTAATTAAAAGCGTGCCTGCAGTGTGCGGCCGTGCGCGCCACGCGCCCTGCCGTGTTCCACAATCCTTTCATCCCCTTACAGTACCGCAGCGCTTCCAGCACAGGGCCGCGGGTAGGGTGGTGCGGGGCCGGGCGGGCCGGGGCGGGGCGGGGCGAGGCGGGGCGGGGCGGGGCCCGAATCACAACACAGCTCAGCTCCGGCCCGTACCACGCCGTGTTAACCTTACCTGCCTCGTGTGCTGGGCTGGATATATAACACTTCGCGGCTGTGGTTGCCGGCTCAACTGGCTTGCCACATACCGCCTCCCTCAGCGGGGGGGGGGGGGGAGGGGTAATGAATTGGGACGGAATAACGAAGTCATGAGTCCGCATGGCCCCGCCGCGCTCGAGTGAGTGCGCCCGGCGTGGAGCCTTTTTCCCAGGGTGACTGGGCGGGTGACTGCTCTGTGCTCTGCAGCGTGTTCTGCCGTGTTATTGCTGGCGTTGCTGTTCACCTGGAAAAAATACGAGCCGAAGCAATATGGACTGAAAGCAATCATCCCGTCCCTTCTGCCCCTCCGCCCAACTCCCTACCGGGCCCGGCCCGCCCGGCCTGACACACGATAACCCAATAACGGGAGTGGTCGCCTGCCCGGGTGCCTCCGGTGGCTCTGGTGCCCTGACCCTGCCCTGTCCCGCCGACCATCCCGCACATCAGCCCTCGGCACGCCACGGCCACGACACGGCCACGACACGCCACGCCACGACCCGCCACGGCGTCTCACTGTCAGAACGCGGGAAAAGTTTGGACGATGTGAGGAAGACGGAGCACTCACAGTCATGTGACCTGGGCCCGGTTGCCGATTGACCTCTGCCTGCTCCCGGACGTCCGAGAGTCCGAGGGACTCTTCCGCAGGTCCGCGCCAAGTTGTGAAATAGAAACAACAACTTACGGGACCAACAGCAGGCTGAGAGGGACGCTGGCGACTGGCGACTATTTTCGGGTGGTGGTCGTGCCGTGCGCCACCCTATCACAGTGCCGGCATTGTGGCACTTCTGTGGCAAGCCGGGGGCGGCCGGGGGCGGCCGGGGGCGGCCGGGGGCGGCCGGGGGCGGCCGGGGGCGGCCGGGGGCGGCTGGGGGCGGCCGGGGGCGGCCGGGGGCACCGTGACAGCGACACCTGCCGTTGCCCCTTCTGCCCGGCGGCTGGGTAATAAATCACATCTCGTGCCCTCCCCCCCCTCCCGTCCCCCCTAAACCCCAAACGTCGAGACGTATCGTCACCGGGACGTCTCCTCGCGCTCGGCGACGCTCTCCGGCTCTTCCCACTTCCTTTTTCTTTTTGGCGGCGCTGTTTCAAAATAAAGGGAGATGAAATGCGCGAGTCTCTCTCTTTCCCCCCCCCCCCCCCCCCACCCCTCTCCCCGGTTGAGGCTGCTAATCGCCCCCCCCCCCCCCCCCCCCCCCCCCCAAGCTCGGCCGATGACAGACTAACACACCTTTAAGCCGCCCCGCCCACACCAACAAGTAGTCTCGCGCCCTCCCCTACGCCAGCGGGGGCGGGGCCGGGGCAGCGGGGATCTGTCACAGTAACGGGTGTGGCGTGTGGAGTCCACACTGTGGACCAACAGGCCAACAGGAAATAACGTTGCCTCCGTTTTTCTCCGTTTCCGCCAGGAAATCCGCGAGCTGCTGTCCGACTTCCCGGTGCTGTCCGTGCAGCTGCAGTGCGGCTCGGGCACGGGCGCCGGCGTGGCTCGCGCCTCCCTCGAGGACCCCGAGATGCTGGAGGAGTTCGACCGCGACCGCCTGTTCCTGCTGCGCGGGCAGCGCGTGCCCGTGGCGCCCACCCCCACGGACATGCTGCTCTGTGTCGCGCGCCTCCCCCTGCACTACACCGAGTCCCAGTTCACGGGGCTGGTGCGCTCGTACGGCGAGGTCCGGCGCTGCTTCCTCATGATCTCCGAGAAGACAGGTAAGGCGGCGTCCCTTAACACGAGCACGACCGAGGATGTCGGCGCCCGGACCGGCCAGGGCCCAGGACTGACTCCACTCCCCTCCCCACTTCCAGGCGAGAGCAAGGGCTACGGCTTCGTCGAGTACGTGAGCAAGGAGACGGCGCTTCACGCCAAGAACGTGCTGGACCGCAAACCGGTGGACGACCAGGTCCTGTGCTGTGATTGGCTGGACTCGAACCACGTGACCTTCGAGTCGTTACACTCCAAGTGCCTGTACGTGGACCACCTCCCCAAGGACTTCCGCGACATGGGCCAGTTCAGGAAGGTCTTCAGCGCCGTCGTCAGCCCCCCGTACTGCCAGGTACGGGCCACTTTCATTTTACTTTCGTCATTGTATCTGTGCGTGGAGTGCCAAAGTTTTCTCACGTGTTTTCTCCCCCCGTATAGATCGCTCTGAAGAACGGCTGCCCCCAGGACTGGGGTTTGGTGGAGTACAGCTCCTCGGAGGACGCGGAGGCGGCGCAGAACTCCCTCAACGGCTACATGCTGAGCGCGCACCCCATCCGGGTGTCGTTCTACATGCCCGGCGTGCGCGCCATCAACCTGTACCTCAAGCTGCTCAACGAATCGGTACGCCTACCCCCGGGGCCCCCGCCTTGTCCCCATAGGGTGACCGACAGTGGCGCCCTGCCGCCCTCTCGCCTCACCTTCGAGTGTGGTTGGGCCTCACTGCCTCACTGCTTTAACCAACTTTTGTGTGTTTCGACAGAACAACAAGAAGAGCTGCGGACTGCTGCCGGATCCCACGGCCCCCGCCGTATTCCAGCAACTTCAAACTCTGGCCAAGCAGAACCCAGTCTGTACGTATCTCCGGAACGGTGGGCTGGGCACGGTAGACGAGACGCTTGTTTCGGTTCTGTCACATGGTCTCCCCCCCCCCCTCCCCCCCCCCCTCCCCCGCCTCCCCTCGCCTCGTGGGAAGGTGAGCGCTCGGGGCGGCTGGCGCTGACACCTGACGAGACACATTCGAGACGCGCGGTTCCCTTCGGCTCCCTTTGAGAGAGCCGGGGCCGGCAGCCGAGCCTTTTCTTTCTTCCTCTCTTCGCTCCGCTCAAGTCAACCCTCCCCTCGGACTGGGAGGGGAGGCCGTCAGCCGTCAGGGTCGGGAGCGCTGCCTTTTCCTTGCCTGACCGCTCCTCTCCTCCCCGTGCAGTGCAGCACCCCAAATTGAGGCAGGTGCCTCAGACTTTGTCCCGCGCTCACGTCACGCCTTTGGTCTGCTTCCAGTCGCACAGAACCTGCAGAACATCATCATGACCCAGATCCAGAGCCTGCAGTCCGAGGGCAAACAGCGGTCCCCCACGCCTCCGAGCAGCCAGCAGGCGGGGCAGGGCCAGGGCAAGGGCAAGCCCGTGCCCACGCCGCCCAACGGCCTCATCGACAACGCGCAGATGCAGCAGCTCAAGAACCAGCTGACGAACTCGCACCCCATGCTCATGACCAACCCCCAGATGCTGGCGTCGCTGCAGTCCCTGCTCAAGCAGCAGCAGTCGCCCGGCGGTCAGGGCCAGGCGGGGGGCCCCCAGGGAGGTCCGGGATCCGGCCAGGGCCCGGGCCAGGGACCCGGCCAGGGCGTCAACGGCCAGGGCCAGGGCAACTCCGGCCAAGGACCCAAGGGGGGCGACGCGGCGATAAACGGCTTCAGCAAGCACGGCCACGGGAAGAACGGCTTCCTGAAGCCCGCGCAGCCGCAGAAGGTGAGTGCAGGAGCTGCCCATGGAGCATGTGGAGCATGTGAAGCCAAGCCCGGCGTCGTCCTCGGCCTCTCATTCAGGGTTCTCATCTCAACCCGATTGCTCCTCAGGTACCGCTGCTGCCGAACCCCGCAGGCCACGGCCACGGCCTCAACTCCCCGCCGCTCGCCATCCAGCCGGCCGTGAGCGCGCCCGTCAGCGTGGCGCTGTCGCCCACGACCACTGACGTGTCGGCCTGGGGCTGCGGCCCCGGCGGCATGATGGGGCTGCAGCGGCACCACTCGTCCTCGCCGCCCTCGGGGCCCGCGGGCAACGGGCTCCCCCTGCTCATGTCCGGCCTGGACCATGCGGCCAACGGCATGGCCAACGGCATGGCCAACGGCATGGCTTTCCCGCCGCCCTCTGACCCCCTGCAGTTGGCCGGGGGTCCCGGCGACCTGCAGAGCACCATCAACAGCATCCTGAACAACCAGCAGAACCTGCGGCAGCTCATGGCCACGCTGTCCAGCGCCATCCAGGGCAACGGCTCGTCCGTGCCCCCCGCGCCCCCCGTCCCGCCCCCGCCGGGTGCGGCCTGCTTCCCCTTCGTGGGGCGGCCGCCCCCAGGCGCGGGCCCCGGCCCGGAGGCGGCGTGGGCGAATCCTGCCTCGCGCTCCCTCATGAGCAGCCCCATCCAGATGCAGCCTAAACCCATGGGCTTCCTCGATATCAAGACCGGCAACCCCGCCGGGCCCATGTTCGCTCAGGTGCCCGCCAACCAGTGGCCGGCTAATGGCTTCATGGCGTCCCCCGTCGGCGTGGGCGTAGGGCCCATGTTCTCGCCCTACTCGGGCGGGCTGATGCCCGGGCTATGGTCACCCTCGCCCTCGCCCTCACCCACCCTCAACGGCATGATGACGCCTGTGGGCCACAAACGCAAGTACAACCACATCCTACCGTCCCCCGAGCCCTCCCCTGAAGGCAACTACATTGGCCAGCACTCGCAAGGTCTGGGCGGCCACTACGCGGACTCGTACTTCAAACGCAAGAAAAAGAATTAAGCCTTCCCTTCCCGGCTACACGCGGTACCAAAGCATTCCATTCCCAGCTAGGAGTGAGGTGCAGATTTTTGATCGAATGCATCCCTTTAGAGGGTAATCCGTCCGTTTCAGAACCCGTGTCTTGGTACTTTTTGTTATTCTTCGGCGATTGTTTTTAGCATAAATGCAAGCTTGCATTGTTACTCTACAAATTTTGGTTGATTCCAGCAGCATGTTGTGCAGTTTTCATTTGACTGTAGGCCCGGCCTATGAACTTGTAGGACTATATAATTTGTACCATTTTATGGCAATGTATAAGTTCAGTTCCTCGTGATTGGTTTTTCATTTCTTTTAAATTATTATTTTTACGGTAAGCCAATCGTGACAGCTGGTTGTTTACATTGTTGTAAAATTGTGACCAAACATGGTAGAATCCTCATGTTGTATTTTAATTTAGGGTGCTATTTATCAATGACCAACAATCCACTATATGAACTTGAATTAGAGTCTAATAAACTTTAGGTGTATAAACTTTTGCTCCTAAGATCTCTTGACATTGTATTGATGAGAACGTCTTCTCCTCTGAGGAAGGTAATGAAATGATCTTAGAATATAGAGGCAGAGTAACTGCATTATTATTCAAACTCAGATGATTTATGGTTGCTTATTTGCTTATTACATCACATTTTTTTATTGGTGTTATTTGTAGAGAATGATCTTGCTTATTTATATGTTGTAAGGAAGACCTATTGTGATTTTTTAAGACTATTGTTTGATTTTTTATGACAATCACATGAACATTTCTGTAATAATATTTGCAGAAGCTGATGTTATCTTTATGCTAATTGAATCTTCTTGAATCTCTGTCTATCTGTTAGATCTCTAGACCATCTCTGTTACTGAGGCTAAAACTTTTATGTGCTTCAGTACTCTTTGTTGTGTTATGCCTTCATTATCCTTCTTCTGTCCTGTGTGTTCTGTAGTCTAGTATTGATGTTTGTTTTGTTGTTATAGACATTTTTTATCTTCGTAAATGGAAGACATAGCTCTTGTATTAGTTATTTTTTTACCTTAGATTTTAATGGTCTTTGCGTGGTCTGTAATCTTTATAAATATTCTTTTTCTATAGTGTTGTTGACAATGTTGTTGATGTGTTTATATTTCACATTGGGAGACTTGACCTATTTCTTTCATTTCCTCTTTTGTTTCCCCTATCTTGCTTGGCTGTCCATTATCATTTTTTTTAAAATTCTATGTATCAGTTTTGCTGTTGTATTCCAAAATAGATGTAAAAGCAGGGATTATTCCAAAGTTATACCCTTGCTCTTATCTTGCACACCTCAGATCATTCATTTAATGAACAACCACATAATCTTTCAACTGTAATGTATTCAATAATAATTATTTTTTAATCTCACCTATATATGTATGATGTAGTTATGTTGTCATGCCTTAAATTGCATACAGGTGAGGGTGGGGTAGGGTTGGGCATTCATTTTGTTCATCTTCCTTAGGTATTACATGCTCTCCTCTTCAGCATACTATTTATGCTCAAGGAGAGTACACAGATATTATCATCAGCATAAGTGTCCCTCTGTGTGAATGTGTTTAAAAGTTTGTGTATGTGTGTTGTTTCTGGTACTGTACCACAATTAATTTGTGTTGGTACTGTGCGTTTGCATGCCTGAGTTCGATGGTGATAATAGTATTTCACAGTATTTGTACCTTAGTGTGGGACTGAAATCTATGTTGTAGATTGTGCTAAATATTTTGGGCAAAATGCCCATAGCCCGAGTGATTGTGGATTATGTCACAAAGTATTATTTTCCGTTAGAGCATGGGATAATGAATTATTTTTAATGCATAGTATTTTCTTTATATACTATTTTGATTGGTTTTATTGTTTTTAAATATGCCGTTCCCTGTAGGCACCAATACCACCGCCATTTTATTTATGTGTAGTATGATGATTTGAAGTGGAACTTGGTTGACTTTCTACACTTCTTATCACTTGCATGCCATCATGAACTGAACATACTGATCGTTGTGATGAAAGAAAGGCCTTGCCTTTCCAGTACCAGAGTTTTGTTCCAATTTTGAAGTTCCTCCATCAATACATCAGTAGATGTATTATTCAATATCAGTAATTGTTTTTAACAAATTATTTTTTTTGTAGTAGTGTGTTGGAATGTCCCATCAGTATTTCTTCTGTTTGTCTTATACCACTTCATTCATCCTGTTCTTTTGTGTATAGATTTCTCTCTTCTCTTCCGCTACTACTTCTGTGTTTTTAGGTTGACTGTTAGTGCAGTCTACGAACTGAATAAGGTTATCACTTTGTGAGTGATTCCTTACATTTAGTCTATGTATTTCTTGTTCTCTGTCTACTGCATCTAGCAGAAATAAAAAGCAACTTGACAACACTATGATCAGATTTATTTCAGCTTAGATGACTTAGTCATCTCCTTCCTTACATCTTTCCTCAGTATTTGCTTATTGTGCAGTTGCTTATTTTCTTGTTTTCTTTCAACCAGTAGCAATAAGAATTTCTTTTGAACTTCCCCCTTCAATTTCTCTATGACCTATCTTTGAAACAATTTTTTATAGCTCTGTTTTATTCATTTGGGCAATATTTGGCACTATGGACACTATAGTTCAGTGTGTTCACGTATTTATGCTACTTCCGAGGTGCCAAGGGATAGATTGTTTGCTGCAGTGTAAAGCTGTAAGCTACTCTTGAGAGATTTTATGGTGATTAATCAATCGTGAGCTACCGAGGATTAAGAGAGTATTCCACTGTTGCTTTTTTTTTTTGTTGGAGGGGAACATGAGCAGTAGGACTTGCCCCTTTCGGGCAGGTCTTCAATGCCCACCAACAATACCAAGCTTTAGTGGAATAGTCTGTTGTGGGTCAGTACTGCTTTGGAGGTTACCTAATAATCTTAACTATCAGGGAGTCTCTTGGTATAGAAGTCCACAATTTTCATCTTTGGCAAGCAATCAACTGAACAAAGATGCCCGTTTAGAAGCAAATCATTGGCTGTGAGCTAAGTAATTGAATTGTGTTTGAACAATAAAACACAATTACACTAATGTGATTTTATACCTTCACATGATCATTTATTCTTAGTAAGTAGAATGTTGTTGAAAATGAAATTACAATCGTTGATTCTGATAAATGATTTTTTTTTCTGTCTTTTTACTGAGATCAAGGTTTTTATTTCTTCATCTGAATCAGAAATGAAATGTTTCCTCATATTCTTGCCCACAAGGAAAGTTCAAGCCCATAGATATTCACATACAAAAGAAGGAACAAGCAGCGAGCATGATACTACACCAGTAGACAGTTGCCTAATACACCTGTGTTTGTACATCCTTCCAATGTGTCATGTGGAAAGATGTGGCACCCTGCAGTTGGCACAAGAACCAACTTTCTTAAATAAGTAGGTACAAATTTCCCCCTAAAAAGATTAAAGCTTCTGAAAACAAGTCCTAATTACATAATAAAGATTGAGCTGACTTGAGCTTAGAATATTTTGGCTGTATTCCTCAGAAACTGAATTTTTGGTACACTCTGCACAATCAGAAAACCAGGAAGAATTATTTATCACAAGACCAAGAATTCCAGCTAACAAATAAAACTTTTGAAGGTGAAGTTCAATTCTGTTTCACCAGGGAATAGACAATAGCTTTTACCTTCTTGTCCAAGCAATTTCTTTTAGAAAATTGAAAAATGCAAAAAGGACAACACAAACTAGTTTGGACACTGTTAATAAGTCTTATAGAATACGTATCACATCAATGAAAAGGATTGTGCAGTCACTAGCGTTTAATAAATACACTATCACATATTCACGTCTTCCAGTGGTAATTTGGGACCTGCATTTTGGTTACTTTGGCTAATTAAATGCTCTGAAGCTGCAATATATAGAGCAACAGCCAAACCAATGCCAAATGCAATCTTATGATTATTCTGGAATATTATGCAAGTTGCAACTGTCAGTCCTCCATAAACAGCGTAACGTGAAAAAAGGACGTGGCGGTCCCTTGTATACTGTGCTTCATCTGTTATTTAAAACAATTCAGTAGAAATTAGATTTTAAAAGCAGAGGACAACCGAATTGATTGAAAATTAAAGCAAATATTTAAATTACTCACCCACACACATATTGTCCTTCAAGAAATATCCTTTTGCACAGATAAAGCAATTGTCTGGACCATCCCCATCGCAGCCACTGCATGATCGATCACATTCTGAAAAGTACACAATAAGAAGAGTATGAACGGAAGTTTTATTGTAGCAAAGGCATTTTACAAATATTTTTGCATTATCAAATAGATTAAATACTCACCTAGACATGAGTAAGATCCATCATTATTAACACAGAATTGATTTGGACCACAGGGTCCTTTGTCTTTGTCATCTGTAAAACACTCATTGATGTCCAGGCACCCGTGCTCTGCATCCATTCGATAGCCAGTTTTACAGGCTAAACAACCTGTAAGAATTAAAATTGAAACAGACTTCAGTGAAATAGACTTCAGTAAAATAGACTACAGACTTTCAGCAAGAGAAATTGACCACTATCCATAATTTATTTCTTGATTTGATAAGGAAACTTACCTTTAGTGCCTGCTTGGGTGCATGCCCCTTGACAAGATACATGACAAGGGGAACATAATGTAACCTTTTCATCTTTATAAGCTTGATAGTAAGAAATAGCACATGCGTCGCACATGACACCAGTATACCCAGCATCACAGGCACAAGAGCCATTGCCTTTACGAGTGCCATTGCCCTAGAATACAAAAAGAGAAAAGAGAAAGTCAGTTTAATGGAATCCAAACATTGGAGAAAAGGAGGAAAAATTTTTACAATTAAAATGCTCACCTTACACCTCCCGTTATTACTGCAAACCCTATCTGGGAATCCTGGGCATGGTTTACATTCTGGTCCATAATGATCAGTAGGACAGCAACTTTTAATGGATTCTATACACAAAAATTCATATAAATCGATGTCTTGCTGCTTTTTAAACCACCATTCTTCAATGAAATGTTCTGCCTCTTCAACAAGATTGTGACACTAATGAAAAATAATTGAACAAAAATAAATAAGATGATCAGGACTGGCCATCTTTCAACTAAATGAAGTAAGATAGATTGAGATGATTGGTGTACCTGATCTTCCCCTTTCTCCAAGTCGGAGCATAATTTTTCTTGAATTTCTACTAATCTTACTTCACTATTGCGATAGGATCCCATCTTCTCCTCTTCCCATGCAGCATCACCACCGTCAAACTTGTTTCGAGCGGTTCTATCCATTCCCTATACAGAGTTTAACCACAAAAATAAAACAAAAGTGTTATTTTGGCAAGAGATAATGTAAGGGAATAAATAAATAAATCGTAGTTGTACCTTCTGAAACGAGGTAACCAAGGCCTTGCAGGATTGGCACGGGGGTAATACAGTTGATTTAGACATCTGCTTCTCCACATACTTGTCTCTAATTTTTGTGCTAACTTTTTCTACATCAACTTCAGCTGCTGTCCATGGAGACAGGCAACAAACCACAATCAGAGCAATGACTTTGGTTGCCTTCATACCTGTGTGGAATTATATTTTCTGAGGATGAGCTGCAATAAAAGAAAAAGTTATCAAGAGACCGGAACCCAAACCATTTCATTCTCATAAATTTAAACAATTACTTAAATTGGCAGTGCCACCTTCAAAGTACATATGGATGGGGGAGTAGACAAAATCAAACACAAGGTTGCCAAAATAGTATTTCCAGGCCAAATAGTTGGCAGAAAGAGATCAGAAGGGCAATGTCTTGAAATATAAATATCAGCGAAAAATAATATCAAAGAAATTCAACACTTCATATTCAGAACTCATTCTTTTATGAGTTCTAAAGGCAATGTTGTTAACAGTTCACAGGGTATGTAACCTCTCATAAAACCATGTAAACCAAACAAAATTTTAATGCTGGTCGACTTTAAAAGACTGCACAACACAAATTACCTCTGGTTCTTGAAGTAAATAAAAACGCTGAATTAAATTTGAAGGAAATCTAGAGAGATCTACGCCTCCAGTATCGTCTGCTGTGTTCCGGCAGCCGACGAGCCGTCAAGACGACGTGTTTTGATTGGTCCACGGTGGACCTCAATATGCCTCAATTGGCCAATCAGAGCTCGGTAAAGTTCCATTGCCATTCCCATTGCTATTGTCGTTGCCTTATCGCAGTATTGCGCTGCCAGCACTGACCCTGCTGCGAGGCTTTCTTGTCATGCATTATTCGCAGATACGTTCCGGTGCTGTTAATAATGAGTACGCGGTGAAAAGAAAGGTGAAAGGCCGCTACTGCTCCCTGACGCCAGAAAAGTCAATGTTTTCAGTTTGCAAACAAACCGCAGCCGCTGCTATGTGTCTAAGCAGCTAAAATCGGCCGCATAGATGAAAATGCATGTTACTCCATGGACTTTCTGATAAATGAATAACGTTATAAGTGGATTAAAGTAAGACGACTATATATTATGGATGACATTCTGTGATATGAACCTGAGTTTTACTCCGATTTGCACCCAGTTTTCTGTCGTCAGTCTCAATACCTTCTGTGTTGCGTGTGGTAAATAAAGTTGATCAATCCAATTACATTGCAGTAACTATTGCTTGCTGTACATCATAACTCAAAAAGTCTTATTTCCAGTAAATTTCCCCTTTATAACCTTAAATTCGATAACACACTGGAATGTATTTGTTTGTCAACACCTCACCTGTATTTTATGCATGAACATCAATGTACAATCTCTGTTTGATGCATAGAAAGTCTTATGGCATTTGAATTAAAATATATTGTGCTCTATTAATATTTGCTAGGCATTAATGCTATAAGACTTGGTTGAAACCCTAAAACCTTAGTGCAGAACATCATCACATTTTCTTTGAGTTGTTTGACATTTTCTTTTGCAGAGTACTGTGGCGAAAAATATCGTGGAGTGGTGTTGGCGAAGACTTTCCAACCATGTCACGGTAATTTATGTCAGCACCTCATTCATTATATCATCCAAACTGTCATGCTATAAAATTTTCTGTACTGAAATGTCTTTATTTCAGAACGGTCACTCCCAAGCAGATGCCAAAAATGGCAGCTTCCAAGGGCAAGCCAGTCAATAAAAAGAATAGTGGCAAACCCAAAGACAAAGCAAAATGCAAATCTGGTAATGGTAGTGGAAATAGTAACAGTTCTGTGAGCTCTAGTGGTGTGTCTACTGTTATGCCGGGATTAGATTCACCTCTGAACTCAGAGGCCAGAGAGGAGACTGGTCTAAGCTTTCCACTCCCAAAGACATCAGATACGAGTCGAACTTTACCTCGTTTCTATGCTGGTAAATATAAATTATTTTGTATTTTAAGATTTGCTTTCAAATGTTATATAACTGCTTGTGTTTATTACTTTCCATCAAGTTTTGAACCGTAATGAGGAAGAAGGAGTTATGATGGAGGATCTAGATCAGCTTCAAATGGATTTAGAGTCTCTCCTTTCAAAAGTTGCTGTTCGGCAACGTCTTCTTCAAAGTGAAATTCTTTCAATGAGTACTTCAGAAAGCAATTTGGACAGGGGGAAAGCTGTATGTATATTCTTTTATATTAAAAAATATTTTAAGTTCTGTGGTTATTGTGTCAATATTTCTTGTTATTTGTATTCTTTTTGAACAGTCATCTCCAGGAAAGAAAGGAAGATCTCGCAGCAAACTGGTTGAAAATCTCACAAAAACCAGGGATGCTCGTTCTTCAAGTTCAAAACATTCAAAGAAAATATACCGTTTGGCTCCTTTAGCAGGGTCCGTGCCTGTAAGTTTTTGAGATTCATACAGAT
Organism: Odontothrips loti; assembly: GCA_038380765.1. Taxonomy (NCBI): domain Eukaryota; kingdom Metazoa; phylum Arthropoda; class Insecta; order Thysanoptera; family Thripidae; genus Odontothrips; species Odontothrips loti. The sequence goes on along the minus strand of CM076244.1, from coordinate 12,702,736 downwards.
CACTTAAAATGTTGATCACCGCTGCATCTGGTCGTCAATGCTACAAGTGGATTATTAGTACAAATACTGTCATCATGCTATTCCTTTTCTTGCTTCAGTTTGCTTAATCTGGACTATCATGAATGCTATTTCTGTAATTTTCCAACATAGGTTGTTCCTCCAGACAATGATCCCAAACCACCAGCACCCAAGGTTTTTGTAAGCAAAAACAGTGCACCAAACAGGTTTTGGGCCTCTGTTGACCCATATTGCTCTGAGGTCACCATGGAGCATATTAAAGTGAGTAGAAGCCAGTCATAATCAATTTTAATTCTGTGCTTACTGTTTAACCCTTTTCATAATTTAAACTGTTTACCGTTTTCAGGTTTTAGAAGATCTTATTCATCATAATGAATCAAGTCTACAATCTCTGATTGACACACCTGTCCTTGGAGAACATTATAGTGTAAATTGGGCCCTCCAGGAATTAGCGGAAGCACAAGAAGCAGCCAGTATGAACAGGCAGAGACGAAAGCATGCCCCTCTCCCTAACTCTCAGGAAGCTGCAAATCTTCTGAAAAGAAGTTCCCGCTTTGGGTAAGACTAGATATTTTTCACATTGTTATTGGTTATCAGATTTTAGCAGCAATCATATCCTTCGGTCTGTTCTTATTCCAGATTTGAAAAGCAACCTACCTCTCCAGGACCTGGGCCATTTGCCAATAGGCTTTTGGCAGCACTAATTCAAGAAAACTCAGTATCTCCACTACATGAATCCACTGAATGTAATAAAGTTAAAGGTATCAGTCTATACAATTTGTAAAAATTTAAGTAAAATTCAAATTTAAAATTTCTTATTAATACCATCACCCCCCCTTCCCCCTCATTCCCATAGTTAAAGTAGAAAATGATGAAGATGATGCCTCAAGTGCTAAGCGTATAAAATTAGAGCTCCCAGGTGACAAAACTCTGAAAGATAGAGTAAGAGCACCTGGTCCCAACAAAGCTTTAGGTCAGTAGCTATTTTGAGAACAAATGTCTCTTGCTTGTCAATGCTTTATAGATTAATGGTAATTTGCAATGTCCACTGCACAACAGGTGGTGAAAATATTGTTCCCTACAAGCCGCATGTGATTGCTTGCTTTGAAAGAAGTTTACGACTTCAGCTTGAGGCTCAGGGATTACTGGATGCTCCTGAAGTAAAGAAGGTTTGTTTCATTACAGCTGTAGGATTTTCAAAGTGTCAGATGTGTTGTTCACAGTTTGTTTTACCTAAATTTATTTTTGCTGCTGAAGGAGGAAGAAGAAGATGGTGTCCTTCTGGAACTCCATCGGTGTCAAGAAGAATTACAAACACTGGCTCAAGAAAATGAACGTCAACTGCATGCTATGATCAAGTTACTGCAAGATGAAATGGTACGTCAAGATCTTCGCAAAAAACTAAAACATCAGGACAACGAGGTAAGATAATTCCGGTACTTCTTGCTTTACTGTTTTCCTTCTAATAAGTATTTTTATTCTATCTACTGTACTCTTTCTTCTCTCTCAGATATTGGAGACATACCGAAAAATATTATCTGCCAAGCAGAAAAGGAAACTGTTGTCAAAAGTTGAACGAGATGCTGCTTGGAAATCAGTGAGAGATAGGGAGATTTTGGTTAAAAATCTAGATGCTTTGGAGAGAAAATGGTAATTTTCTGAATTAGTCATTTTATTTTGATACTGAAAGAGGTTTGTGTTTTACTATTGTTTATGTCATCCTGAATAAGTTCAGGGCATCATCTTAATGTATAGAAACATGTCATTACTACAAGACTGTATAGTAGTTATAAAATTCTTTAAGAGAGCTGGTACTGTTACTGATGAATAACTATTAAATGAAGTTTGGTTTCCATCAGCATGTTGACTGTTTGAGAGGTTTATTTATGTGTGTGTGTCTGTGTGTATATTTGTAAATATTCAATGGGTGTGATATGCTTTCTTGAGGCATAGTGTTAGTGCATTTGCATAGTCAATTTTTGTTAGTGGATAATAATGCTAATGCCATAGCATTTGCAAAGCAACTATAGGCATTGAAATCTTACATATGGACAAAAGTATGTGCCATGAAACATTTTCAAGAAAATCCAAAATATCATCTCTATTTAAATTATTAGATTTTTTCAAGCCTGTCAAAATACTTTGACGACAGGGTCTCTGGAGCTACAAAATCAATTTGTTTTAATATTTTACACTCATTGTTTCCCAATGTATTCTGACCCTAAGTTAGACTGGATTTTTTTTTGTATGTGTACATTTTGTGTTTTTGTACAAATTTTATGTTTTCACTGTGTGTATTGTTAACAATTATGCAATTCTGAAATACAGTTCATATGAATTCACCATCTAAATCTTTAATTTATTTATCTATACTACCCATCCTCCATCTCAAGTTGGATATGGCTAGTGGGCACATGGGACAAGCTAGGCGGACGCAGCTGTCAGCTGGGGACGTCCACTCCACTAATGGGTCGGGATGGGAGGGACGAGTACAACACAAGGTACCGCCGAGAAAACTTTCGGCGTTGCTATGGCAACCCCTCTACTGGTAGCAGCCCGGGTAAAATGGTGAATTATGGCAGACTGAAAAAATACCACAACACACATTACAGTGATAACAGCAATGCTCGAAAACAATGAAATGCACGCTCCCTCTAGGCGCTGCTCAACTGTGTTCAAAGACCAGAGGATCCGGGGGGGTTCGGGAAGGGCCCGGCTGACTACGGGCTGGCAAACCATGGGGACAACGGGGACATGGCCGTCCAGGTAGCGTTCTGGCTCTGCCGGCCTGGCCTGACGAGGGATGAGGCTGGAGGCTTGTCAGGGTAAAGTCAGCACGCGTCTGCTTGCGCCCACCTGCCTGTGCTCGCAGGGCTCGGCCGCGGCCGCGGCCGCCGAGGCGCTGTTCTGGGAGGACAAGTGCCGGGCGCTCCTCAGGGAGCTGGAGGCGGCCCACGGCGTGTCACAGGTGACGCGATGCAGAGCAGCAAAGTATTACAGGTCATGTGGTGTGGGTGTGACATTACGAGGCCCCTGTCCAGGTCATGGTGAGGGAGTACACGACGGCGCTGCGCGACAAGGCCCTGGAGTCGGCCGAATGGCAGCAGAGGCTCGCGCGCTCGCTGTCTGAGACGGAATGCGTGGAGGTAATGAGTGGAGGGCTGAGGCCGAGGGGAGCGGAGGGCAGGGCCTGTCTGACGCGTGCCGTGCGTGCCGTGCGTGTGCAGGCCGACAAGGCGCGTGCCCTGCGGCAGCTGCACGACAACGAAGAGCGCTGGCAGCAGGAGAGGAACGCGCTGGAGCGCGAGGTGAGGGGGAGGAGACCGGAGCGGGGCGGAGGTTGGCCTCCAGCACCATCGACACGCGGCTGTCCGCTGTCCCGCAGGTGCTGCAGCAGCGCGAGACGGTCGACAGGCTGAGGACCCAGCTGGGCGACAGCACCCAGGAGTCGCAACGGTGGCGGGCGCGCGCCGAGCGAGCCGTCCGGGACCTGCAGGAGACACAGGTAGCGCCTGCGAACCGCAGGGTAGGCAACCGAGCCATTCGCATACACGGGGGCGTTACGGGCCGGCCTATCCGCCAGCCCGCAGGCGCCTGTGCCTGTGGGCCGTGGGCGTATTGACGATAGCGGAGCGGGACTGGGACTCTTTGGTGGGACAGGACAAGGCGCGCGCTGCGTTCGTGAAGCTGGTGGCCCGCCATAGGCAGCTTCAGCAGCAGCTACGCCGGCAGCAGCAAGAGCAGCAGCGGCAGCAGCAGTGCCGGGCCGTGGAGAAGATAGACCGGGCCGTGGACGCCGTCGACCTCGCGCCCAGGATAGCCCCCCTCTCTCTCTCCCGGGGGGTGCAGTGCAGGCCGCCGCGCCGGCACGCGTCCACATGCACGGCCCGGCCCTCCCCCCTACGGCACCAAGCGACCAGCACGGACCCCACCGCGTCGCCCCGCAGCCGCAGCAGTCTGGTGCTGGTGCACCCGGAGCCGGAGGACTCGGAAGGGAGCGACCAGTCCCCGTCTGAGTCCGCGCTGGCGGGCGGTGGCGGTGATGGCGCGGACAGTGTGCCCCCCGGCCAACACGAGCCCCAGCCGGCCGTATCCCTTCCGGCCACCCCTAGCGAGAACCTCATGGACGTGAGTGTGGACCGCCTGGACGAGCTGCTGCGGCTGCGCTGTGCGCACAGCCCCCCGGACCCGGAGCACAGCGACGGCATCCTGCAGCCGGAACGCATAGAGCAGCGCGCGGAGCAGCCGGGGCCCGGACTCGCAGAGCACGCCTCTGCGCCCCAGGAGCTCGCCGCCCCCGCCCCTGTACCCTCCCCGTCAGGCTCGGGCGGGGAGGGGGAGGCGGGATCCGAGGACCTGGAGAGCGTGCTGACGGCGGTCAGGGCCAAGCTGATCCTCGCCCTGCAGTCGCACCTCGCACAGCGCTGTAGGCGGCGACAGAACCTGGTCGAGGCCCAGACGGGTAAGAGCCAGTCGCAGGCCAGCAGTGTGTCTGTCACAGTGGAGCTTGAGAGGGTTCATCGCCTCTTTCAGAAACTGACCCCTCGCTCGACGAGGGGCCTCGTCCGTGCTCAGAGATTTGTCGCCGTGGAGATGTCGAGGACTCGAGTCACAACACTGACGGCGGGGCGGCGGTCGCCGTGGCGGACACCCGGGCTCGACTCGATGTTGAGCAAGAACAACGCCCAGACCAGCGCGGGGAGAGGCTCCAGGCGACTCAGGAGACCCAAGTGTGTCCCGCAGATCTACCGCCGGAGAACGACTTGGATGCCGTGTCCGGGCACAACGATGTGTTCGTCGACGCGCACTGTGATAGACGGGACGCCGAGACCATGACGTCAAGCCTCCAGCCGGACCCCCGATCGTTGTTGGAAGCGAGGACTCTACAGGTGAGTACCGCGAGGGAGTGTGAGTTGAGAGCGGCGAGGGGAAGCCCAACACCCCTACCGGCCCCTACCTCACCTCCACCTCCACCAGCACTGCCGGTCCGCACTCCTCAGCGAGAGGCACGCCGTGGCGGCGCTGAGCAGGGAGCTGTTCGCAACTCGTCGAGGACCTCTCCGGCAACGCAAGTAGGCACAACCAAGGCAGCAACGAGCCGACACTCGACCGCAGAGGACCACGTGATCCCACGTTTGTCCTCGCTCTGTGTTGCAAGTCTCCTGAAGCGCCTGTCGCGGCCGCTTGCACCCCTGTCGGCATCGGCTCAACGGCGGGGGCCACGGGGGGCGAGGGGGCTGCGGGGACCGGCGGCGTGGGGGCCTCTGGACTGGCGGCGGCTCCGCAGGCGGGTGCAGCGCCACATCTGGCCCCGCACCTCCCTGGAGGACGTCGCCAGCCCGGTCAGCGCCAGGACACGGCAGCAGCAGGAGCAGCAGCAGCCCGGCGGTCCCCCGCCCGTCGCCCAGCACCTCGCCCGGATCAGGAAGCACTGCGCCAGGTCCGGAAAGTTCACAAAAAATGTATCTGGGAGCGGAGGCAGGCGGGGAGGTTAGAGGTCACGGGGGAGGTCTTCTAGGTCAGCGCGGTCGAGGGTGGCGCTGAGGCTAGAGCTGTCCGCCGCCCGCCAGCGCGAGAGCCGGCTGTCCGCCGAGCTGGCCGACGGCGAGGAGGAGCGGCGGCGCGCCCGCGGCCACATCGTGTTCCTGCAGCGGAGGCTGCAGCAGCTCATCCACTGCAGCGCCGTCACCGCCAGCGACCTCGCCGCGCTGCGCTCCGTGCACGCCAAGCTCACCGAGCAGCGGGAGGAGGGGGGCCCGGGGCCGGATCGGGGCAAGACCTCAACCCCGACTGAGGTCTCAGGCCACCGGGGGAATGACAAGGGTCAGGACCAGGTGCGAGCTTCGGGGACCCGTAGCAACGACTTCGGCATGCGCGCGTGTCGTGCGGGCTGGCCTAACCCTGGCACTCGCAGGCGCTGGGCGTCGCAGTTTGCAATTCCTTTAATTATTTTTTTAATATTACCAGCGAGGGGGCGCAGACCCGGAGGAACATCAATTGCGAGACATGAACGTGCTGGAGGTCGACGACGACGAGCCGAAGAAAAAGAAAAAGAAAAGGAAGTCACAATTGGAGACTGTGCTGAATGAGGGCGGTGGTGACCATGGCTGCGATGAGAGCTGCGAGGGGAAATGGTGCGACCGCGATGCTCGTACCTCGGCGTCCTGACACAGGGATGGCCGTGTTAGCAGCGCAACACCTTAAGTGCTTCAATATCCTCTTGTAGGTCGGAAGAACAGCTAGACCACACCCCGACCAAGCTGGTGGAGTACATCCCCGACGAGCAGGAGCTAGCCGAGGTGACTGTCCCGGCAGCCATGCAGCGTGCAGCGTAGCATGCATCGAGGTCATTGGCTCTGAGACCTCGCAGCCTGACGCCGTGTGGTGCCGGCAGGTGGACGCCACGGTGTGCCGCGTGGTGCGTGGGCTCCGAGGGTGCAGCCGGGGCTGCAGCGCCGCGGGCGCCGAGTGCCTCCACCTGCTGCGCGCCGTGCCCCGCCTGGCGAGGATGCTGCTGATGGAGCGCCGCCGCGCCGCCTCCGCCAAGGCGTGGCCCTGGGCCGTGGCCGCGGCGGCTTCCACCCCCGCCGTGCCCCCCAACACTCCCCGGGACATCCGACAGCAGCAGCAGCAGCATCAGCAGCGCCTGGTGGCCCCGTCCAGGGAGTGCGCCGCGCGTCTGCAGGCCCAGGGCCTGGCTCACCAGCAGCACCTTCAGGCGGTCCGCAGCGAGCACCACAAGCACATCCAGGTTTACCAGCGTGCCGCACAGTTGACCTGTACTTGTAACGAAGATTGTCGGAAAATTCCAAAAAGCTGCAAATTTTGGTAGACGCTGCGCGCGGCGCACTCGCAGGCCGTGGGCCGCCTGGTGGACCAGCACGCCGTGGCGCTGGTGCGCGCCCGGGACCAGCTCCGCGCCGAGGTCCGCGCCGAAGTGCAGCGCGAGCTGCGCAGGGACATGCGGGCCGTCATCGCGCGCTCCACCGCGGCCCTCGAGGCCCTGCACCAGGCCGAGCTCACGAGCATCATGCGCACCAGCTCAGACCCAGGTTCGAACACCGATGCTGGTGCTGGAAGAGGTATTTTTGAACCTTCCCCGTTCGGGATATTGGAACAAACTATGGTGTGTCCTGGCAGGGCAGAGGGCACCACAGTGCGAGGGAATCGACGTGCGAGTGACAGGCCTCACAGACGCAAAACCTTGCCAGCTAAATGTTAGTCAGTTTGTGCGCTAAACTCCTCTTGTTCTTTCTCGAAAGCCACAAGTTAATGTTTGACTGTCCACTGTTTAGGAGTGGTTGGAGATGCATGAAGCAGAAGTGATAATGCAAGCAGCCAATTTAGCACTGCGCTCAATGGACACAGGTGCCACAGGAGACAATCTATTTTCTCATTTCAAGCCCGGTAAAATACAAGATGAAATGATTCCCAAGAATACTTGCTTATAGCAAATTAAAATGGTCACTGAACAGTATGTCATGCCTCAGGAGCTCATTAATTTTGTTACTTTGTAACTGCTGTATTTGTAATGTTTGTTGCTAATGCTACATGTATTTAGAAAAGGTTGATTTTAGGGGGAAAACGAATCATGGTTCAGTGTTTCCTTTTTATTTCTTTTAACAAATAAGAAACAATTTTACAATTTCACAGCTTAATAAAGATAATTATATACAAGAAAATTTTATATAAAATAATACAGAGTACTTTCCTTAAACTATGATTTTTCTCTCTTCTTGAATATCCTTTCTCTCTTTCCAGAACTACGATGAATAATATCATTAACATGAGGTTTATGGTCAAAGATTTTCATCACAGTTGCCTTGGCTTCAATCAGTTGGTCAGCAATGACACGACTTCTCTGCATATTACCCTGCAAACAACAACAATTAGTATACGAAACAGGAAGAAAAGAAAGAAAAAAACAAAATTCAGAAACTGACAAAGTACCTTAATAAGTTCACTAACTCGGGTGACATCCTTATCCTCATCTTGTTCAGCTTTCCGCTCCATCATACCAAGCATTGCTTCCAGCTGTTGACATACCTCTGACTCTACATCCGCCTAAACAAAGTGGAAGTTTGGTTAGTACATGCGGATCTACAACATAATCAGAAAAACAAACCAAGCTTCTTACCAAATCTTCCATTTGCGCAGTTAAATGATGCACCTTCCAGCCATTCAGCCGTTGGTAAATGTGGCGTTGAGAGGCTAATTCATTGACAGAAGGCCGCCGCTCATCCTTGGGTCTGACGTCACTGTGCCTCAAGAAATGATTGTTCCGTGACTTCCAGGAGTACCGATAGCTGCTCAACAGAGAAATGTTGGGTCGCTTGAGAGTGAATTCTCTGGGAGCGGGTGGCGGAGGGGGTAGAGCTGCCTGCTGCTGTTGCAGCTCCTGCTGCTGCTGCAGCACTTGCTGGTGAAGCTGCTGCGGTTCCTGTGGTTGCTGATTAAGTGGGAAATCGTCTCCTGAAACCAACAGCCACACAGTTAATGGAAGGGAATGTAACAAGGAAATACCGAAATAAGGCTGAACTCATAGTTATCGATAGCGAGACTTTAAGAGTTGCACATTTTCTTCCTACCATTGTCTTCGGCCAGGAACTCCATTTCTTCATCGCTCATTTTGTGCTCTTGTAGTTCGTTGCCCGTCCTGCAAAGCAAAATGTGGGGCGTTAAAAATAATTGGCAGAGGCAGATAGGAGTTGACGTAAGGCACAGACACCTACAGCTGCTGCTTGCGCGGCTTCTTTCGTGGGCTCATCTCTGTGCTGGCGGAGCCCGTCGAGGCCGTGCCCGTGCCCAGGCCAGCGGCATGGAGGCCGGCGGTGATGCTGGCCGCGGACGGCGGCGGCTGCTGGCTACCGCCCTGGGGCGGCGACTCTTGGCCTGGCGACGACGTGGCCGAGATGGTCGTGGACCCGCTGGACTGCGGTCCACTCGAGTCAGGCCGCTTGGGCGGCGAGGGCGGCGACGGGGGATTCGCAGCCGCCGCGCTCGGGTGGCTGACGGTCAGGCCTGGCCCAGAGTTCGCAGTCGAGGAGCTCATACTCTGGAGCAAGGGAGTCAGATTTTTCTGCGCTTTCATAGGCGACCTACAAAAGAAGCCATAGGTTAGTTTATTCGAGGCAAACCACGGCGCCGGCCCGACGGCACAGCAGGGTTGATGGCTGATGCTGGCTGATGCTCCTCCACACTTACCCTTCGTTATCGCGTTTTCTCAGGATGCTAGGCCGCGGCGAGGCATTGGGTTTGATGGGCGTTGTAGGCGTCGGTCCGGGCCCCGACCCCGAGCTGTGGGGCTGGGCGTGGGCCGGCGGGTGCAGCGAGTGCGGCAGGTGGCTCTGGGAGGAGATGGCCACGGGGTGGGCGTGGGCCAGCACCTGATGGGGCACCTGGTGGGCCATGGTCAGCGGCACGGTCATCGGCACGGCCACGGGCACGGCCTGCGACTGCGACGGCGGCGCGGAGTGTGCGGCCGTGGAGTGCGCCGGCAGGTGGGTGGTGGTCACGGTCTGGTGGGCCGGGTGCATCTGGATGTGCACCGGCACGGGGGTGGGCACCATCTGGATCTGCATGGGCAGGTGGCCGGCGGCGGACGCCGTCACGGCCTGCGAGACCACGGACGCCACCTGGGTCACGATCTGGGTGGGCTGGGAGAGGGCGACGGACTGGGACGACTCCTGGGATGCGGCCTGCTGGGCCTGGGACGCGCCGGCTTGCGATGCCGTCGGGTTGCTGCTCTGCGAGACCACGGCGGCGACGCCCTGGGACACCTGGGAGACCGGCAGCGCCTGGACGGGGAGGAGGCTTCCATCGGCGGCAATGTACGTCGTGCCTGTAGCGCCACCTGCAACAGCGCAGGAGCGTGCATGAAAAACACAGACAAGACGAGTAGGGGGCCGGAGGCGGAGACCTGATCGCACCCAGTCCCAGTCCCACACCCAGAGGAAGACATGAGTCACATGAGGAAGGCCGGGCTCCGGACTCGGGCAATTACGCCTTTACCTTCGGCGGGCACGACGGCGTGAATGGGCAGGGCGGTGCGAGACGGGTCCAGCACCATGATGGAGTTGAAGCGCGGTGGCGGCGGCGGCTGCCCGGGCTGGGCCTGAGCCGCGGCCACGGTGCTCACCGCGCTGGCCGTCTGGCCGGGCCCGCCTGCCGTCCCCACCGACGTAGGCGCGCTGCTCACCACGCTCGTCACCACGCTCGTCACCACCGGGACGCTGCTCGTCGTGCCCGAGGCCACCGCAGTGGTGCCGGACGCGGCAGTGCCCGGCGCGGCCACGATGCCTGCGCACGCACACGACACATGTTGGTGACGGGACGGGGCGAACTGACCTACCACCGGCGTGGGCACCGGCACCGGCCTCACGCCTCACCTCGCCTCGCCTCCCCCCCTTCCCCCACTACAACATATAGTTACCATGCACTTGCTGCGCCCCAGCTCCGACGGGCCTGGCGGTGGTGGCCTGCACGATGTACGGGGGGCCGCCCGTGGTGTAGGTGCGGCCAGACACGTTGGCGACTTGGAAGGAGCCAGGAGGGGCCTCGTAGAAGTAGGCCGCCGACTGGATGGGGAACGTGCCGGTGCGCTCGCCGGCGGGGCCTGGGCCTGCCAACGGGTAGGGCCAAGGGGCGGGATGGGGATCAGGCAACGGGTCAGATAAGGGCTAATAAGGGCCGGGCCGGGCCGGTCTGGCACTAATTTTCACATAGCATTTTCCGTGACTTTTCCATGACTTTCCAGGCAAAACTTTAAAATTCCCATGACAGTTCCCACGCTAATTTTGTTAAAGTATTAATTTTTTTTGAAATTTTGATGGTGGCCCTGAGATTTTCAAAAAATATTCTAATATGTACAGATTTTTCAACACTTCTATGACCACCCAACAATTTCCATGACTTTCCATTACTTTCCAGGTTTCCCAGACTTGTGGGAACCCTGTTATGCTTAACCCTTAAAGTGGTGAATTATTTAATATTTGTTTAAACATGTTAAACATGGTTAAACCTAACCACTGTTAATAAATGCTTTAAAAAAAGGGGGGGCAGAAGGGCGTAGGGCCACAGCAGCACAACATACCTGGAGAAGCACGGGGCCCCGTCGTCTGGATGAACACGCTGGGCTGTCCGGGGGCTGGGCGCACCGCCTGTCCCGCGACCGCCACGGGCCGGGCAGCGACTGTGGTTAGCGTCTGCGGGTACGTCACCCCCGGCTTGGAGGCGGGGCCGGGGCCAGGGCCAGTGGACGCCGGGGCCGAGGAGATGGCCGACACCGGGGCCAGTGTGGTGGGAGTGGCGCCTGCAGGGACGGCCGCCACCACGGAGCGCAGGGGAGTCCCGGCGACCGCGGCCACGGTCACCACAGCGGAGGCCATCACCTTGGACTGGGCGGTCAAGGTGCGCAGCGTGGGGAGCGCCGAGGCCTGCTGGCCAGGACCAGGCTGGGCCGTGGCCGTCACCAGGGTCGAGGCTTGCGCCTGTGTCGTCGGCGTACTGGTCGTCGAGGCCCCCACCGAGGACACGGGTACCGGAGCCGGCTTGAGGGGAGCCACGCCCAGCACCGGGTGGAGGACGCGGCCGGCGTTCACACGAACTGGCACTGGTGGAGGCAGACGTGCCGCCTGAAGCATCTGGTGGGAGCCTGCCGAGAGAGGGGGAAATGGGAATGGGGAATGAGAAGCGGGTCAAAGTCGAGTTCAGGGAGATGACCACAATAAAAGCACTGATCAGCCATTTTACACCGATCGTCCCTGAGCCCTTACTTCAGCTCAATAGACACGATAAAAAATGCGATTTCAGTTGCTCATGCAGCAAATAAAAAGGTAGCAAGCTAATTAGCAAACAAGCAGCAGTTTGGTAGTCAGTTATGCAAGTACTGTGAGTTTGTCAAGTGCTTTTTCATATACAGCACAAAGGATGTGAACCCTGCACTTCTCAATGTCAAGTCTCTTTGCTGTCTAAAATTTTCTGATAGTATTTCAGATCACTACTGTACTCTGGTTTCAACTACAACAAGTGGTTCAAGCAACTTGCCAAAGATCAAACAAAAACAAACACAAAATAACTTATTTACTTTGGAGTGCAAAGTTAATGTTTAAAAGCGGCAAACAATAAATTGGATCTCATACACTACATTGACACACTCCAAAGAATTGAGAAAACGTACTTGTATAAGTGACTGTTCGTCCCTGAGGCACCCGAGCAGAAGGGCTGACAATCCTTGCACCTGTAGCAGGTAATGCTGTGGCAACTGCAAGACGAGTTGGACCAGTTTGTACTCCTATTAAGCCCGGAGAAGCCAGTCGGGCTGGAGCTGCTAGCACCACAGCAGGTGGATTTGTTGGTAGAGTTGTCATTGTTCCTGCTTGTGCTCCTTGCTGGAATTAAAAAGAAAAGGGAGGAACAGTTAATAAAGAAGCAATGTAATTTTATCGAAACAAATTTGCTTATGTCAACTACCTGAGTAATGGGTCGAGGCTTGCCAGCACTCACTGACTGGGTCACTACTTGCAAAGGAGTTTGAATAGTAGCAGTAGGCTGAGAGGTTGCCAGAGTCACAGTTTGAGTGACAGACTGAGTGACAATCTGAACAGATTGTGCTGTTTGTGAGGACAATGCTGGAGGAGCTGCGAGGCGGCTTTGGCTGAAGAAATGAGATTGAAAATATGTTAATTTGGTGTGATGCAGAAGATGTAATTAGTGCCAATGAGTCCTGTGTTACATTACCCAACAAGTGCTGTTGAGCGACCTTGTCCCTGAGCAAGTGGAACAGTGCTTTTAGTGAAAGTTTTCTCAACTCCAGAATTCTGAAATGGAAGTAAAGAAATAAATTATAATACCCTGCACGATGGAGAAAAAGATTGAATAAAGTTTGAAGCAAATCAAATAATGCACAGCATTACAAATGCAAAATAATTACCAATGGAGGACGTGGTGTATCAGAACGCTGCGGTGTAATGGGCCTTGTGCCTGAAAATACATAACTGATTAAGAAGAATGTCCTTTATACTATTTAAATCAACACTCAAGAAATTAAAATTATTACCTGAATGTGCTGCAGAGCTGGCTGGGCGCGTCCGAATCTGATGCGGTTGCTGAGGTGCTGGACTAGGTGTCCGGGTAGATCCTCTGATGCTTACCAGGCTGTAACACACACACCATTACATGACACAAAATGTACAGAAATACTTGAATCAAAATAAATAAAATAAAATAAATGAAAAACTCACCTGCCAGCCGGTCCTGAGCGCACGGTGGCCAATGATGATGGCCGTGGCATGGCGATGCTGGCCACAGCTGCTGCACCTGTGTGGGTCAAAAATGTAACTGTTAATGACATTTTCCATACAATTTATTGATAGTAAAACGACTCAGTTAATTTCAACTCACCTCTAGGTACATGGTAAGATGTCTGTTGGACAGGCCTGATGATATTACCAGCTGCAACCAATTAAAGACCGATTCATAAGGTATGTTAAACACATAAATGTTATAAATTGGATTCATAGATGTTACTGGGGCATACCTGGTTTGGTTGGAACACCTCCCACAGTTTGTGACGGGGGTGCGGATGCGGAAGAGCCTGAGGAGGCTGCCGTGCTGGCAGGGGGACCACCCGACTGCATTGTCTGAAAAACCGAGTCCAAATATATTGTGTAAGTAAGCACTCTGCAATCACAACATGAAAGAGGTAGAGAGAAGAAATAATTAACACTGTTAGTTATGCCAACACTCCCATCTGAATGAGCCCCCAGTTCAGTCATACCCCAATAACCAAATAAGGAGCACGTAAGAACAACAAACCACGCCTAAAAATGTGATCGATAGTATATCGTGGAGGGCGAAAGTTCTGAAGAGTTTGCGCTAAAAAGTAGTGGGTTATGATATACTTCAACCATACATATGTCTGTAATGATTAATACGTGTCTTTTCCTCGCAAAGCAGCTTTCGGACATGATGTACTCACAGTTTTCTTTTCGGACAAATGTGTGGGAACTACATGAATGAGGAAAGTTCCATTTAAACCAACAAAATATCACTGCCGACTCCGGACGAACACAGCTGACGAATTTTCACCGACGCCAAAAACCACTACGCTCTGCCACGCCACATTCAAAGAGGAGCAGAGGGGGGCGGGGAGGGGCAGGCAGGGGTGGTATAGAAGTACCGGTTTTCGACTTGACCACCTTGTAATAAGATATTTCCCCTGAGAAAGAACATATAATTCTATAAAGTATGTCAATTTACGATCTGTAAAAATAAAAATATGACTCTGTGAACAATTATCTTTGGAATAAAGGCATTAATGTAACTTTGTCCCAAAATATCTTACGAAGAGAGTGTTCTATGTTGGCTATTGTAGCATAGCCTTGTCGGAAAGATACCATACAGTCTCTCGTAGTTTTGCCTGAAAACCCAAACAAAATCAAGCTTCTGCTAGGAAGGAGTTTTGATGTTTATCAGCTGAAAAGAATGTACACATTTCTGCCATGGCGATAAAAGAAGCGTTTAGACCATAAAAACTCTTAACTCTGGGACGTGATGAATTTAATCAGTTCATCGGTCTCACTTCAATCTGACAAACTACTCAACTATCAGTATGCTTCGAGGTATTTCAGTATATGTATATGCTGGGAATTCCATGTCTTCAAAATTTTATCAACATAAAAAATTCGCCTGTAGCTGAATTTCTTCCTGTTACAGATTTCAGCTGAACATGACAATTTCATTAAAATGAAATGTTTTCAAAGGCAACTGATGTTTCCCTCTTGTCAGGAAGCAACAGTAGCTCTGTAGATTGGGAGTGTGATGCAGGATCACGTAGTTGGTCTAGCTCTGCAAGTTGGTCAGATGACGTTGAAGGTGAAGCGACTAGCCGTTTATGGCAACAGTTACAAGATATCGACAGCGTCTTGTATGGCGAGGCCTCTCCAAAAGTTTTACCTTTTGTCCTACGACAAGAAGTTGCCCAGTGGCGAGCTACTTTTCCTCATCTTAGAGTGTGTGGGACAAAGCCACCAGTGGGCCCAAGGCCTGAGGAAGCAGAGGAGGGCAAGGAAGAAGTGTATGCCAGTCATGGAGATGTTGCAGAAGAGAGTGACGTGAAAGTAGACCTAGAGCAAATAGGCTTACGGGATCAATTAAAACGTGAGGTGATGCAGAAATTATTGGATAAAGTGAGAACGGAGATGGTGTCTTGTTTAGAGTCCAAGTCCGTAAAGGGCCTTGATATACCATCTGTTAGTGTTCATCAACGTGAGCCATTGCTGGCACACCGACAGTCGTCTCGCAGAGACAGTTTTCGAAAACTGTCTAATCAAGAAGACTTGGAAGGTATTCTCAGAGTATCTCCACTGCCAAGGAAAACTACAATTTTAAAAACCAATACACATTCGAAATCAAGTGTTGTGTTACCACCAATAGAGCCACTGAGAGGATCTTTTTCTGCTCTACCACATGGTGTTATAGGCCGGCAATCTAGACTCATGACACAGATGCCAAAAGTAAATCGTTGATATTGAAGTTCATGATTATCATGCAATACTGTACTCCTTTTTTGTGCTGGCATTTGATATGCCTAAAAATTCTATAAAAGTAGATACAGTGTACTTATGCAGCTCTTGTGTGTAGCTACTATCAGGAAAGAAATTAAATTTTAAGACCAAGTACAATTCAAAATGTGATTTATTAAATAATTACACATGCCAAATGGGGAAGACTCAGCAAAATGAAATTAAAATGAACCGCTTGTTTCCAAGCTTAATTGATGTAACAAAATTTAGTGCATATATCACGATTCTTACAGAGACTGACGCTCCGCCTATCTCTTAACATTTAATAACAGTCTTTGACTTTTGCTAAATAAAAAGACTCTTCAATTCATAATAAATAAGTAACAGGGCAGGCCTGCTGTGATGTCACGCCAGCGTGGCACTCATCTCCACGCTCCATAACACTTATAGTATTTACAATACATCTCATATACAAGGAATAGCTGAAAGTGCTCAAATGAGCTCACAATAGCATACACAACCACTTTAGTTTGTACCACATAAGAATTTCATAATTTAGTAGATACAAGAGTGCATTTACGATATGTCACTGCACAAGTACAACCAAAATGACACAAGACTTGTTTCACAGATAAGCAATGAGTATCAAGATTACTTCCTTACAATGATCTCAAAATATACAAAATCCTAAAATCTAATTGGCTCACAATAGCACATTGCACTTGACACAAATACATACATTATGTACAGGGTTCTAACACAAACACTGGGTCTAATGCCAGCTAATTCATGCTGACTGGGAATTTTATCATGACGCATACATGCGGTTGATTTCATGTTGATATCTTTCTTGAATGTCCTTGCGCTTAAGTTTGAACGCAGCTGTTACTAGACCCATATCTGGGGACCAGACTTCAGTGCACAGTTTAACAGCTGCAGGCACCTCAAATTTCTCCAATTTACCTGAAAATTTTGTTGAAAATAATTAGCATGACTATGGAGAAAGTAGATTACATTAAGTGAGCAGAAAAGGGGTTCTTACATTTTTTGGCATGCTCTCCCAATTCACGGAGTACAGCTTTCTCAACATCACGGTTTGAGCACAATTCCTCAAAGCTAGCATTTGTGAGACCAATATTATTTCCCAACTGAGCAAGATGAGCATGGTTGGGTACAACCAATGCCACAGTGAAGTGCTTGGTGGAATCTCCATAAACACATATATTCTCTACCAGCGGACATGTCTTCAGCTGGGATTCAACTTTGCCAAGAGAGACATACTCTCCCAATTGTAGCTTGACTAGATCCTTTTTGCGGTCTGTAAAAGAACAGTCAGTAAATGACACGTCATAGGGAAGATTGGATTGGCAAATGGGCTCCAATGCTCACCAATAATTCTAAATGCTCCATCCGGATGACACTCTCCAATATCACCAGTCTTGAACCACCTCTTGCCATCCTCTTCAAAGAAGTCTTCCCTGGTTTTGTCTGGCATCTTGTAGTATCCAGGCGACACATGGTCGCCTCCGATGACAATCTCACCACGCGGGTAGGGCTTGTCGGTAACACGGTAGTTGCCTTCATCCCAATCCACAAGTCTGATATCAGCTACTGTGGTAGGGTTTCCCACTCGCCCAAGAGATCTATCACATACTGCAAAACAGAAAATGGTTACCTACTGGTGCCACACTCAAGTTGCTTGTTTATTGTGAGAGGATTCTGAACTTACAGTCCATGACAGTCGCACATGATGTAGTTTCAGTAAGAGCATAGCCCTGCAGGACAGTAGCGCAGAGGCAAGTGGTGATAAGCTCATGTGTGTCAGGTGACAAGGGAGCACCACCACAAAGCACATACTTCATGCGACCACCAAGAATTGACCTAATGGGTGTGAATACAATCCTAGGGAGAGCCAAACAATTCATTAGCATTTTTAAAAAGTACCTGTAAATCTAGAGCCCGAGAACTGCAGATAATAGTAGGAATCCCATACCTATTGATAAGTGGGGTGTCAAATCCTCTCCTGGTCCACTTGCATTTGTACTGGCACGCAAAGTCAAAGAGGGCTTTTGAAAAACCACCCTTCTTTGAAACTTTATCATTAATACCTTTGTATATCCTATCCAAAATCAGAGGAACAGTAGTCATCACAGTAGGGCGAAGAACAGAGGCATCTCCCTTGGTGCCATGCTTGATTTTGCTTGAGGAATCAATCATGGTAAGGGGTGTGGAATAGCCTGCAAAATTTATATTCATATAGCTAATGGAAATGGGAACAATCAATAGCATGGAACACAAAAATTAAAATTGTGTGCTTACCGATAGGAACTCCATACAACAGGCAAGCACTTTCAACGGCCTGTTCCAACACATGAGCCAGGGGAAGGAATCCAAGGAAAACATCATCTTCATTGATGTCAACACAGTCCGAAAAAGCACGCAATGTTGCCATCATGTTACGGTGAGTGAGAATAACTCCCTTGGGCACACCTGTTGACCCACTAGTGTACATAATGATGGCAGTGTCGTCTGGGGTTGGAGGTACAGCAACAATTTTGTTGGCAGCTTCTTCGCCCATCTTGACAACATCAGGGAAGCTCACAATCTTAACACCTTCCTTGAAGCCAGTGGTTTCAGTTTGTTTCAACTGATCAGGCATGAAGATGATGGTTTGTACTTTCGGACAAAGAGCCAAGATCTTCTTGAATTTGGGCAGCAAGTCATGGCTGGTGATGAGCATGGTTACTTCGGTCTCATTGATACCATGAGCAATAGCCTCGTCTCCCAGAGTGGAATAAATTGTTACAACTGAGGGAACATAACACAAATTACTCATACAAATAACAGTATGCAACACTCCAAAGTACTCAAGTTCCTTACCTGGAATGTTCTGCTTGAAGCAACCATGAGCTGCAATCATCCACTCTTCACGAGTTTCAGCAAAGATGACAATACTGTTGCGTGGTTCCTGGCCCAACGCACGAAGACCATTACCAAATCCAGTGGATTCTTGGTCAACCTGCGTGTAACTTTTCCAGCGGTACTCTCCAAGAACATACTAAGGAATTTGGAAAAATAAAAAGATTAAGGGAACTCCAAATTTAGTTATGTACCCATTACACCTCTCCACGTACCTTCTTGAATAGTCTGCCGTCCTTCTGCTTCTCGTCTTCCTCGGCAAGAATTTGTCTTGTACCAAGGCAGCGACGAGATTGGAACCGTTTAGCCAGGTAGCGAACCAGCAAATCCATAGTATTGATCTCTTCACGAAGAAGAGTGAGGTGGATGCTTCTTGGGGGAAGGATACTCCTGTAGGTAATAGCCTTGGGTTCTGAGGACACTGGCACAGCCTGTAAAAAAATATTAATATTTGAAACTGTAGCAGTATTGAGCAAAACAGCAAACGGGATACGTGCCGCGACAAACAGCAACAGTAAAACATGAAATAGCAAATCAGACTAGGAAGAATAAATTTTGCTAAAACATATCTATATAATAATAGATTAGACGGATGGGTAAAGTTATCTATTGGCTGGTTGGTTCAATTTAGATTCGTTTTTAATTTCACAAAAGATGCTGAATCTACGAGTCCATGGAGTTCCTTTACCCTTATCTGGGCTGGGCTGCCAGGTAGGTAGGCCGTCCGGGTCGAGACAGATAGTGGGTTACTTAACACAAGAGACAAACAGTGATCCGAGTTAATCACTGGGACCAAAGACTTCTCCCATCTGCTCATGATAAGATCAACCCTCCGCCCGCGGATCTGGTGCGCCGAAGTGAGCGCACAATACACCCGATTCGAGTGCAGCTGGGGAGCCGGGACCCGCAGAGCCGGGCAGGGCAGGGCAGGGCAGGGCAGGGCAGGGCAGGGCAGGGCAGGACAGGGCAGGGCAGGGCAGGGCACGGCACGGCCGGCCCCGTGACGTGCTCACGGGATACGTGCCGCGACTAAACTTAGCAGCACAAACCGGTTCGTCAAGAGGGACAGGACAGGGACAGGGACGGCACGGAAAGCAACCTGTTGTAGCATCCAGGTGGCGCCGCGCCGGGCCCCGGCAGTCCCGCCCTGCCCCTCCAGGCCTCCGCCTAGCCCACCCGTCCAACAGCGCTGCCGACCGTGTTGCCTACCCAATGCTCGCCAGGCGGCCGTGGCGATTGGCGCCTGGGGTGCGGAGAGGGGAATGGGGAGAGGGGGTGGCCCGTTCGAAGGGCTTCAAATTGAAATAAGCCCTTCACAAAAGTAAATCCTGAATGGTGTCCCGCCCCCGGCCACCACCGGACCTCCGATGCACCTCCGGACCTCCGCTCCGCTCCGGTGCCCAAGGCCGCGAGCGACACTCGTTTGGTGCGACCGCCAATTAGCGCCCTGCGCCGCACGCCCAGCGGGCAGACGGGGCCGGAGTCAAGACACTCATCTGCGGTCACACAGCGGACGGGGCGGGACCGCATCAGAGCGAACAACTGCAAACCCGCCCAGCCCGGCCGGCCACAAGGTCAAGCGCAAAACTGGCGCACATACTACACGGCAGCCAAGCGCCCGCGGCCCCGGCCCGGTGGTCGTGCCGAGCTGCAGCCGACTCCACTCATCTCCCTGCTGCACAACGCGGCCACGCAGATCAGATCGAGATCAGATGCCACCCGGCCCGACACGACCTCCCAAACCGGACGGACGTTATTTCGGGATAGAAAACGTTGACACGCTCTTGCGTCAAACGAATACGAGAAAACCGGCCCAAGACGCAGGTCGGTCCAGAACGCCCATTTCCAGGCAGGTTTTCGCGTCGCGTTGGTAAACAAGAGTGTGGGCTCGGCTTGTGGGTCATCAGCGCGGAATATGATGGGTCGTGGCAGCCAGGCAGAGCAGAGCGCTCGCCGCAATGACCGCGAATCGAGAACATGAAAATATAACGAGCCAAAACGGAGTACAGCCATCCGGCCGGGACGGGGGGGAATATGGGACGCTGGGACAAACCACCCCCACAGGGAGGGGCGGACGATAGGGGCGGGGCAGTCCTCACAGGGCACGCATCAATGGCAGGAGAAAGCAGAGCCAGGCAGAGCGCGGTTCGACAAGTGCGGGGCGCAATGAGAGCGAACCCGTTGGCCGCGCCTGCAAGCCAAACGAGCCGAACCAGACCGCGTGTGCGGGAGCATGGAGAGAATAAGAGTGCCTGCCGCCCTAGCCTCGCACATCGCGCCACTCGAGCCCAAAGGTCGCTTTTTATTTTCATAGCACACCACGGCCGCGCCGTGCACTCGCATCACAGCGTAATCAGTACGAGAAGAAGCCGGGTATGGAAGTGAACGGGGGGGGGGGGGGGATCCCTCTGCCCGGGAGCTACAAGTGTCAACCATCCCACCCCCAGCCCCGAGGCTCCCATCCCGGACCCGAACAAAAAGCGGAAAGCCGTGACGTGCACAGAACGCAGACGCCTTGGTACTGGTACAGTACCCCGTAATGGCAATCCAGCCGCTTTTTCTCAACTTCCTCCGATTGTCAGGCTGGGGTCGCACGCGTGGGGCCATGGTGGTGACCCCGGTCCGGCCCGCAGCCCCCGCCCCGGCAGCCCCGCCCTGCACCTTGCACGCCGCGGCGTGGCCCGCCACTGGTTGGATGACGCATGTGACCCGAGCCCGCTTGTTCGCTCTGGCACCTTCAGGCCCCACCACGCCCCCGCCAGCCCCCCCACCCCCCGCCGCGCACTTTGAACGCGTCAAAGAGTTTATCAGCGAGAACACACAGACTTAGTAAAGAGAAAGGGCAAAGGTCTCCTCTTGGATCTCCCTCCTTAAGGCACCCAAGCCCTTTGCCCACGCCAGAGAAGGAAGCTGTCAGCGGCGTAGCCACACACGAAACCAGGACCCCCGGGGTCACCGCCACCAGGCTAGCCCCCCTCCGGCGGGGAGGTCCTGGCCGCGCTGGCGGGCCACACATACGGGCACCCGATGCCCGCACACAATAGCAAGACCCTCACGACAATTAAGCCGGACGATATCAATAGAAATATCGTATCAAGCGCCTTATCAGTCGCAGCGTAACTGCGCGGCCACCCCAGTGCCCTCCTACCCCGGCCGCACGCAGAGGACACAGCTCCTAACACCTACTCCACGGCCCGGCTCGGACCCAGCCGCGCACTCACCTTATTCCTCTCAGACAGGCGCTTCTTCTCCCATGGCCGCTGCAGGATCAGGTAAAAGGGGTAGGTCACAATGTCGCACAAGAAGGCCACGGCCTTGATGGCGCCGATGGCGCCTCCGACCCACACGCTGTTGTCCGCCATGGCCGAGCTCTGCAACAGCAACACGCAAAACACATGAGTACGCACACCAACTCAACAAGACCATCGGAAACTTGGGAGCAATTACAGCAAGCATAACAATCCACTCAAAACGAGGAAGGCGAACGGCCAAGGACGACGACATGTACGAGTGTCAGGGACGGAACGACGCCAACCTGGAGGAAGACGGACACGAGCAGGACCACGTCGACGCCGGCACGCCGAGCACGGCAATGTCAGGGGCAGCGACAGTAGCGGCAGCAGCAGCAGCAGCGGGGCAGTAGGCCACGACAGCGAGTCGGGCTGGGGGTACAGGATGGGGCACTGGAGGGGAGAAGGCGGGAAGGTTCGGAACGGGGGGCAGGGCACTACCGCCACACGCGGATCGCGGAGAGGCACTGGCAGTCAGCTGCAGCCGCCGGCACAGCCAGCACAGCCGGCACAGCCGGCACAGCCTTGCCTTGTCGAGCCATGCCTCCCCAGCAGGCTACCTTCGGACCTTGGACGGCAAACGGCCGCGGATCAACGTCCAATCCGTCCAATCCAAGACTCGGTCCCGGGCCGAGCCGCGGGCAGCCGCGGGCCCCCCAGCCCAGCCCGGCCCGCCGCGTCCCTCGCCTTGGCGTCCTCGCCTCGCCCTGGGCTGGCGGCCTGGCCGCTGGCCTCTAAGAGGGGATAGGATGGATAGGGCAATCACCACCACGCCGCCACCTCATGTCCGGCCCGGCTCCCGCCGGCTCCGCCCGGGCCGTGATACGCGGGAGGGCCGCGGGTTCGAATACCACCGAAACGCACCCTGTTTTTCACGCTCCTCAGCGTAGACCGAACGGAACAGGGATGGGACAAGGTTCCGACCTCAGCATCACACTGCACAGCAGCAATGGGTCGGAGGAGGGCCACACCGTCGGCGTGTTAACTGGCACTTCCCCTTGCAGCTGCTGCTCCAGATCAAAAACGAGGGGGGGGGGGGAGGCAGACAGGCGCATAGCTACACGGCGAGAGATAAGGCGCGAGTGTTCGAGAAAAGGTGCACTTCAAACTAACTGATCACCACCCCGTCGTCCTCTGAGGACTCGCGCTTCCTGCCGGCGTGCCCAGGCGTGCCATGCGTGCACGCTGCGGAAGCAGCCCAGCCCGGCCCGACCCGACCTCGGCCACTCATGCCGTGACGTCGCCACGTGACAAATGAGCGGGCGGGCGGCGGGCGGGAGGAGAGACGCGCGGGCGGCGCGGCGCGGCACGGCACGCGTCGCGGGCGTCGAGTCGCGAGTCCAACGAGTCAAGTCCAGGCTGGAGTCAAGCGAGATGAGATAGACCACACGCCAGACCTGGCTCGCGACGGTTTGTAAAAACAGTGGCTACGAAGACACAGACGTCGACGCGCGAGGCGGAGGTAAAACAATCGCGTGAGAACGCAAACAGTCGGCGGTGAATTTACGGGAGAGAAAAAAAATAAATAAAAATCAACGAGGAAAATGGACGGGCGAAAAACTTATGACGCAGAGAGGACCAGTTCCGGCGGTTACAAGCGGACGTGTCCCCCGCTGGACCACTGACCCTCCAGGACCCCCCACGACTTGAAGGGCACCTGTTGGAGGCACCCCGCCGTCCACCGCGGGTGCAACGATACGTCCTTGAGCAGCACATGCACACGCCAACATCAGCGGCGAAATGGGAAAAAACAATGCCACGGCCGACGGCACGTCACCGTCACGAAATCACGAATCTCTTCCTCATGGTTGATTACCATCCGTGACCCCACCGTTCCGGCCCGCCACTCCCCGCCCCCTTCCCTTTGATCAGCCAGGAGCCTGAAGCCTCGCGCCCCCCGATCGGCAAACACGCCACAAAAGCAGCGCCATTGCGTAATCACGCTACTGAGCCTTGATAATGTCAATTAAAAACAATAAGAGGAATGACACTAAGCGAGTAAACTCCGTGGATAAGGTTTGTTGGACAGTTTCCATTCAATGTGTATCAATTCATCAATTCAGTTCACGAGGTGGAACGTAAAGCCAGAATGAACTGAAGTAATACTGTTCCAAAGCTCAAGATAAATGTACAGTACCTAGTGTACAGTACTTTGTTGTTTTCACTAAAAGTTAAGATGAATGTACTCTGACTGCACTTGACCTTTCTTTTTTCTAAGCTAGTTACAAGACCCACTGCTGCCAAGTGGCAAGGTACAGTGAGCTTCACTTATCAATGCACTCAAGGAATCTTCAAAAATAAGCCACATAGCCAAAGGTCAGATCCACATAGATAGCTTTATGCGGGAAAATTATACACAGGGTCTGTATAACACTAGCAATAACAGGAAAAGTGATCCTCGAGAACAAACTAAACTAAGTAAACATTAAATAAAGAAATTTAGAAGTCATGACTTAAACTGTTCCTAAATTGATTGCTTGAATAAATGGAAGTTCAATTAGAGGTCACATGCACAAAGAGCACGATAGTGAACAGGAGTGGCAATGGTGGAAGAAATGAATGAACCTTGTCGCGGGCAACAAGCGTTTACATTGCATAATAATGTGCAGTCATAGAAATACTGCATTGTGCAAAGCCATGCAAATCCTAAACGAACTTCACTGAACAAGTAAACATAATGGGCACTTTAACTCATGACACCTGAGTGGGACTCCATGAGCATGAAGTAAATAAACTGTCCCCGAGTGGAGACATGCTGAGGGTTAAGGGAACAGGGCGGCCCGAGAGATTCCTGTTGAACGCCGACGTCCAGCACCCCCGCCTGGCATATGCCGTGACCACCAGCAGGGAAACGCCAGGATCGTCATGAGTGCCCACAGCCACGAGGAGTCAAATGGACGAGTGAGTTGACAGGATGTGGCCCAGGCCCATCCCTCAGCGAGAGGTCTCGTGCACGCCCACCCGGGTTGGTGCTCGGTCCCTGCCCAGCCCTCCGACCGCAGAGCTGGCAGGGCGTCGGGAGGCAAGGAACCATTCAACAAACGGCACAGAAAAGGTGTCTGCCCCACCTGGCCTACCTGGGCGAGGGCTCACGCACAAGACGAACGCTGGGACGGGATGGGACGGATCGGGTCATTCACGGCTACAGTGTCCAGGGCCGAGATTAACGCCCCCGACGAGTGACACCCTCGCTGATGACCGCACAAGGCCCTCTCTCACCTGCTAATTGCGTCGGGGATGCTGCAGTTCACTCCGCGACACTCCGGCTCCCACTGACTCTATGCGTGTTACAATAAAAATAGAGCGTATTTGGAGCACGCACCACCTCTCACTCCTCTCTGCTGGCGCCGACCAATCACAGGCCGCTGTTGGTGGGAGTGTGGTGGCGTGATGTGGGATCGATGGCGCCGCCTTGTGGAACCTCGGGAACGGCCTCCCTCCCCAACGGAAACTAGGTTCAAAACCGCCAACGGCTAGTCTGAAAAGGGCACGGGTCCGAAAGGTGGAGGGGCACTTGGCATGACCCGAAGATTCCTTTTTGTTGCGATTAAATATTTCATAAAGCTTTCGCACCAATTACGGCACTATCTGGCGAATGAGTTCTGTTATTAAGTAAATGGGGAATTCGTAAAAGTTTTACAGCCCGAGGAGTGCCGGTTAGGCTTTCACAACAATAATATTTGGTTTTTGTCGTGAGTAATCCATTATCTCATGAATGAAATAAAGGTTAAAATTCCCCCCTTTAACCTAAAGATTATGTATTGTACATAATTTTAAAATGAAAAACACCTTTGACGGTTTTCAAACCTTAAACATTTCATCTGTTGTCGTCTGCTAGGAAATGCTGCAAACATGTAAAATCTAAAATAGCCGACACCCTTTAATACTAGATCAGGAAACCCAGGAAAAATTCTCAAGTTTTTACAGTTTATTGATGTCTTTTCATTCCACTTATTTTCTGTTTCTTATTTAACAAGAAAGTAGCAGGTCAGACATTTTCACCACATTTTTTTTCAAGCGTTGTCAGAGTGGAACAGCGCCTTGTAAATCGTCGGTCTGTGCGAGTCGTCAAGCGGGAAGATTCAAATACGTCGCGTTCGTGGCTCCTATGCAATCGTTGTTAAACTATCAGTTTGTACAAAATGCGTGATTGATTTGTTTTGGTCATTTCACTCTGTTATTCGTACACATTCCGTGACACCGACAGTGTAGAAAATGGACACTTTATCATAGAGAGTATGTGTATGTTTGGGTTTCCCCTCGCTTGTTGATGCTGCTGTTGTGGCTGCTGGCGAGTTTGTCGTATGCATGTTTGCATGTGTGAATGCCCTCCTTGCGATTAAAAGGCGCGAATAATTCACATTCCACTGTTGTTTAATCGTATCTTCGCGTGTATTGATGTATGCGTGTCTCGAGGGTGTTGTAACGCATATTGACATCCCGTGGCGAGTCGATAATCATCTCATCCGACGGATTTAGTGGCACTTAACCTAACTTTTCTGTACTTGTCTTGTGGACTTTAGGATCTCACCGAAAAGCCTACTAAAGTTTCGGAGCTCGAGAACACAGGTAAGTGTCCCTCGGTTTTACGCGAATGTATGGATCGCTTTGGTTTCTGGTTTTGCATCAAGTCAATTATGTGGGGTTGTTTCCACAACAACTGCATCTCAATACGTTGATACCACCTGACGAGTCCTTGGTTTTAATATACATCATATCTACACAGTGCAGTTATACGATCCGATCCATATACATGTATTGCATTACGACTTTAGTATCTTTGACTATCTTTATGTTAAGAAGGAAATAATTTTTAAAAAGTCGTATATGCACCGTGCCAAATTTCCATCAACACTGAGGATATTAATTACTAGATAACTTTGATTGGTGCAGTGGCAAAATTTAATTTTCACCTTTTCAAAGAGAAGTAAATAAATTGCCTCTCACCAGGATGTTGAGACATTTAGTTACAGCTCATAGATGCATGAAGAAGGGGGTGTCAGTTGGCAGTTTGGGCAAGGAGATTGGATGAGAAGGGAGGAACCGAGAGGAAACATCTTGGCAAGCGGCTGTCATTCGTTTCTGGGTGAAATACGCCCATAGATCAACCGCGGCCGCCTCCGCACTCGCCTCCCCTTCTCTCCCCGCTCTGCTCCCCTCTCCCTCCCCCTCTCCCTCCCCCTCCCTCGGCCGCGAGCTCTCGAGCCCTCCGCCCTCTCACTCCAGCACTCCCGCTCGCAGGCGGGCGAGCCGGTAGAGAGAGATGGAGGGAGAGCGTTGGCGGACCTGCGGACGTAGCTCTGGAGGCGGCGCGGAATCGATACAAAACTAAACGGGCGCGGGGGTGGAGGAGGCGGAGGGTGCGGGGCAGGGCGGGAAGGGCAGCGCGCAGCGCACTGGGCAGGAGGCAGGGGGACGGCGATGACGAGGATCATTGAGTTGATGGAGAGTTAGTGTGTCGTAGGGATTGACGGACCCTGGCGGACCGGGCCGAGTGGGAGGCGCCGGTAGCCGCCCAGGTCGTGTCAGCATTCATTTGGTCGTCGCGGGATCGAATTCACATACACACACACACACACACACACACACACACACACACACACACAGTCCGGCCAGGCAGAGTAAGGTAGCAGCGGCCCGGCCCTTACGGCGGGGTTTGTCGTTTGTACCGTTTTGCACACTTATGCACGGGCACTGTGTGGCGTCTGCGTGTGGGGGCTCTGCACACAGGCCACACGGATGCGCCGAGGCCCCGCCTCTGGCGCCTGCCGTGCGCCTGCCGTGCGCCTGCCGTGCGCCCCGGAAGATAAGTGGGCCGATTGAATCGAATTATGGACCGCGCGCCGGGAAGAGGGCCAAATGCCAAATCGGGCCCTCCCCGAACCCCACGCAGCGGGGAGAATGGTCCACTTTATTTCTATCGCGTCCAGATTAGTAGCCAAGCTTCATCAGCGACGGATTCCCACAGGCTGTGCTGGCGGGCTCCGTGGCGCACTCGTTCCTACTCATGACAGGCCCGGAGGCACCCGGGGGCCCTTGCCGCGCCTGTCATTTGCTGCGCCCGGACCCGGAAGGCCCGCCCCGCCCCGCCCGCACCCGGAACAGTGCCACTGACGAGGAGCAGAGGTGGATTGTGGATTACAGACCGGGACCAGTCGAGTCGGGTCAGGCCGTGACGTCACGCACTCTCGTCAGCACCGCATACCCGCAGCGACGTAACCATGTTTGTGCATAACGTGAAAACAGTATCGTAAATCATGAAATGTCGCTTAAGGTGCGGCGAGGGCTGTACTCCGGCCGGCCGGGGGCCGCCGGGGGGCAGCCGGGGGGCGGTGGGTGGAGCAGGGGCGTCAGGGGGTCTGTGTGTCAGAGGTGCTTGGCCGGGCTGGGCCGACCCCTTGGGCCGACCGCTGGCTTGCTGGGGGGCGGCAGGGGGGCGGGTCCGGCCGGCCACTCCCTGGGGAGCCTGCCGGGGGGGCTGGGTGCCGGATGGTGGCGGCCTGGGGGTGCCGGGAGCGTGCTGGCTGGTGTTCCACTGGTGCTGGTAGCCGCCCTCCAGCCTGAATGCCTTGCCGTGCCCGGCCGGGGCCAGAACCCGTGTGCCGGTGGTGCCGGGCCGGGGCTTTGTACCAAGGGGTGTGATCTGCCGAGCCAGCGGAGCCAGCGGAGCCAGCCACCCCCTCACCCCTGCGGGGGTGGCCGATGACACCCCTCCCCGCTACGCCGCGGCCACGGGACGGGCTGGAATTCCAGCTCGGAGGGGCGGGCCCGGGGGTGGTCCGGGAGGCCGGAGGGGTGTGGAGGGGAGGGGAGGGCGGTCTCAGCCAGCGTGTTGGCTCGGCACGGCGCACGGCGCGGCTCAGTGTGGCCCCGGACGCGGCCAGAGGAGGTGGAGGGTGGACTCGGACCTCCGCGCCGCCCGCACCACAACAAACGGCTCGCGCCGAGTCCGCGCCGCGAAGCCTGTGCACCGTTGCCTCTTTGGCGCGAGCTGTCGCGTGAGTGTCACCCCCCTCCCCCTCCCCCCTCCCCCGTTTCGCACTCGAGCTGTCCAAACGTGCTATCGATTCATCTTCTCTATTTATTTTTCGCTATGATGTAAGTATTTCAACGCAGTGCACGCGTTGACAGCGCGTCAACACGGCCGTGTCAACATTGTCAGCCGCGCCCGCATGGCCGTGCTGTGCTGTGTGTTTACAGGGCTTAACGTTCGTTGTGTTTGTTGGCCCTTCTCCAGAGGTGCGAGGAAGATGGGAGAGGTGGAATAAAAGGCGGCGGTTAGGTGTGATCCGACAACATCCATAGAAAGGAAAACAAAGGAGAGAGAGAGAGGGGGGAGGGGGATGAGGAAGACAGAGTGTGGGATGAAGTCTCTCGGTGCGCGCGCGCGCGAAGTCCTGAATTGGATTGTGCGGCGGCCGCACGCACCCCCCCCCCCCCCCCAACCGCCCCTCCCCTGGCCGCGTACGATGCCGTCGGCCTCCCCTCCGCGCGCATCCGCTTCACCTCCATCATTAGAATGTGCGCCGGCTGGGGCCGCAGGACCACAGGGACCGGACCGGCTGGGGATGGCCGCACTGGCTCTGGCCAGCACTTCCCTTCATCTCCCCTGGCTTCTGCCGCTGCGTCACCGAGCCCCTTCCTCTCCGTAGGCCGTACTCTTGACAGCACGTCGGCGCCTCCTTGTCTGCTCTCTCATGGCGCCTGCGAGTGCCGGGGGTGGGCCAGCCCGCAAAGCACGCGTGCGTGGCGTTGCCTACCCAGCAGGCATCTGGCGGCGGCATAGCGGCAACTTACACCAACTCGCGGACGTACTTTTGAGGACGAACCCAAAGGTCGAGAGCCCAGAGAGCGGAGCAGGTCGGAGTCTAGCCGCGGCGTAGGCGTCTGATTCTTCCGGATTCTTCCTCCTCACGTCGCCAATCACACCGCGCCATCGCGACAAGTCCTCGGACAAGTCCCTTGGGGGGTTTGTGTGCCGTTATGGGAGACTTGTCCGCAGAAGTGTCGTGGCTCTGGATGATGGAGGACGGGGAGTCGTGGCGTGGTGGGACGTCGGGGTGAGGGTATGGGGGTATGGCCCGGCCCACCCCAGGGAGACCCCGGCCAGGCAAGGCCCCGGCCGACGTCTAGACTCTTTGTCAGGATTTGTTGGCCAACGCCGCGGGTTCTCGTTCGTAGAAAGCTGAGGACGGCGGGGCCAACCCAGTTCGTGATATTTCCACGGAAACGAGTTTTCTGAGTTTCCTGTCGGCCGGCTGTTCCTTGAGCCTCACTCGGGCCTTGGGGCCGCACCGCACCGCACCGCACCGGACCAGCAGAGGCTATACACCCCCTGTCTGTATGTAGACTGCAGGGTTTATGCCCCACCGAACTGGGCCAGACCAGGCGACCCCGGCCCCACCCCACCCCACTCCGCTGCCGGCCGGAGGAGTTCGGCGGGGAGGGACTGGCTGTCTCACGTTAGTCTAGGGCCCCGCCCGGCCCGGCCAGGCACCGCCCCGTCCCAGGGGAGGGTTCCGTTTTAATCGAAGCCGACGGCCTGTTGGGGCCGTTGCCTTTTCCCCGACTATTTACTGCCGACATGCGCGGGGCACGTGCGGACCACGCGGACGCCACGTGGACGGCACGGAGGACTGCCGGCCTGACACAACTTACACCCTGTTTTATCAGCCCCGGCCCCGCCAGGTGAGGTCGATCGGGGGCCCGGTTGGGCAGGGCCAAGGCGGGGCCGGGGCGGGGCCGAGAGGCAGGGCATGCCCGCGGGGCACGTACGGGCCTGGCCGACCCACCCGGAACACTGGAATAAGTTAAACAATGCTGGCGTGTCACGTACTTCCGTCCTGCCCAGCGCCCAGCCCCGCCCAGCCCCGCCCCGTCGGCCGGCACCACCGCCACCACCACCACCGCGACGCACCCCCGCACACACGCGAACGCTTTCTTCGATCAAGTTGGCCTAATTTATGTCAAGTCCAATAGTCTCGGCAAGATTAAGTCTGCGTTTAGAATATGGGTGCGTGCACGTGGTTGAGGACGGCCTAAAACATGCATCAACAGAAGAGGATGAATCGGCTGACATTTTTTCTGCCCCACCCCCTTCCCTAGAGAATGATATGATAATGTTGGGAACGGTCCTCAGGCCGCTCCTGACTACCACGGACAGCGCCACCATTTCGCCGTTTTTTTTCCGCTGGCCGTCCAATCAATTCTGCTCGGCGCGATCCGAGCCGAGCAGCGCGCGGTCGACCCGTGTTGAGCTCAGCCGGGCCGGGCGCACGGACCATGCCGGGCCGGGCCGAGGGTTCTTGCAAATAGTCTCCGCCCGGCGCGCGCAAGGTGCTGGTCTAGGGGGCGGGGGAAGGGGGGGGGGCGGCCCGGGCAATCCTCCATGAAAAGGGCGATGCCCGACCTTTTTGTCTCGTTGGCGCGTTCGGAAGGTTATGGAGTCTTTGCCCGGGAGGGGCGCGACGCATCGGACGCGGGATCCGGGGGCCGCCATGTGCATAACGGGGGCAGCCAGCAAAGGTCACTGGGCCTCCCTAACATTTCCAGAACGGGGTCGCCGCGTGGACAGGTGCGGTGCGGCGCCGGTGCAGCGTTATAATCACGGCAGCCGCCTCAGCCGGCCTCAGCCCAGGAATCGATGCGTGTAAGTGGCGCCGTGGGTCGATGGCGGGCCGGGACGGCCGGGAAGATCCCCGATGCAGCGTGTCCGCCGCGGCCTGCATCGGGCAGCAGGCAGGGTTGTCATTACTGCATCGATTCAAGACACGCACCGCCCCGTGAGCACCGCGTAGTATCGCGTAGTATCGCGTAGCACCACCGCCCTCCCGTCCGATTGACATTTCCGGCCACAAACCTGGCCTGTGGGGGGTTGCGAGGGGTGCGGGGCGGGGAGGCGCTGATGGCCCAGAGTAACGCTCTTGGAGGGGTCAGGTCGGCGAGAGTGGCCGGGTCCCCGCCCGGTCGTTGGCGCTGTTCTGGATCGAACCCAGTGCGTTGGCGTGCGGCACGGCACCCTGCCCTCTGCCCGGCCCGGTTCTGCCCGCCGCGAACGGCCGGACGATGTATTAGTATGGCCCGCCGCGGCCCCATTCCCTGCGGTGTCAATAAACGGCCACCCCTATGGCACTTCCTGGCCAACGGGGGAGGGGACCGGAGGGGACTGCGCACTGTATGCGGCATCAGAGGTGCCGGAGCGGGCCGGGCGATGCTTCCGAGGACGATAAAAAGCGGCAACAGCCCAGCCACCCTGTCCCGTGCCGTCCCTCTCCGCATGGCCGGGCCGGGAGTGCTGCGATGCTGCGGCTGCTGGCCGTGGGAGCGCCGTGTGCGCAGGCTGTACCGCCGCACACGCGCGCACGGCGGGTCTGCCTACCCGGGGCTTCGCAGGCGCCCGTCCCGTCCCGTGGCGGGGCTATTAAGGACCCTTGTCGTAGACACACGGGAAATAAGCAGGGGCCAGAAGCCTTTTGCGGTCCGGCTGTGGCCTCTTTCCGTTTGCTGAGCGCGTCTGTGCGGCGGGGCGGGGCGGGGGGAGGGCTCGGGCAGTGGTCGTGCGGTTGCGTTTCAAAGTAAAGTTTGGCCGGAGTCGGAGCCCCGCGCTGGGCTGCCGCTGCCGCTGCCACTGCCGCCGCCGCTGCCCCGCTCCCCGACTGCAGCCTCCCCCACTACAGCACGGCGCACAGGCCGCCCCCGCAGCACCGCCGGGGCACCAATCACTCCCGGACACGTTAATAAATAGCGCAGCGCGAGGAATGAGAATATCCGGCCGGAGCCGGGGGCGGTATTTAAACGGTGCCTCCGCGATAAATCCAGGGTTTTTCCCGTTCTTTATTTTGTTTTGGTGGGGGAGGCGCCGGGAGCGTTCGGGAACCGAGCGGCCGATGCAGCGGAAGATGCTGAGGTCCCAGCTCCCGGCTGGAATGGGGCACCCGGGAGTTGGAGTGGCAGATTGAGAGGCCGCCGTGTACTGGGCTGCCGGGCAGCCTCCTGCCCCCTCCGGCTCCTCCGGCTACCGCCCCCGCTCAGAGGGTCGGGCACAAAGAGCCAAGGCGAGCGGCAGGGCTCCAATTTCCTTGATAAAGTTATCCCCTGCGGTGGAGGACACACTCGGCGCCGTCGTTGTTTCACCGAGGGGCGGCGCGGCGGAGCGCAGCTCCAGACGACGTCAAGCAAAGCGTGTCGAGCCCGAGGCGGCGGCGGCGGCGGCGGCGGCGGCGCTAACCGAGTTATCGTCGGTTGAGTTTTGAATTTTCGCGCGCCCCTCTCGGGTGCGAGGCCGCGGGCGGAGCTGCGTCTGCTGCGTCGTCCCCCCCCCCGGCCGGACCAGCCCCACTCCAGCGGGCGCACCTCCCCGCACGTGTGCCGGGGCTCGATTGCTTCCAGCCCTCATTTCCATAGCCATGGAGTCGGCCCTCCCAGCTGTCCCCCCAGCGGGGGCCTCCGGGCCGCCGCGCGCCTCGGCGGGAAGCACCTACCCGAAAACTCCGCCGATTGACTTGAAGGAAGGGAGAAGAGTTTTGCTCCGGGCCGGGGCCTGCGGGCCCGCTGCTCGGACAGGACACCGCTACTTCTGGATTTAACAAGAGGCTTTGCCAGAGCAGCGGTCCCTCCTTTTGTGTTTCTCTTTTGCTCCCATTTACGAGTTTGCGGAGAAACCTGATTTTCGCGTCCCTTAGCCTCCCTCTGTCTCCCTCTCCGGCTCTTTGTTTTACGAGGGGGGGAGGGGGGGTCGTTTCTGCTCTTTTGTCTCCCGACGCTTTACAGAGATGGAAACGGTTTGGAGGGCGGAGTGTTACATGCGCTGGAAAACCGGTGCCAAACTGAACAGCTCAGACATGGTCGGGCTGACATGAGACATCAGAGCGTCGCATCATGAAATCGATCCTTCTCTGCTCGTCGTTGTCCATTTTCCTCCCCTGGCGGGAAAATTGAATTCACGTCGAGGTCCGGCCGGCCAGAGCGGCGCCCTCTGGGGGTGCGAATACGCGGTACTAGCGGCAGAGGGGAAGTTGGGACTCGTACGCGAACCACTTCCCTAAATTAGCTCGACATGAGAAGTAGAGCCGGCCGGAAGTGACGGGCGTTAAAGCACCCCTGTACCGAAAGCGTACCCTTGCCCCCCCCCCCCTCTCTTTCTTTCTCCATCTCCTCTTTCTCTCCTTGCTCCTTGCTGCCCTATCAGTGCACGGCTGGCCTGCTGCAGGAGTGGCTGGTGGAGGGACAAAGCGAGCTATCTCGCGGTCTGGCTGCACTGCGAGTGGGCGAGAGAGACTCGGGGGTCTCTCTAGAGTGCGCTGGCCCGCCGCCTGCTGCACTCTGTGGCACTCAGTGGCACTCTGTGGCACTCTGTGGCACTCTGTGGCACTCTGTGGCACTCTGTGGCACTCTGTGGCACTCTGTGGCACTCTGTGGCACACCTTGTGCGGTGCAAGCGCGAACGCACCGACCGTCACCGAAACGTGTTGATGAGCGCTGAACGGCGGGGTGGTGCCGAGTGAGAAGCAGTCAGCAGGCGGCCCCACCGAGTCGGGCCGCGGCGTTGCGTGTGCCACTTTGGGGAGATGACAAGGGGTCCCAACCTGCCGTGGGCCACTGGCCACTGGGCCTCTGCTTCACACGCCCTGCCCCCTAGGTCCCGCATTATCTAATGGCCTGATGGGTCCGGCAGGCCGGCCGGGGCGTGGCTCATGGCGGCGGCCCATGGCGGCGGCCCATGGCGGCGGCCCATGGCGGCGGCCCATGGCGGCGGCGCGGCCCCAGGAGTGTGGATCCGGATCTCGCCTGCCACGCCGGCTCATGTCAGGGGCGCGCCGCCGTCGCCGGCGGACCGGCCGCATGCGATCCCGCCGCACTCGCCACCCCACCTTTTTAATTAAACGCCGCCGCCGTTGGCGTTCGCATGCAAATGACCGTGAGCCGCACGCCGCCGCCGCTGCTTACCGTATTTGTTATTTGGGGGCAGAAGCTGGGCCGCGGGGCGGTGGTGGTGTCGGCCCACACCCTCGCCTCCGCTGTCTGTATAGTCTGTATAGTATTAATTTTATCGTTCCGGGCTGCGGGCTCCGCGGGGAGGAACATGAGGAGCGCTGGCAGCATGCTGGCAGCTCGGTCCGGGGAGGTGATCAAAGGCGCGGTATTATTACCCCCGCCGGGGCTGCGGCCGGCTGCGGCCCGTGCCGCCATATTGATCCCAGACTGACCGCGTGGTCACTTCTCGGCCGGGCACCGCCTGGCACCGCCGGGTAGAGAGCCTACACCGCCGGGCACCGGGCATGCAGTGCACCGCCGCCGGAATGCCAAGATGAGGTGGAGTCCGGGCCGCCGGGGGTGTGAGGCAGCCTGAGGGTGGCCTGTCGGCCTGTCGGCCTGTCGGCCTGTCGGCCTGTCGGCCTGTTGGGCCGCCGCCATATTGCATAGTTGCAGGCAGCCGGTCCCGCAGCCCGCAGCCGCAGCGGGGTGGGCGTCGCGTTATGCACCGTCTACGGGGACGTAAACGGCCTCCGCCGGTGTCGTGTGCGGCCGATGTGCGGCCGTGCAGAGATGAGGAGGGGGTTGTGGGCGGGGAGGGGAGGGCGGCCGGGCGCTGGAGGCGGCCCTCATGCTGCTTGCTGGCATACAAACGAGTCCGGCGCCCGCCCCACCCCGCCCCAGCCCGCTCTACGCCGAGCTAGTTATATCCTCCCCCGCCAGCCGTGTGCCTCTCCCTGCCTCCCCCAACTAACTCCAGCGCTGCCGCTGCCGCTACGCTGTCCGCCGCCAGCCTGCGCTTTTTGCTAGTCGTCGCAAGCACGCAAGTTTGGTGCCGCGCCGCGCCGTGCTGTGCATTTAGTGAGGACGGGCGGGGCGGGCGGCGCGGGACGAGCCAGCTGGACTGGATGCGGCTGGACGCGGGGGCGGCAGCAGCACGGCACCGTACCGCCCCCGCCCCCCCCCCCCCCATCCGGTCGGCGGAAAGCAATACGAGAACCGCAGAATTGAGAGTGCTGCTGTCGTGAGTCGAGTAGAGTTGTCAGAGCGAGATGTGAAAGAATGGGAGCGAGCGAGAGAGAGGGCGAGGCGGCAGAGCAGAGGCGGTCTCTGTCGGCGCCGCCCCCGCCAGAAAGGGTATGGAGATGGGATGGGGCTCATCTTTGTTTCCGACGTCCGGTCCCCCGGCCTCTGCCCTCTGCCCGGGGGGTCTATCATCGCCACGTTTGTCTATTGTTCCGTTGTGTTGTGTGTGTGTGTTTCAGATTTTCCTTTTGTTATTTTGCCGCACCCCTTCGGCTGCGTATCTATTATGCACTGGTATCTCTGCGAACACGCGGCGACACAGGCCACTAGTACTAATCTGTGTTTCTTTTCTGTCTGTTGCAGGTATACTAGACGTGCAGAACGCTAACTCTCCAGCGCGGCCGCGACCCACTGGCCTCGGCAAGAAGGAATCTTTGCCCCCCCCCCTCTTCAGCCCCCTGAGGCGTCTGGTCGTTGCTGTCGCCATCACGTCGGGATAAAAATTTCCCCTCCCGAAGTGTAAACTTTTCCTTGCCGGGACTCTCATTTTGTGCCGAAGGGAGCGCGAGCGCGATGACCTAGCCAGCGCACGGAGAGTGCGCCCCACCCATTGCGGGCCCCCTTTCCCGCTGTTATCTCTCTGTCTCCCTTCTCCTTTCTCTCTCTCTCTCTCTCTCTCTCTCTCTCTCTCTCTCTCTCTCTCTCTCTCTCTCTCTCTCTCTCTCTCTCTCTCTCTCTCTCTCTCTCTCTCTCTCTCTCTCTCTCTCTCTCTCTCTCTCTCTCTCTCTCTCTCTCTCCTTCCCGTCCCCCTCTCTCAATCCCTGTCTCTCCATCCCTCTCCCACGCTCACCCCATCTTGCGGTCTTTGCCCGTTGCGGGGGTTCCTGTCCCGTGCGGGTGGGACGCCTGGAGGGTAGGCAAACCCGGGGACAGTGGCCCTGCTGGAGCCAGCGCAGCCAGCGCAGCCAGCGCAGCCCGGGCTGCTGGGGCCTATCTGCATCCGCCAGGCGCCCCACTCCGCATCCCCTCGGCTGGACCCCAGTTTAGCTCAACCCTCAAGGCGCCACTGTAATTTTGTAGTGGACTTTACTTTTTTGTTTCGGGCTATATATAGGGTTTTGCTTTTATACATATTCATTGAGGGCCGGGACGGACCTGTTTGGAACATGCGTGGGTGTCAGTCTCGCGTGTCTGAGTGCAATTCCATGCGGGCAGTTGGTGGGGTGGGGGGGGGGGGGGGGAGGGGCACCAGCCCCAATCTGGGCGCTGTTACCCCCGCCCCGCCGGCACGCGCGGGTGGGTTGGTGCTTCGCGACGCCCTCCCGTGCCGTATGTAAGGTTAGGTAGGGCCGCTGGTGAACATGGCGGGGAGGAGTGCGTCCCGGACAGTCCCCGGACAGTCCCCGGACAGACCGCGGACAGTCCCCGCGACGCCTTGGCCAGGCCTGCCCTGCCCGCAGCAGCTGGCAGCAGCCGCCCACTGCCGCGTACGCACGGTGTGCACGGTGTGCACGGTGTGCCGGGGGAGGGCTCGGCAGCCCGGCACGACGGTGTACGGCCGGTGCGTTGGCCCCGCACTGTCTCAACAACAAAAGGGCATTAGGGCGTTTAGCGCGGTGATGTAGGGCCGCCCCCGGCCGTCCCCGCCACCACCACCGCCGCCACCGCACTGTGGGGGCGCAAGCTGTGAAATTGAAATTATCTCCCTCGGGGTGTGGAGCAGTGCGAGGGGGGTAGGGGGGGGGGGAGGGGCGTCTCACACTCGCGCGGGTCGTGGCTGAGCGCGCCCCCTGGCGAGAGGAGTTCAAGACGCGCCGCTGCTGATAGCCCCCAATGCAAATGTGTGCGAGGGGGCGGGTGGGGAGGGGGGCGGAGAGGGGCCCGGGAGGGGCGGCGGCGGCGGGGCTTAAAGTTAATTGGATATTGCAATGAGTGCTACAAAGGCCCACCCGGAGCCCTTTCATTGTGGGGAGATATATGACCGCTCGTTGGCCCAATTATATTGCATTTCTTCGGATTACCTTTTATTTAGCATTCGTGTTCGTTTTGCGTGGCCGTAATTCGAGATTAAGAGGCGGTATTGGGGGAAGGGGGGGGGGGAGGAGATCAGCGGGCGATCTCAGAGCAGTGCAGTGCAGCAGGGGTCTGATAAGAGCGATAACACGGGCGTGGCGGGGCGGAGCAGGGCGGGGCCTGAGCGCTCCTCGCGTTAGCGTGCGGCCCACATCTGGAGCCGCCGCAACCGCCACAGCACTCCAAAAAGTCTTACGAAAAATGTATTCGTAGTATGACAATAAAGGCACCCAGCAATTTTCCAGCCATTTCGTCAAACCGTCAGCTGGAATAAGTGCAGGTGAAAAGAAAACCACGATGAAAAACAATCACAGCAGGGAAAAACAAAATATTCACTTTTGAGAAGGGTGTGATTTGTTTTACCTGCATGTGATTGTTTTCTAGTGTGTTTTCACTACCTGCTCTTACCCTACTTAATACACTGGCGTAACATCAGAGGCCACGGAGGTGGGTTCCGTACTTTATGGCGGTCGAGATGACGGTCCGGGCGCTGACGGCTCCTCCCCTCCCCTCCCCTCCCCTCCCCTCATTACTTATTCACTGCTCCCAGTGATCCTGCAGCCGGTCGCGCTGGCTCCCCCATCCAGTTGTAGTTCATCTTGTTCTCAGACGACGCCCCGCCGATGGGTTGATTCTCCGCGCACGAGCGCACGGCCTCAGCAGCCCTGGCCGCACCTCCATCTCACGCCAGAGAGGAACAAGTAGTAGGGGTAGGTAGGTGGAGGCCGGCAGGAAGGAAGGGGTTGAAAAAGTAGGGAGCGGCGGGGGGTAGTCTGGCGCCAGATTGACCCCGAGACGTGCCCCGCGGGGGTAGGTGCCCTCCTGCCCCTCACCCCCACCACCGCGCCGAGCACCTTCCGCCGGGGTCAGTAAATGTGGGGCAGGCCGGAGCAGGCCGGAGCAGTGATGAGTCCAGGCCTTGGGAAGGGACAAGTTGGGCGGGGAGGGGAGGGGGTCTGATTAGGAAAGGCTTTCATTATCCCGTTCGTTACTTACCTGTCCTGTCGGGGACGGTGTTTGCGCCGCCCAGCCCAGCGCAGCCCAGCCCCAGGGCCGTGGCCTCGCCTCCTCGCCCTCCACGGTGTACACCGCCGTGCGGATCAGGCGAGCGAAAGGCGCCCGTTGACGAAGGGAAAGGGACAAGCGATCGCTTTGCCGACACGGACAGGCGGGAGCGAGGCCCGGCCAGCACCACAGCCCCTATCTGTTCCCCACCATTGAATTATTTTTCAATTTCCCGCGGCGGGATATCTCCTCGCCCCCTGTTTCCCTGCGTCTTTCATGTCCTTGTTTTGTGCGGTGCCGGGCCGGGCCGGGCCGCCAGCCCCCTCCCCCCTGCGCGGCACGGGAGCTGCCTGCGGGTGGAGCCGCGGTGGGAGCGAGAGCGAGCAACACTCACACACCGTGCGAAATATGGATATCGGAATATCAACACGCCGAGGCGGGGGCGGGGCACAGACGGTGCAGACGCGGTGTTTCCTTGCCTCTCGCCGTTCCGGGGGGGTCCCTGCCGGTCCCGGTGGCAATCCTGTGTGCGGCACAGTGTGGCTGCGGCGTCCGCGGGGGTGTCCCAGCCCAGCTGTGCACGGGCTCGGACCTTCCGCATCGGCCTCGGCCCAAGACTTTGCCAGAGCCTCGG
This sequence comes from Odontothrips loti, assembly GCA_038380765.1. Classification (NCBI taxonomy): domain Eukaryota; kingdom Metazoa; phylum Arthropoda; class Insecta; order Thysanoptera; family Thripidae; genus Odontothrips; species Odontothrips loti. Next base: position 12,663,275 of record CM076244.1, on the reverse strand, counting down.
CCTTAGCCGTACTGCCGTGAGCAGCACGTGTAAGGCCACCCGCACGGCCCCGGCCACCTGCGCGCCGCACGGCGCCGCCGCACTCCCCAGACAGTTGTGTGCGTGCTGCGTGCGGCGTGCTGCGTGCGGCGTGCGGCCGAGGTAAAGAAACTGGGAAGAAAAGCGGTCCTTTTGAGTTGATAACTTTGGGGGGGCGCGCTCGCGGGCCTTTCAGGGACGTGACGTGAATGTGCCTGGCCTGCGCACGGCTGCACCGTCTGCAGACACCGCCATCCCTCCTTTCATTCCCCCCTCCCTCTCTCTTTCTTTCTTTCTTCCTTCCTTTCTCGCCTCTCCCCCTCTCTCTCTCTCCCCCTCTCTCTCTCCCCTCTCTCTCTCTCTCTCTCTCCCTCTCTCTCCCCCTCTCTCTTCCCTCTCTCTCCCTCTCTCTCCCCTCTCTCCTTCTCTCTCCCCTCTCTCGCTCCCTCCCTCTCTCTGTGGTCCACCCACACGCCTATCCCTCGACCCTCGCCTCCGGTGGCCCGGTGGCCCCCTACCGACTCGTATAAGAAATCTTGGAGGCGCGCTCAATCTCGTCGCACTGGGATTGGTGAACAGGGCCGGTCGTTAAGTATAGCAGGCGGCCAGCCGGCCGGCCAGGGGTGGGTGGAGGTGGGGGAAGGACACTGCCTAGCCCGCATCTGGATGGACTTGGCGGCCCCATAAATAGCAATAAATATTGATATATTGGGCGTAAGCCGGGTTTAAAAGTTTTGCCGGCCTGTAGGGGCGCGCCCGCGCAACCCCCTGACGGTGCACCAACGAGGGAAGCCGGAAGGGGGGGGGGGGGTCAAGAGGGTGGCCGCTGCAAGTAAAGCCGCGCTCCGGCTGCGCTTGTAGTTGGACGGGGTAAAGCTCGGTTAGGTGGCCCATTCACATTTTTTGGTCGATCCGTCTCTGATCGCCTGCCTTGGGAGCTCGATCGCCTGCTCAGACTCGCTTGTGCGAGTGAGACAGGTGTAGCTGGGTGCCGAACGGACGGGCGACAGGCAGCGGTCTCTCTGGCACAACAGTGCACAGCAGGCGCAGCGAGTGGGCTGGCTACTACCGCCGCACATCCACCCGTAGTACTTCTGTCTCTCTCGCACCTACTGCCGGTCAATGAGAGCGACAGAGAAAGACTGTGCACGCAGAGCGGCGCCGGCTGTGCTGTAGTCGACCAAGCGGGCGGCTGACGCCGGCTGATAGTGTTCAGAATCGGGCGGGCGAGAAATTCAAGCCATACCCGACAGAAAACAGCCTTTTGGCCGGTGCTGGTACTCGAAGCCGCGCCGCCGACACGTCGCCTGCGGCTGCGCCAGCCGAGAGCCCAACGCGGATGTCGTGCCTTCGAGTACCAGCGCCGGCGGATCTATTTTCGTTATTTGACAATTTTTAACCGCACAGACATCCAGTTTAGATCCACGCAATGATGCTGCACGTAAAAAATTCCCAAAATGTGACGGTTTGGGGCCAAAACAGACCTCTAAACGTTCGCAGCGCGCCGCAAAGATAGGCAACACTTCCAGCACTTGCTGTTATGGCGTCGGGCGACGCTAACCCAGGGCTAGGAAACTCTCGCTGGGGGGAAGGAAGAAAAAAAATGCGTCGTTGGGCAAGAAAATGCTCTTGGATTCTTCTGCAACACGGCCTCTGATTGGACCAGGTCGGTCACGTGGCTTGCCCAACGCACAATTTTGCAAAATCCCCCCTCGCCCAGAGTTTCCTAGCCCTGACGCTAACCCGACTCTCACCCGGCCTACCCGGCCCGGGTCGGGTCGGGTCGGATCGGGTTGAGCGCTTGAGGTGCCGCTAGCCCGGCTCGCCCGCCCGATTCGGAACACTACCGGCTGAGCCGCGCCGGATCGCTCTCGGCCGAAGGCGACCGAGTGGACCATTGTCGATCGCCCGGCCCAGGCGGATGCGGTACGAGGCGATCCTAGCCAGGCGGTCCGCTCGAAACCGATCGCCTGCAGACCTCTGCCGTGCCGTGCTGTTCACAGTCCGCGTGCCGGGCCGGGCGGCCAGGCTGTTGTCGGCGTGCTGCCAGCTGCCAGGCGGAGGGGCACGTTTCCGTTGTGGTGCGGTGTGACGCCGTGAGACGCCCGTTCTATAGCAAACGTCCCCCGAGCGCCCGTCCCCGTCTTTTTGTTGTGAGGAGGCTCCACCCCTCCCCTCCCCTCCCCGCACCCTTTGGCGCCGCTGACAGGGCAGGGATGGCAGTGACATGCACGAAACGGCACCACACCACATTAGCATTGTGTCAGAGGGAACGTTAGGGCGGGACGGGGCCGGGAAAACTGGAGAGTTCCGGGGAAGACGGTTGGCCGGAGCTCGCTTGGCTCGCTTGTGTGATGATTTTGACGAATTGTGGTTCACTCGGAGACACGTCAAGGGCAGGGAATGGGCTGGTTCCCACTCCCTGCTAAGTTTGCGTTCGAGATCTGCGGGAGATATCTGCCGCTTCGGTTCCCCAGAGCCGCTTAGTGTGTTAAAGGGTGCCGTTGACACAGACGCCCACAACTCTGCGTACAGTAGTGCCTGCACGTCTGGACAGCTCGAACCCCACCCAACCCTCCCCAGTGTGCACCCTGAGTGCACCCTGCACCCGCCGTAACCAGTGTGACCCCTCCAGGTGACCGTGAGAGCGGCGATGCGGCTCTGACCGACCATGAGCCCACCTCTTCCCTCGGCCCCCGCCAGCACCGCCCTCAAAGAAGAGGACGAGGACGAAGAGGATCAGCAGATCACGGAGGCCCGTGGCCGCGCACGCGCAAGGCCTGATCCATGACCGCAGCCGCCCCCGGGGGGCTGTTGCAGCCGGCAGCGGCGCCCCCCGGCGGTCAGCCCCGACTAGCCAAAGGGAGGCCCTCGGCCGCCGCCCCCGCCAAGACCACCGCCAGCGGGGCCGGGGCCGGAGCCGGGCAGGCGCCAGCGTCCGCGCCATGCTGCTCCTTCCAGAACAGCCTGGGCCCGCCCGAGTACCGCAAGTGGCGGCGGGTGCACGGATTCCAGCTGCCGCTGCACCCGCAGCAGGTGGCCGGCTGGGTAACGCTGGCCGCCTTCACGGCCGCCACCTTCCTGGTGCTGGTGCCCGCGTTGGGGCCCGAGCTGCGGCCCTCCATCTCGCCCGTGCTGGCCTGCCTATTCGCCGTGCACGTCGCGTCCCACCTCACGGCCGTGCTCCTGGACCCCGCCGACGCCCCCCTGCGCCGCCTCCGCGTGCGCATGGCCGTGCCCGAGTTCGACCGCAGCAAGCACGCGCACGTGATCGAGCACGGCCGCTGCCACCTGTGCAACATCGCCACGTCGGGGCCGCGCACCAAGCACTGCAGCGTGTGCAACAAGTGCGTGGGCCGCTTCGACCACCACTGCAAGTGGCTGAACCACTGCGTCGGCGGCCGCAACTACGCCGCCTTCTTGGTGTGCGTCGTGTCCGCCGTGCTGACGGCGCTGGTGGTCGTGGGCGTGGCCGTCGCCGAGCTCGTCCTGTACCACGTAGAGCCGCGCTGGCTGGCGTCCTGGACCTACACAGGCGCCCACGGCGCGCACGACCGCTCGACCAGCGTGCTGTCGCTGTTCCCGGACACGGCGCTGGCCTTCCTGTGCGTGGTGAGCGCCCTGGGCGTGCTCGCCGCCGTGTCGGCCGGGCTGCTGCTGCACCTGTGCCTGTTCCACGTGTACATCTCGGTGCTGGGCATCACCACCTACGAATACATTCGCCGCTACCGCCAGCTTGCCGCGGCCGGCGCCCAGCCCTCGCTGCTGCTGCCCCAGCCGCCGCCACAGCCGCCTCCGCCGCCACCGCCGCCGCCATCGCAGACCACTAACGGTGCCAACGGCCTCCGCTCTCCCAACAGCAGCGCTGGCGCGGACGTCCACAGCAACGTGGGGACGCCCCTGCCCCTGGACCTCTCGGACGCTCAGACGTCCAGCCTGGCCAGGTCCACCCCGGCCCGGCCGCGCCGAGTGTCTTTCTGCTGCGGGCCGGCCGTCGCCACCCCCACGTCCTCCAAGACGCCGCTCGGGCCGCCCTCCCGCTCCAGCACCGCCAGCACCACGGTGCGCTCTTCGTCCTCGTCGTCGATCCTGAAGCCGTCAACGCTGTCGCTCGACGCGGACGTGGAGGCTGGCGTGCCGTTCACCATCTCGTACCCCGACCGCGAGGAGGCTCCCGACGACACCGTCTGCTGCGCGTCGCTGCGGCCGGGGGCATCCCGTCGGGCCAACGGCGGCCGCCAACTCCGCGGCGCGACGCAACAGCAGCAACAGCAGCGCCACTCGAGGGGCAGCACAGGCACCAGCAGCAGGTCCGCGTCCGAAATGAGCTTCCGCACGGGCGGCTACCAGCAGCCTGAGGTGACCGAGTACACGGGCTGCGAGTGCAACCCCGGCCGCATCCCCGTGGGGCCGCCCCCGCCCCACCCCCTCCGACAGCCCCTGCGGCGGCAGCAGCGGCAGCGGCGGGGCCCCGGCGGGGGCGGCACGCAGCCCCAGTCCCTGCTGAGCCGCCTGTGCGCCTCGTTCAGCGCGCCCCACCCCCGCGCGGGCGTGGCGTACCCGCCGGGCGTGAGCATCGGCGCGGGCGTGAGGCGCAACCAGGTGCGGCCCACGGCGGAGTCGCCCCAGGCCAGGCTGATGGGGCAGCACGCCAGCGGTCACGCCACCGGCCAGTCCAAGCCGGGGTCGGCCCGGCAGGCCGGCAGCAACAAGCACCACGCCAAGCACGACGAGCGGCCGCGGCGGCCGTCTTCGGCGGACTCCAACAAGTACTCGCCGCTGCCCGCGCTGCCGCAGCCCCCGCGCCGGCGCCTGCAGGGAGTGTCGCTCAAGGAGCTTGGCGACGTTCTGGCCTACGCGCAGGACCCGAAGCAGCCGCAGCAGCCGCAGCAGCCGGCCACCGCCCCGCCGCGGAGGTCGCCGCAGCAGATCAAGGAGATCAAGCAGATGCAGCAGCAGCAACAGCTTCAGGCGTCGACGCCGAGGCGACACCCGTCAGACCCTGTCCGCCGCGCCGCGCTGACGAGGTCCGGGAGGCGGCGGAGCAGCACGCCGCAGCCCGCGCGCCCCAAGTCACCCACGCTGTCGCCCATCCACGAGAGCGGCCTGTCCAATCCGCCCACCCCGCAGCGGCCGCGCACCGCCAAGCACACGCCGGACTCGGACAGCCCGCCCGGACCGGCGCGCAGCGACGCGGAGGATGCCGACGACGAGGAGTACGCCCAGAGCATCATGTACATCGACGAGGACGAGGGCACCTACTTCACGGCCTCCATGTCCTCCATGTCGTCCGTGATGACGCCGCTCACGCCGCTCACTCCGATGACGCCCCTCACGCCCATGTCCACCGGAGGGTTCTGGGCCGCCAACAAACAGGAAGCGAGGGCGCCCGCGTCCGCCTTATGACCCCCCGTCCCCGCCTAGCCCCGCCTAGCCCCGCGCACCGGGCGCACAGCCCCCGTCCTCCCCACCAGCCCGCCGTCCCGTGCCGTCCCGTACCGTCCCGTACCGTCCTAGACACCCCACTGACTGACCCCGACCAGTCCGAGCCGAGGACTCTAAGTATAAGGAATACTGCCATTGCCGCTGAATTTAATTTTGTAAACGTGCGAATGTGTGTGAACCGACTCACCGTGTCACGGCAGACACCTGGATACCGTCTGCAACTCCACAGCCACGCCAAGCAGATGACACCAGGTATGGTATCCCCTCCCCGTAGTGGTCGTGTATTTTATTTTTTGCGCAGAGATTGCAGTCATCGCCCATAATGATTGGACTGCGGGCGGAAGTGGGAAGTGGGCCGAGCCGTTCGGGAGGACCCCGCAAATCCAATCTGAATAATGTCACACTGCGGTAATGGAATTTGTCGCTGGCTGGGTGGGGGGTTTGGGCATGCCGCCGGCACCCGGCACCCGGCCGCATGGCATTTGCTGGCGCTCGCCAATTCCTCCGGCCTCCCCCCATCCCCCAACACTGGGGTTCTGAATGGAAACATATTTGATCAATACGAATACATACGTTCGACCTTTGGGGACTGCGCTGCCCCACCCCTCCGCACCGCCGGCACCACCAGCCATTCTCCTGTCTCGTGCCTCAGTCCGGAGTGTCCCCAGAGTTTCCCTCCACTCGCGCCAACAGGCTATTGACTAGGATCGGTGCGTTACAGCCTTTTATTGGCTCCTGGGAACGCAGCCAAGCGCGGCGCGGGGATGCCGATGCCAATGGATGCGAAGCAAAGCCGCGGGCCGTGCCGACGCCGAGCGCCCCCGAGTGTCAGGGTAGGCCAGCCCGCGCGGCACGCGTGCGTGCGGAAACCGTGGTGGCCTACCCAGCAGGCGCTGTGCCTGTGCGCAGACTGGCCAATTTAGGTTTGCCTTTGCGACAAATCCGATTGCTTAGTTGTCGAGCCTGGATGGAAACCGCACAGCGAATTGTGTTCTGTGGAGTCTTCTTCTGCCCCCCCTCCCCCCAACACACACACACACACACTTTTTCGTTTTTCCGTGTTGTGGCTTGTTCATATTCGCGGAACTCCGTGTCCGTGCAAAAAGCAATTTGCATCTGTTGTGACAGCAGGTGACATCAGCGAGGTACTGTGTTTTTTGCTTTTTTTAAATTGTACTTCGTGACAGAGCATTTGAACTCGCTCCACCTGTTTTTATTTTCCTTCCTTTCACGTGTCGTGTTCGTTAATATTTTGATTTTCTCTCGTGTGCTGTTGTTTTGTCTTTGCCCTATTTTTTCTCTTTATTTTTTTGACAGAAGTGACACTGAATGTCGAAGGGTTGGTGACCAGGGCAAATTAAAAAGAGGGGAAAAGCCCCCGTCCCCTGTTCCTCGCACTCTTTTCCCCTATCCTTTTGGCCACGCTTTCTGTCCCAAAAAAGGGCCGTTGGTCTTGTCCTCCAGCCAGCCGGGGCCCTGGCCTGCCTCATTGTGCTCACCCTTCAACGCCCTTAGGGTGCCCTTTTGTCTCCATCTGCGTCCCGCCCTTTGTGTGTTCCGCACTTTCTGCGAGGAGTCCCTGCTAACGCGACACACCGGTTCAGCCGTAAATGTGATTCCCCTCGACAGCCGCCTCACTTGACCCCCGCCGGACCGAAAAGACCAACTCGCTCCGCTCTCTCTAATTCTTTTCTCTGTTCCCCTTGTGCTAGCGAGGCGGACTCTGCACTCTGCGTTGCACAATAGCCTCTGCCCTGGCCAGGGGTGGGGGGTGACCAGCTTGATTTGCGTACATGGCACGGGCCACTCTTCTGCCTTTCTCCCCCGCCGCCGGGGCTGGGCGGGGCGGACGACAGCAACATGCAAATTTGCTGATATGTCTACGTGGTGCTCGCCTGCATGCGGAACGCGAAGCACGCGGCCCGAACGTCCCGAAAGCCCATTCCGGGCTGCACCCAGGTGATAAATACGGCACCGCCGGGCGAGGCACTGCGCAGCGCACAACACGGGAGGCACCAGGAGGACGGAGGCACCGTCACCGCACCGCCATGGTTGTTGCGGCTTTCGAGTGCAGACAGCTCGCCTGCGTGCGTATGCGCCTAGGGAGCCCTGAGCAGCCAGTCCTGACCCTGAACCTCCCCTTGCTCTCCCCTTTTTGTGGTCACTCCCCCCCCCCTTTACCTCTCCGCTCCCATTACGAACCTATCTAAATCGGATCTGCAACAACAACTGTCGTGAAGTCTGGCGTCCCCTCCTGAGTGGACCAGGAAGTGGACGTCTGCAGACGAAAAGTGCCAATCGGATCAAGATGAACGTGGGCTTCGACCTTTTAACCACGACCGTGGGAGTCCTGTGCCTTGCCTACCCCTACCCCAACCCTTACCCCTTTTCGATCCGTATATGTGGGCGGTTTTTTTCCCGGCTTGCGTCCCGCGCCGCGCCGCCTCCCCCTCTTGAGCGTCGAGTTGGAGTCGAGGACCATCTCCTGCTAATCAAGTGACTGCGGTCCGAAGCGAGCGAGCGAGAAAGCGAGGGAGAGAGAGAGAGAGAGAGAGAGAGAGAGAGAGAGAGAGAGAGAGAGAGAGAGAGAGAGAGAGAGAGAGAGAGAGAGAGAGAGAGAGAGAGAGAGAGAGAGAGAGAGAGAGAGAGAGAGAGAGAGAGAGGCGAGACCAGGCCGTGCTCAAGCCTCTCTGTGAACCCTCACTCGCGCTTAGCTCGTTTGATAATTGCTGCCTGACTTGGCGTAACTGAATACCCCCTCCCCCCTCTGAGAGCACTTCTGGACCCCGATGATGACTTAACTTTTTCACCCTCGAGCGCAGCAGCGCAGCGGGGGTAAAACTTCCTGCGCACTGCACGGCCCGTGTTGGCAGACACCCTTGCTTCCCAGCCTCGCTGTTTTGGTCACATTCCGCCGGCGGCGAGTTCTGGTTCTGGCTGTGAGTGGATTTCTAACCGTTTCCTGTGCACTTTGTTGCAGATTCCGAGCGGAGATGCTGCCCGAGGTCGATGTGGAGACCGGCCCCGAGGTCGGGGATGGGAAGTCCTCGTCGGAGGCATCCAAGAAGGCCGCATCCAAGCTGGGCGGCCTGGCGTTCTGGCAGTCCCTGGGCTCGCCGCGCCTCGTGGTCGCCCCCATGGTGGACGCGAGCGAGCTGGCCTGGCGCCTGCTGTCCCGCCGGCACGGCGCCGAGCTGTGCTACACGCCCATGCTGCACTCGTCCGTGTTCACCCGGGACGCGCGCTACCGCGCCGAGGCCCTGGCGTCCACGCCGGAGGACAGGCCCCTCATCGTGCAGGTGGGTGTTCGGCGGAGTGCTCGGGTGCTCGCCCGCCACGAGCTTTGCACTCTATCCCTGTTCTGTTCTCTGCCCTCCCCTAGTTTTGTGCCAATAACACGGCCGTGTTGCTGGAGGCAGCGCTGCTGGCGGAGCCGTTCTGCGACGCAGTGGACATCAACCTGGGCTGCCCGCAGGCCATCGCCCGCCGCGGGCACTACGGCTCCTTCCTGCAGGACGACTGGGATCTCCTCAAGGACATGGGTACGTCGCGTCCTGCCCCGCGGCCATGCCAGCGAGCAGGTCGAGCCTGTGGATGTGCACTCCTGTGAGTGTGAGACACCACGCCGGGCCGGGCCGGGCACCACCGGGCTCCGGCTCCATCAGATTGTACAAAACGGCAGTGCGGGTTGGTCTAGTCTAGGTCCGGGCGAGCAGTGGGGCCGGAGTGCTGTGGTGGCGGTGTGGTCAGTGGGGGCGGGGACGGGGGCGCGGTGCGGGGACCTGGTGGCTCTGTCAATACCATCTTCCCAGGCCGTTGCCCGTAGCCAGACAAAGACAGGCCACGCGCCATTACACCGCACTGTATGTACACTTCTCGTGCTAGTCTGAAGTTCCTTCCTCCGAGGAGCAAAGCCTGATAAATTACCAAAGACTCTGATTAACGAAACCACTCGTCCGCCGATATTTAAAAGAAGTTGTTCTGCTGTGGTTCTGTTTCCAGTAAGCACGCTACACGCTCGGCTGTCGGTGCCCGTCACCTGCAAAATCCGAGTGTTTTCGGACGTGGACCGCACCGTGGAGTACGCGCGGATGCTGGAGGCCGCGGGCTGCCAAATGCTGACCGTCCACGGGCGCACCAGGGAGCAGAAGGGACCGCTCACCGGCCTCGCCAGCTGGCCGCACATTAAGAAGGTGGTGTAAGTATCGCACCTGACATCACTCTGCTTCTGAGTCGTTTGCCCTCTTGACACCATTGCGTTTTGTCCTTTCCCAGGGAGAGCGTCAAAATCCCAGTCATAGCAAACGGCAACATACAGTACCTGCGAGATGTGGACAGTTGCATTGCAGAGACTGGTGTGAAAGGAGTGATGTCAGCAGAGGGCAACCTGTACAATCCAGCTATATTCGAAGGCGTAAATCCTCCATGTTGGGAACTTTGTTTGGAGTACTTGGATCTAGCCGAGCTGTATCCCTGCCCAACATCTTTTGCTCGAACACATCTCTTCAAAATGCTGCACCATCTGTAAGTATTTTTTAAAATATATTGTAACTCTTGAGGAAAAATCATTTGCATTCAATGTTTTTTTTTTTTTTTTTTTTTTTTGTATTATTTGTTAGACTGGCTTTACCAGAAAATGCCACTGAGAGACAAGAAATAGCTAAAGGACAAAGTTTGACCGATTTTCGTCGCACAGTTTTAAAACTACGAGATCGTTTTCTGCCTTGTCATGAGGGCTTAAAAGTTTACTCAGGAATCAATGATGGTGAGCATCTTTTTACATTCAGTTATGGTATTGACAGTTTGATGGCAGCTAACATTTTTTTTTTCTATTTTATAGATACATGTAATTTGGTGCTTCCCCCTTGGCTTTGTCAGCCATATGTTCGTATTCCTCCGGAGGAACATCTACGCAAATTAGCAGATAGGCAAAACAAGACTGAAGAAAATGAGGTGAGATACACTGATGTTCTTAAAATTAAATTAGAAGATTATCACATCATATTTATAGGCAGTATAGGCAATAATTTATACATATGCTCTTCTTTTTTTTATTTTTATGAAAGCAGAGTCCTGTGGTAGGAGAAAAAAGAGGTTTAGAAGGAAACGATGATGACTCTTTAACACCTCAGTTATCTAAGAAGAAACTGAAAAGACTTCAACATTCCCAAAAGGTCAAATCAAACCCACACAGCCGGAAAATTCAAGAAAAGTGCTCTGAATGTGCTAATCCTCTTGTAAGTGACATTATCAAGAGTTCTGAAATTTACCATCCAAATCCGAGCTCGTTTAATCAATCTCCTCCTTTTTTTCCGCACAGGGATCAAAATGTGGATTTAAGTTATGCCGAGCGTGTTGTAGGAAAGCATGCTTTGCGGAGAAGAAGGACTGTCCTGGTCATCGTATATTGACAAAAACACGTTATGAGAAACTTCTTTATTATCAAGCTCTAGAAGCAGAAGCAGAAGCAGAAGCTGTAACTGAGGGAACAAGGATCGAATGTGCAGAGAGGAATAATAATTCCGACTCAGAAGCACCAATGTGTACCGTCGATGGTAACTCAAATCCAAACATTACTAATGGTAAAAGTACAACTGAAGGGGAGACTGCAGGAATTAACTTAGATGGTAGTATGGGTGTTCAGGAATACAGTAAATCTATGTCAATTAATTAACCTTCTAGTAGCAGTGTAATATTATCATCATAGAAAAATATTTAAGCAATTTGCCATTCATACATGATATGGAGGACATTCAACTAATTACAGTTGCTGGTGGGATCAGTAGAAAGTGTCGGGGCTTTCAGTGCAATGTCTCTCTTCTAAAAACTTGATGATGCCATAAAGTTTATGTTAATCAACCACTTTGAGATTGTGGTTTCTCTCTTTTAAAAAAAGAGTGTGATGATTCTATGAGAGATTTCTATTATTTTTAATAAACAAGATGTTTCTTGGAATATGTATGTGGAAAAATGGCTGTGATGTAGAATTTTAAGGTACTTAGCATACTGTATAAATATGTTTCTTACCTGGTACCTCAGATTTTTAATATTGTATGAATTGTGCCTATCAGAATTTTCTTCCTTTTTTTTATGCATGGCTGGGGCACTATGTGTAGGTATATTCTTGTTGGTTTTTGGAACCATTTGACTTATCATTATTGCTGGTACTCCAAGAACCAATGTGATATGTCCATCCCATTTTCAATGTGATAAAGAAGTACTTTTTAATAAGCTCACATTAAAATGAAGTCACTCCATTTCAGACTACAAAGAGGAGTACTAAAAAATTCAGATTGTTTGCCCTGGAGATAAGATGAAAAAATTAATTGACACCGTCTGCGTTTTTATGCGACAATTTGCCTGTAGCTCTGGTGGAATTCCTGTATACATTTAGGCAAGCCATGTGTAGGAAGAAAGTTTTATTGAGGTATTTGTAGAATCTGCATCTGATTTAGAGGATAGATTGTATTGTTCCTAGCCATTACCATAAGCTGAGTGATAAATACCGTAGTCCAGACAGAGGTCTCAGAGTTCCATCTCTTTGATATTCAAAGGGAGATATCCTCATCTGGGGTGCGTGTGAGTGCACAGTGTAAACAATCTACATGTGAGTCCTACAATATTTTTTAGATTAAAAAAAAATATCATGTCTTGCTGTTTAGATGTAACGACCGCTTTAATGGTGCTCACTAGTTGACTTGTCCATAACATAGAAAATTTATCATTTGTGAATGTCACATACATATGATGTATTAGAATTTGATACAGTAACATAGTAAACATTTATTGCTTAATGTACCTGTAGATTTACATGATTGTTAGACAAAATGTACCATCCAGGTAAAAATCAGCATGAGTCAGTTAGTAGACACCAAGGCCAGGAATTTTGTCATTTTGTTTAGGTACTCCTTTCAGTTCCCTTTTTATGTTTTGTTTCTTCAATCTGTCTCCAGTTTCCGGTTTGTTTCCTGTTTGCTTTCAATAGGAGGGAAAAAATTTAATGCTGTTTTTAGCAAAATGAATGACTGGTCATATATTTGGCCTAAACTGCATTATATATTTTATATTCTTGTGCTCTGCTCACTCTTACAGACACATTGCAATGGACTTGGTTTCTTTCACTGCTAAGTCTGGTTTCTAAGTGGACCAACCATACTACTATTTTGTTCAGGTTTTGATGTGACATTTACTGAATAGTCACTTTTCTACTTTCATATGTCTACTCCAAAATGATGCTGTACTTATCTGTTTACTCCTTACTCACCCAAAAATTATTGCATGCTTAATTATGACATATCAATTAAGAACGATGAAGAAATTAACTTCTTTTATCACTGGTGAAATGGAATAACGAGACTGTTAAACAAAATATCAGCTATGTTCAATGGTTACCTATGTTGTGCTGGATTTCAACCCTGGAAAGACTATCTACATGTATACTGAGATTTTACATAATAAATCAAATTTGTTGACCATTAAACTTTATTTTTCTTATCCTCTCTTATGCCGTTAGCTTTCCAAGTTATGGGGGACCTGATCGGTCTATCAGATTAAGCCAAAGTACACACTTCTGTACAAAATATTTAATAGATGCGTAAACAAAATAATTTATTTTAAATTGAAAACTTATCTATGGAAATGATGAACTGCAGAGGCTGTAAATCAGCTGCTTGGCCGCTCTCCTAAAACTTTCGATTCAGCACAGGTGACCGCAGCGGTTTCTCCTCTTTCCCCTAGTAGATCAAAAAATTTCAACACTTCTTTTATTTCTTTTGTTATTTCTAAGTCTCGAATCGTCACACGAAAGGACACCTTACCTCCTGCAGCTCTTTTCTCTTCCTCCTTTCTCTTTTGAGAGCGTCAGCATAAAATGCCGTCGATAATGCACACAGAAACTGGGGAAAAAAGAGGAAAAAGGGAGAAAGATGGGATCTAAGACACCTGACACAGGGGGTAAAAACAGAGGGCATTACAATAATAGATCAGGCGGGAGTCTCTGGCGGTCCGGGGTATTTACCATGAGCAGAGCGGCCCCGCCGTGTGCGGCCGCGCCGTCCTTCAGCACGGCCCTGACGCGGTCGGCCGCGGGGACCACACAGCCCTGGGTGTAGAGGTGCGCGCACTGCCCGGCTGCAGCCCCCGCGGCCCCCGCTGGCCCATCCCGGGTGCAGCACGCCTGGGGGATGCCGGTCGAGCCGCGGAAGGAGGCGGAGGCGGGGCCCGCGGTACCGCAGCACCGCAGCTGTGAGAGACACAGGCACAGCTGACCATGGGAGCGCCTGCAAGAGGCCAGGGTAGGCCAGCCCGCACGACACGCGCGCGCTGCACGAGTCACGGCTGCCTACGCCCCAGGCGCTCACCGCTCACCTCCTGATAAACGGTGTCCCACTTGGAGTCGTGCAGAGATTCGTTCATGAGGGCCGTGAAGTCCGTCTCGAGCCGCGGGCTAAAGGACAGGAACACCTGCCAGCCGGCCAGTACCGCCAGCGCGACGGCGAACAGCACCTGCAGCGCGGACACCTGCGGGAAGGGGGTTGACGACAGACCTCATGTCAGCCGAGGGGCTCCCGAGGGGCATGTCACGTGGTAAAGTCACTGTATACTCTCCTAACCTAACCTAACGAAACAGTCTCATGTGCAGAGTCACTTTCAGTGCCTTCCCAATCATCCCAGTCAAAAGTCACCGAAATGTTTGCGGAAAAAAAATTAAAGAGAACAAGAAAAAAAAAAAACAAGGTCCAATCCGCTACGAAACTATAAGGCAACTCCGTTTCACTCCGTGCCTAAAAAGCCGGATGGCATGTTTGACCGCTGGGGCCATGGCCATGACCTATGTCGTCCCAGCTACCGCCAGGACCCCTGCCTTCAACTTCTGTGATCTTAAGGGAACCGGTGTGGCAGTGACGGTGACGGCATGCCCCCAGGCAGGCCGTGCCTCCCGGCACGGCACACTATCCCTAGGAACCACGTGCCCCCCGGCACACTATCCCTAGGGACCACGTGTCCTCCAGCACATTATCCCTAGGGACCATGTAACACCCCCCCCCCCCCCCCCCCCCATGACCGACTCGGGGCCACGATACTCATCGACCGAAGCTTCGTACACTATAGAATCTGTCCCCAAAGCAAAACATGAAGAAAAAAAATGACGATCCAAAAACCGTCATGAAAGCAGATGATACTGTGATGTTTTCCTACTTTCCTTCATGGTGTGACGTTGTGTTTGCCCATACCCTTCCTGGCCCCCGCCCCCTTCTCCCTTTCCCGTGGGTAACGTTTAACTTTTAATTGTTATTGCGCATGTTAAAATACCATTGTGCTGCCGCAAGTAAGTGTTGCTCAATGAAGAGGGTTGTCACAAAAATGAAGTATCCTTCTTGTTCCCGCTCCCCTCCCCCCGCTCCTGCACACATTGGGCTTTCCGCAGCCAGCCGGCCTCAGAAAGGGAAAGGACACAAATGGCGTAGTTTTGTTCCCCGGTTTGGGGCTATTAGGCTGCCCTGGCTTGCATATCGGAGAGCGACGAAAATGAGACACGCCACTGACGTGTGACTGCAGCGCTATGGCCCTGTGGGCCCTGCGGCCGGCAGCGATTAATGTTTACGCGTCTCGGCTCGGCCGGGCGGGGAAAGAGCAGAACCGGGGTATCCCTGAGAGAGAGAGAGAGAGAGAGAGAGAGAGAGAGAGAGAGAGAGAGAGAGAGAGAGAGAGAGAGAGAGAGAGAGAGAGAGAGAGATTTGATTTGATTTGATTTGATTTGATTTATTTCAAAATAGGTATAAAGAGACTAAGAAGTCCCACGAGAATACCGCTGCTAACATAAGTAAAACAACAGATCAGTTCAGAAATATGAAATATACAAAGCGCTTGTGCTTAAAGAAAGATAGTTGTACATAATATGACGCAGAGAGAGAGAGAGCGAGAGAGAGAGAGAGAGAGAGAGCGAGAGCGAGAGCGAGAGAGAGAGAGAGAGAGAGAGAGAGAGAGAGAGAGAGAGAGAGAGAGAGAGAGAGAGAGAGAGAGAGAGAGAGACGCAGCGGAGCCCCGCGCTGCCCGCGCGCCGCGGCTCGGCACAACGAAGAGGTGGGGGTATGTGCGGACGGCACGGCGCGGCCGGCACGGCGCGGCCGGCACGGCGCGGCGCGGCGGAACGCGGCCCCCCATGCGGTATAATACTTCTGCGCGCTCGCCTACCTCCGCATGAGAGTACAAGCCGCTGATACATTATCTTTATATTATTGTTTCTTTTGAGGATGTAGGTGATGATAAGTGTATCATCTGCTAAAAATATGGCCCTTGCTTTTCAGTCTCTTCCAGTAATTTCGTCCACTCTTTCTCCAGTCATTCTCCAGTCACATCCAGTCATTTGGTATTGTGGTCTCTGGATTGGTTTTCCTCTCGCGGACTCCACTCCATCCCACACCCCTCACCACTCACCCCGACCAGCCTCCATCGCCGGGCCGTGGCGTTCCGTGTGACGGCGAGGGCGACGAAGCCGAGGGGCACGGCCAGCAGGGCGGGCAGCAGCGGCAGCAGCAGCGGCGGCAGCAGCCAGCGGGGCAGGCTGAGCAGCGACACCAGCGGCAGCACGAGCACCAGCACCAGCACCGCGGCGCTCACCCCCAGCACCTGCAGCAGAGGCGTCCCAGGCGTCAGGGTTCAACCCAAAATTACACTAGGCTGCGTAAAGGCCAATCGCGGGTGAATTTGTGTCACGTGTTTCGCAGTCAGTGGTAGTTTTAGTTCTTTAGGGTTCAAAATTCGCGTCGCTCGCTCGCTCGCTTGTAATTAATCAATAAATATTCAAGAACATCAAGATATTACAAGAACAATATTTCAGTTATCAGTTTCAATCATCGCGTATAAGGAACGTCACAGCTGATAGGCACCCATAAGGCGGTCAGCAGGGGGCACACAGTCCCTGGGGCTAGTGTGCCCCCATAAGGCGGTCGGCAAGGGGGCACACGGTCTCTAGAGCTGGTGTGCCCTCAATGACCCGTTAGTAAATTCAAATTCTCTGCCTAATGCCAAAAAGGCATGTTTAAAAAAATGCTTCGATTATAGGTCAAAGAATCATTAAAAAAATGCCTTTTCGTACTTTCAAAACAAAATCGAGGCCTACGGACGGCACGACTGGTGTCTCCCGGATGGCACTAACCTTGGACAGGGATTTAAAGGCCCGTAATATTACCGGTAAGATTCGCTAAGTTACCGTAACTTACGGTAATATTACCCGACCTTGAAAAATGTGCTATTTTTCGGTAATATTCAGATTTTCAAACTGAAAATTAGCTGCATTTGGTGTAAAAAAAAAAAACCGGCAAAAATGGGTGGGTCCTACCTCGTCCCAGACTTCCGTCCGGAACCGTTCCTGCTTAACTTCGGTGTTCGGATGGGAACCGGTGTACCAGGAGTTGACCGCCGCTAAGACACAGGCACGACGCAGCCACCTTGGTAGGCAGGCTTCCGCAACGGCCAACATCGCCCCTTCCGCTGACCAGATTTCAGGAGTCAGCCCCCTTCGACCAGCCAGTTGGTCTGTGGCCCTGAGGCCACTCCCTCGCGGATTGAGAGGGAGGTAGGATGCCCAGATCGTACACGGCCGAAGCCGATTGTACTCTACTCTTCTACGCCATGTATCCAAGTAGGTGTTGCCCGAATACTCCAGATTCCGAGGCCTTACGCTTGAAAAATGTAGAAGGCCGAACCCTAGGCCTCTACATTTAACTTCTGCCGAGTCTTGGCAAGCACCATTCCCCTGCTCGGGCGTCGAACCACTGAGTCAACGAGTGTATTCAACCTCCGGGGAATGTCCGCGGCCCAACGTCCGCGGTCACTCAGACAACACACTTTGAACACGTTCTTTTGGTATATTTTACCCACCATACTCGGTCGGCAGACTTCAGAAAAATTTTCACCCCGGCAAAGAGTTGAACCTCGAACCTTGCGGTCACCGATCAGCCCGCTAGCCCACTACGCTACGGTGCTACGATGGAGAGGAGCGCGCTCTTGGCGCTTACTGTGGTCCCGCAGAGAGCAGAACCGATGGGATGATTATGTTACGTGGAAAAACATACTAAAGCGTACTATTTTTAACAAATACCCGCTGTAAATAAATCTTTCTCATTTTTACCAAAAATACCCGTAACTTACCTATCTTTCCGTAACTTACCGTAAGGTTGAATCTTACTGGTATTTTTAAATCCCTAACCTTGGAGAGCCCTTGCGGGAATACCCAGGGCCGGGAGCCGTAGGTTCACTTTTTTTCATTAATTCCTCGATTTCGTTTTGAAAGTACGAAAAGGCATTTTTTTAATGATTCTTTGACCTCGATTCGAAACTTTTCTTTAAACATGCCTTTTTTGGCATAAGGCAGAGAATTCGAATTTACTAACGGGTCATTGGGGTCACACCAGCCCTAGGGACGTGTGCCCCCTGCTGACCGCCTCATTGGGATCACACTAGCCCTCGGGACCACGCAGGTTGACCGTTAGGCTGACTACATGTGCTGCCTCTACATGGCAGAGGACCGGGGGGGGGGGGGGGGGTCGTCAGCCGGTGACGAACGGACAAAAAATATTTCGGCCGCTGATAGCGCTCCGCTTCGCAGTTCGCTAACGCTCGCCCGCTCGCTCCGCGAATTAAACGTCCTAAAATTCGGTCTCCTTTTTAAAAATCGATCTTGGATCGATGCCGAATCGATCGAGATAATTCATTTTTAGTCAGTGGCCCGTACTTGAAGTACCAGCAATCAAGAGACCCATGCAGGAAGTAGTTTGATTGGTCTCAGACGCGTCCTGTCCCGTCCCGTCACGCCGCAGGTAGATTAGATACCCGTGTGTCTCGAGCTCGGGCTGAGCTCGGGCTGAGCTCAGGCCCTCTCAGTAAAGTAAATACCAGCCGTCCTGCGTGCGGTCATGACTGTGTCCTGCGAAGTCCGAAGAGACTCTCGCAACGCGGTGAACAGTGTCATCGCGGCACCCAGAGCGGAGGGGCCGGCTGGGTCGGCTTTAGAACTCTGCCCCCCCCCCCCTCCCCTCCCCTTCCCGCCACAGCGCTTCGGCCTGCTTCGGCCGCGGCTTCGGTGACAAGTAAACAATGAGAATGCGTTTTCCTTTTCACCGCCTTCACCGAGGGGACTGCTGGGCCGAGGGCCTGTGGAACTTGTGGGCGCGGGTGTCGGCGAGCAGAACACTGTCGGTCACAAGAAATCCCGAAAATCCGCCGGGTGTGGGGCCACGGGGGATTCGCTCACTGGCCACGGTGTCCTGGCATCACCCTCACGGCCCTCACAACCAGCACCACCCGCATACTCACCATAAACAGGACGTCCGTGGCCAGGCTGAGGTAACGCAGGCATCGCGTGGTTGGCGCCATGGCAGCCTCAGCCCACCATGGCGGCCCGGCGGCCCTGGCGGCGCAGCGGGCTGTGGCGCAGCCCGGTGCACCCTGCGTGCACGACGGTATGGGTAGAGAGGCTAGGCCTAGGTGACCACCTTCGGGGCCCGCGGGGCCTGTGGCCAGTGGCCTGTGTCCAGGCGGCTGGCTTACGTTGCTTGCTGGCCACTCCACTGCGACTGCGGGCTGCGACCGCTGCGGCTGCGGCTCGGACGGAGCGGTGCAATAATGGGAACGAGGTGGCCGTCAGCCGTCAGCGTCGGGGTGCCGCCAGGCGCCGCCAGGTGCAGCCCGTGGACGTGGAGCCCGGCTGAGCCCGGCCCGACACGCACTCACGCCGAGCCAAGACGAGTCGCGGCCGCGGCCGAACACGAAGGGAGATCCGAGACAGCGCGAGATAACCGCGGGATCAGCCGTCGGGCGTGGCGCGGCGAGGTGCTCTGTGGGGGCGGGGCGGGGGCGGCGGGGGCGGCGGGGGCAGACACACGGCCACCTGCAGGCCGCAGGCACCGGGGCCGAGGCCCACCATCGGCCGGGCTCAAGCTCAGGCCCTCGGCGGCGTCAGCCTCGGCCGGGGGGTATGGCCGTGTCCGGAGCGGAGTCCGTCGGGGGCCGGTCGTCCGCAGACGACAGAGGACAGCCACCGGAGCCGGGGCCTGGCTCGGATGCGGACGGACTGCCTATCAGCCCGCCTGAGGCTTGTCACGATGACCACAGTCCACCAATGGCTAGCCGCGGAACGGAACAGGACGATGCGACTGGCCGTACCTGTCTGGTCAGGTTCAAGTCTGGGGCACCGGCTACGGCACCGTCCCGCCTGCCCCCCCCCCCCCCCCCCCCCCTGCCCCGCGGTGCGACACCGACCGGCATTGCGCTGCGTCCACAAGCCTGGCCAGCCTGGCCTCTCGCGACATTCGGAGTTACTATAATGCTCGACGTCCTGGGTCGGCAGACTTTCACAAAAATGTTGACGATGACGATCTCCATTCGGCTACTGAGCCGCGGACCGACCACCGACCGACAGGCCCGTGATTCGATTCTTGCCGGTGGCTTAAATATTTCTGCGCGTCCACTTGGTCCCTTATGTTTCACATTTTTCTTCGACTTTAGTATTCCCGCGATGCCTACGGGTTGGTTCAGGCTAACTGCACAAAAAACACAAACGTCGAAGGGATGAGCATTGGCCATTCCATGGGTTCGGTTAGGTTAGTATGCTCATAGCGGTCTCGTGGGTCCCCCTCGGACTTGCTAGGCTTGGTGGTGCGGCCCAGTGGTGTGGCCGTGAGTCTGGAGAATATGGATTCTGGAATTCCGGAGAGTCTGTGAAGAATCTGGTATATGTGACAGACATTGTGGAGAGCAAGCACCGCCCAGTGTAGACTAGGAGGCCACGCAAGCATTTATTTGCAAGCATCAGTTCTTGCGGCCGGTTCTAGACTGGGACCTGGGCCTTTGCCCTGTGTGGGAGTGTGGGCCCGGCGGCGGGGGCCGGCCGGGGGGCATGGGTTGGCCCAGGTTGGCCCAGGTGGGCCCCCGTAGGCCCGGCCCCGGACCCCCGGTCCGCGCGCACCGCCTTGGCCTCGTGGCCAGACCAAAGCAAACTAACGCACTGCGGGAACTTCGGCCTGGCCTGGCGTGGCGCGGCCGCACTGTCACTGTTCTGTACTCCGTGCAGCGTTAGCCAGAGCCAGCGTAGCCAGCGTTTAGCGTAGCCAGCGTAGCCAGCCTAGCCAGCGTACAGCGTAGCCAGCGTACAGCGTAGCCAGCCTAGCCAGCGTACAGCGTAGCAGCCAGCGTACAGCTTAGCCAGCTTAGCCAGCCTAGCCAGCGTACAGCGTAACCAGCGTAGCCAGCCTAGCAGGCGTAGCCAGCCTAGCCAGCGTAGCCAGCCTAGCCAGCGTAGCCAGCGCTATCTGATACGACGAGCGCCGCCGACGCACTGCACTGCATTGTGCTGCGGGCGCTGGGCGCGCTGAACTGACAAGCTGAGCTGATCTGGAGGTGTGCGGGAGTGCGGGAAAATAAAACGCCGAGTAAAGTAACGTATTTTTTTTATTTTTACTGTAATTATGATCATACGAGGAAGAAACAAATAATGCGAAAGTTTTTTTTCTTTTTCTTTTGCGTTACCTTCAGTTGTAGCCAGCGGAGCACCAACCGGCCCATCTATTTTTTTCCCTTACAATTTTTTTTTACATAGGAAAGTTGCTTAAATATTAATTTGTTTTGTATGAAAACTATACCTTTTCCTCTGCACTTTCGGACATGATATAAAAATACCTAAATAAGCTGGAGATGGTACTACGGGCTTCGACTTACAGCATTGGTGCCAATAACTGTGCATCGGCGGTGGGCTACGAACATGATTCGAATACGTTATGACTAGGTAACTCGACGGGCTCAAAATCATTAAATCTCTAACATGATGTGATATATTATGAGATGCTTGTAAGCTTAGAATAAATAATCTGTGGAAAACTCAGGTGCGGTAGTTTTGGTTTGCACAATAAAATCGTTCTGCGTGGGCTCGACAGTCAAAGCGCCTACATTGTACAATGACGATCTTAGACAATTAGTTTGATTAAAATGAAATGAATTCCAAACTTACAATGATTGGTCCAAATTCTTTAGCTTTAGCACTCATTAAAATGTGGTTTATGTAAAAACTGGAAGCAAAAGTTCAATCTCTCATTCAACCCTACAATATTACAACACGGCGCGATGTTTCGATGAAAAAGGTTTTACCGACAACGCCTTCCTTCAAATCAGCTACTACACATTAAAGTATATCGTAAATCATGAATACAACGACAAAACATATGATCGAATCTAACTGAGCAACTATGCAATAATCAAGCTGCCTCCGCGTCAAGCGCTGGCGATGCGTCCGTCGCGCACCTCACTCACAATCTCTCATACAATCACTCTCGGACCGGGCGGGGCGGGGGCTCAGGCCAAGGCTCTGGCCAAGGCCCACGCACACCCTCTGTCCTCGGCGATGGCCTAGTCGTTGACGGCGAAGGTGACCCGGCCGCTTCACTTGGAGTCGTCGTCCCGTTTCTTGATGGCCGACGCCAAGAGGCAGGCCAGGACGATGCCCGCGACCTGGGGGTCAGAACAATTTGATGATGTCGGATGGAAAAACAATAATGGTAGTAAAAAGGCATATAAATGTAGTGTTTGAGCCCACGGCGCGGACCTCGATGAAGGCGATGCCGATGCCCACGCCCATGAGGATGACCCCGCTGCCGCGCACCACCTGCGACAGCTTCTGGTAGCAGCCGACCTGGTGGACGTAGAGGCTGTTGGAGGAGCCCAGGCAGATGGTGTTCTGGAAGCTGTTGGTGCCCTGCGACACGTAGTCGTCGGTCTTCGAGAACGCGTAGCGCACGCAGCACGAGAAGGGCACCTCGTTGTTCCGGTACAGGACGCGCCAGTCCTGATAGGAGTCCGTGCCGCAGCACTCCAGCTGCAAGCACAGAGCGTAGCGCGTAGCGCGGATTAGCGTCGTGAACCCGGCCTCCCGGCCTCGGCCTGTCTCTACCCCTCTCCTGCCCGACACCGACCTTCCGCTGGACGTTGTCCCAGGCCAGGCGGTCGCCCTCGTCCCGCGTGTAGTTGAGCATGGAATTGCGCAGCGTGTTCCTCAGCGCGTCGTTGAAGTCGTCCTTGGCCACGCCGGCGGCGATGCCCACGGCCAGCTCCACGATGAAGATGACGAGCAGCAGGCCGGCGAACTGCGGCACAGGACACGTCTCAGGCCCCGAGCACAGGCGTGCGGGCGGGGAGGGGGGCCGGACGGGCCGGACGGGAATACTCACCGCGATGAGCATCATGTAGTGCTCCTTAATGGCGCCGCAGCAGCCCAGGAAGGCGACGAGGAAGACGATGGCGCCGGCCACGATGAGGACGATGGGCGGCGCTAGGATGCGGTCCTCCAGGAAGCGCTGGCCCCCGCCGAACTCGGTCAGCACCACCGCGCCCGCGGCGATGATGGCCACGCCTGAGAGCTGGAAGCACACGAAGCACACGAAGCAGGTTGATGTAGCCGAGCCCCGACCCGAGGCTGAGGCCGGCTGAGGCAGGTAACAGAGGTAGCCGGTACGCGGCTGTGCGTCTTGTGCATCCACTCTGCGGCCCACCACCACCCCCTCCCCCTCCCCTTCGGCCACGGCGGGGCGTTTCCTATTTCACCGCGGCACGCCACGCCGCCACGTCACTGTTTAGCAGCTCAACCCCACAGCCCAGCCCTACCCAGCCCACAATCCCATCGCTACCCCCTGCATGCCCAGACCATGCACCCCCTCCCCTCCCCACCCGGTGGCTCCGACCCGCCGGACCCGCCAGTGTGTGTGTGTGTGTGTCAGTGGCGGATCTGGGAGCGGCTTGAGGGGGGAGGGGCAATGTGTAGCTGCCTACTTACAGGCGGAAAAGTAATGCCGTTGCCTACATTTCCGGATGCGCGCGCGCGCGTGTGTGTGTGACCTGTCGTTACCGGACGAGCTTCGTCTACCCTCTCTCCCTCTGTCATGCCATTGCCATTGCCATCACCCTTTCTCGAATTTTGAAGAGGGTGTGATGTGGGAGTGGATTTGGGGGGGGGGGGTCGAGCGTGACATCCTTCCCCGCTCCCTCACCGCTCCGTAAAGACGCGCCCGTCGTAACCCGGAGGCAGAACTAGGCCAGCGACGCTCGGCGGCGGCGAGGCGCTTGACCCACATGCCACGCTCCGAGGACAGCTCTAACCTTTCTGCGTTATGCCCCGCGCCACGCATTGGCAGGCAGGCGTCTAGCCGCAGAGTCCCCCGGTCCCCCGGATCCCCTGGTCCCTCGAGCCCCCGAGTCTGACAGCGAGGCGGCAGAGCAACCCCTGGCGCTGCCAGAGCAACCCCTGGCTCTGCCAGAGCAACCCCTGGCGCTGCCAGAGCCCGAGGGTCGTCCAGTAAGCACGTCTACGAAATCAGCCCAGCCTTACCTGCTGCAGCGGTCACCGGCCACCACCTAGGCTAGCCGGGGCTGCCGCGCGGCCGTGCTGACCAGGCAGGCGCGGGCCCTGAAAGGTCGGCTCGGCCGTATGCAGCCATGAGGCCCCGCCATGAGGCCCCGCCATGAGGCCCCGCCATGAGGCCCCGCCATAAGGCCCCGCCATGAGGCCCCGCCATGAGGCCCCGCCATAAGGCCCCGCCATGAGGCCCCGCCATGAGGCCCCGCCATGAGGCCCCGCCATGAGGCCCCGCCATGAGGCCCCGCCATGAGGCACTGCCATGAGGCCCCCGCCGTTGAGGAGATCGATAAGGAGCCGTCACGGTGCCGCATGGCCTGGACTGCCCTGGGTCTGGCCAAAGAAACGCTACGAATAGTGTTCTGCATCGGGCGGGGGTGGCGTGGCAAAGACTATGACCGAGCGTCGTCTGTCTCTCTCGCACTCAGTAGGTTCTTATGAGTGGACAGAGGCAAGAGATTTCGATTATGGGCCATAACCGAGCCAAGCCCGACCAGGCCCGCCCGATGTAGAACACTACCTATGAGGACGCGCCATTCAGTAACCACTATAAATACGGGCGAAGGTCAAGCATCCATGAGAAAGACTATATTTTGCTTGAGGCTTGCTGAAAGGCCAAGAATCGCCACCAAATTGCTAGATCCCGCAGAATTATTGAAGATGGTAGGTGTGTTGCGTGGTGTGATGGCCCAATATGTACACCCAAGTAACAGTCGCCAACAGAGTGCAACTGTGTTGCACTGGCGGCTGGCCAGCCTGACCGTGACCGCTAATCAGAAATAGCCACAGCGCACAGAGCAAGAGCTCGGGACGTCGGAAATACGTCTGAGCGGCCGCTACCTCTCGGAGACTAGGCGAAGTCCCCTTCCGGGCGGGCGGATAAATATACCTAACACGTCTGCGCTGAATACGGCCGTATGTTTGTCCTTCCCGTCTCTCGCTTGGATCGAATCGAGACTCCGAGACAAGAAATCAATGGCGGGAGAGCAAATTTGGCCCACAAGTTGATTCTCCAGGGGATGGGTCGGCGCATGTGGGCTGAAGGCGAATATTTGCGTCGAGTCGGAAACCACGGCAACACCCGTGTTCTCGGTTGAGCTTGCATGCTGAGCTTCCGACACAAACTGCTTTGTGCTGCCAAGGTCTGGGGCGCTTGACGAGTTACAGTGGCCTTCCGGTAGTGCGGCTCGGCCAATTGATAATAATTTATCAGTGTTTGACTGACTGTCTGTGAATGTGTGTGCGTGTGTGTGTGTGTGTGTGTGTGCGTGTGTGTGTGGGTGGGAGGGTGGGGTAGCCTTCATGCCCACCCAGTAGTCCCCCCTCCTTCTCTCTCCCAGCCCTTACCCTGTCCCTCCCCATTTTTTCGGCTGAGCGAACATCAATCATCACAACACGTCACATCTGTCACATTCGGCTGTCAAGGGAAAACGAGGATCTCGAAAATGGGGAAACAGGGTTTCCACCCTGGGTAACGACAGAGGTTCCATGACCAGTGCGTAGGCGCGCTGGCCGCCCTGTGTGTGTTGCCAACACCCCCCTGCGGTGCCTTCTTCCCCCCACATCCCCTGAGTGGAAGCAACAGACAGGCCATAGAGAGGTACCGATCCACTGGGCCGGGCGGGGCGGGGAGGAGGTGGGCGGACGGGCGGGCGACACTCCGCGCCGGAAACCCGAACACTTCCCCGACGCTGGCTCTTTTCCCGCCGCAGGCGCTGATGAAGGGTTAATAATTCAGACGCGTTGCGCGCGCACTCACCGCGAATATGAGGTTGAAGGCGAAGAGGATGTACTTGATGACGTTCATGCCGCAGGACTCCATGGCGGCGGCGGCGCTCGGCGCGCGGACCGGACTCGACTGGACGCGGCGGACGGCGAACGGACAACCCGCGGGCACAGCGCAGTACACAGCGGAGCACAGCGGAGCACAGTGGAGCACAGCGGAGCACAGCGGAGCACACACCAGCCTGCGCCCTTCCCGGCCTCCTGCGCTGTTGTATACACACTGAGGGGGTCTAGGGCCGCTCCAGCCCCTGCCGACGCTCTGTCCGGCGGGGGCTCCGTCGGGGGCGCAGGCGGGGCCGGAGGGGTGGCGGGGCACGGCGGAGGGGGGGAGGGGGTGGTTGCGCAGCGGTGGCGCCACAGAGAGTGGCGCGGCGTGGCGCCTTGCTGGGGTTGCTTTGACGCCGCGGCGGCCGGCGGCCACGTCGCAGCACGGCGCGTCTCGCAGCCCGCCCAGAGCCCAGCCCGGCCCGGCCCGGGAGGGGACCAGAGGGGTCGGGGTCGTCCTTGCATTATATTGCCTCACGGACGACGATCGTAAAGTGTAGGCGTTTCCCGGGGCTGGGAAGAAGCCGCGACAGGTTGAAAATTTCTGGTTTTAAAAAGTTTCTCCGCAGGCACGAGAACGCATAAATGGCCCAGAAATGAGTGCCCCGCCCCCTCCTCATCCCAGAGCACAGGAGAGGAGCCCGGCGGGACACTGCCGATATGCTGACAGCCAGCAGAACGGCCGCTGCAGACCAGGCAGTGCATTTGTCCGGGGGCGGCGACAGAGCAGCGGCAGGGGCCGGGGCAGGCAGGGGCTGTTGCTGGAGTGACCACACCTCGAATAATCGATTGGCACCGTTGGCACGGCGTAGCCACACGGTTTTAAAGGCGGAGGCTTGCGGACTGGACAAGCGCCGATAGCGGAAACCCCCTCCCTCCCCCACTACCCCCCCCCTCCCCCCGCCCGCAGTGACCCACAATAACCATCGGTGGTGGGCGGGCGCGCGCGGCTGCGTGTGTCTGTGTGTGTATGTGTGTGTGTGTGCGTGGTGCACGTCTATGTATTTGTTACCCCGACCACTACTTGCGACTACTTGCGAGAGGGGGGACGGTTTCATGGTCAGGCGTGGTCAGGCGGGCTGTGGATTCTCTGTCAGCGCAGCACCCTTTGTCCTGCCGGCGTCGTACGAACAGGCGTCTGCTGACCACTCCTCCTCACACACGCACACGCGCGCGCGCACACACACACACACACACACACTTTCTTGCACTTGTTCTGCCCGCACTCCACCCGAACCTCCCCGCCTCGGTGCCCCGTGACGCCGGTAGACGAAACGCCCCGCACACACCAGAGCCAGAGCAGGCCAGAGGTGCACGGTCATCGACACGGCCATACTGGGGCTGAGGCGGTGGCTGAGGCCGCGGCTGAGGCCGTGGCTGAGACCGTGGCTGAAGCCGCGGCTGAGGCCGTGGCTGAGGCCGTGGCTGAGGCCGTGTGTGCTGCCGCTGTCCCTGTTCTGTCTTCCGTTCAACTTGCGTGAAAGTCTCTCCGCCGCTGCCCTCCCCTCCCCTTCTCTCCCCGTTCCCTCCCCGCTCACGCCGCTGCCTGCCGCCCCCATTAACGGCTAGCCGGACCCCGGCGCACGTCGCGCGGGGTAATGCTGCAAAAGGTCACGGGTTATCGGCGTCCTAGTTCCCCTCGCCGTCGGCGGCCTGAGCCGCCCCGGCCCCGTCCGGCCGGCAGGTTCGCAAATAAGTCCGCCGCCGGCCACGAAAGTGTTGCCGGGTGCTGGGCTCGGCATCCGGATGGCCGCGTTGGTCTGCGGTCTCTGCTCGGCCTCGGCCGTCAGGTCTGCTTATTGCATACGGCCCCGTGACCTCGGCCGCCGCCCCGTCGGCCCGCCGCCCCTACCGCTCTGCTGGCTCTGCTCACGGACCACAAGACCTCGGCCACGAGCCGATCGCACGCACGCCAGGGCCGAGGATGAGGGACGACAGCGACTATTGATTCCGACCAGACGCCGAGCGCAAACAGCCCGGCCAGAACCTGACCAGGCCTCGGCTCCGGTGAGGCTGAACGTGGACGGATATGGCGGCGCGGCGCGGTGCGGCGGCCAAACACAGGCGGGGCGGGGCGGGCGGCGCGGCGCACGGACAGCCAACCACCCTTATGTTTCTTTGTCCGCTGTACGGCCACAGGTCCTCGCCCCCTGGGCCCCCTGGCGGCGGGGAGGGGGCGCGGGGCGGCCGGGGCGCAGCCACAACATCGTTGCTACGATACAATCCGTGCGTACCGCGGAGGCGAGTGCGGCGGGGCAGCTGGGCGCTGCGGGCTGCGGCCCGGCCCGGGGGCGGGGGCGGGGGCGGGGGCGCCGAGACGATCTGAAGACGGTGGTGCAAGCTGTCGTACCTCCCTCCCTTTTTAACCTTGAACTTCCCCCCCCCCCCAACCCCTGTTTTTTCTGCGAAGCAAACAAAAATATTTGTTTCCACTCAACACCTGATTAAAAGAGTAAACTGCATGAAATTCTATCTTTTGTGCGTGATTTGCGCGAATATGTAGTATATCGTGTACTGTTTCATGCAACAGTGGCTAAAGTATCGACAGCGCGCTGCTCCCCTCCACCATAGCTCCGTAGCGTAGTGGGCTAGCGGACCGGTCGGTGACCGCAAGGTTCGGGGTTCAACTCTTTGCCGGAGTAAATATTTTTCTGAAGTCTGCCGACAGAGGATGGTGGGTAAAATATACCAAAAGAACGTGTTCAAAGTGTGTTGTCTGAGTGACCGCGGACGTTGGGCCGCGGCCATTCCCCGGAGGTTGAATACACTGCTGAGGAACAGTGGTTCGACGCCCGAGCAGGGGAATGGTGCTTGCCAAGACTCGGCAGAAGTTAAATGTAGAGGCCTAGGGTTCGGCCTTCTACATTTTTCAAGCGTAAGGCCTCGGAATCTGGAGTATTCGGGCAACACCTACTCGGCCGGTCCTGCCTCGGGTTAGGCTTGCTGGGTAGAGTACAATCGGCTTCGGCCGTGTACGATCTGGGCATCCTACCTCCCTCTCAATCCGCGAGGGAGTGGCCTCAGGGCCACAGACCAACTGGCTGGTCGAAGGGGGCTGACTCCTGAAATCTGGTCAGCGGAAGGGGCGATGTTGGCCGTTGCGGAAGCCTGCCTACCAAGGTGGCTGCGTCGTGCCTGTGTCTTAGCGGCGGTCAACTCCTGGTACACCGGTTCCCATCCGAACACCGAAGTTAAGCAGGAACGGTTCCGGACGGAAGTCTGGGACGAGGTAGGACCCACCCATTTTTGCCGTTTTTTGTTGTTGTTGTGTTTTTTATTTTCAGGGAATGAATCTTGAGGATTCAATATACTTTTGAATTAAAAAAAAATCATTGAAATGAAACGCTTTCTACTAATCAATAGAGTTGCTTCTACGTCGTAGCAGTAGTAGTAGTAAGCAAAGAACGAGTAAAAACGAGTTGAAAAAATGAGAATTAGGGTATGTTTTACCTTCAACGTCTGTTTATTTATTGACGCACTTTGTATGTTTTTTTCCACTAGGCATACATCACAACAGTAAACTAATTATAAATTTTATAAAAGAAAAGATGTCTCCCTTCCCTTTCCTTCTTATCTTCTTTCCGTCCTCCCCTTTTCGCTTTCTTTCTTCTCTCCTTCCCTTTTCCTTCCTCCCTCAAACTTCCTCCTCCCTCTATCTAATCTACCCACCCCTACCGCTCCCATTTCTGAATTTTTTGCCTTTCTTTCCCTTTCCTTCTCTTCTCTCTCCTTTATCCCCCTTCTTTTCTATGTTTTCTATCCTTTTTCTCTATTTCCCTCTCCTCTCCTCCCTCCCTGTCGCCCCCTTACCTCCCTCCCTCTTTCGCTAGACGGTGGTGCGCGTGCACCACCGTCGACCCCTTCTTAGCGCCACTGGGCGGGGGCACTCAGTGGGCGGACAGAACAGAGACAGCGCGGGCGTACAGCGAGTCGGAGGGGATGTTCACACCATTCCTCTTTTCACCCCTCCCTCCGCCCACTGTCACGGGGTTAACCTAACCTTCCTATCTGCGTTTCACATGGGCATCTCATGTCACACTTGACTTGAACCCCGTCTCCCCGCTATGTGAACGGTGCATTACATTACGGAGAACCGAGGCCACCACAACGTCGGTCAAGCCCACGGGGAACTAGGAGGCATGTCTTTGTGCGGGGCAGCGCCGGCCGCCGGACCGCGGAAGTGGTCTGGTGGAAGAGGCGGTTACGGCACGGCGGCAGCACGCGAGCGGCCCCGGCTCCGGCCCGGTCCATTTGCATACAGATCAGCGGGGCAGATAAGGCCGGGTGGTATGCATTCTGTGCCCCGACCACTGGGGGGTCACCAACAGCCGCCCCGCCGCGGCCGGCAGCGACCCCCCAGCACCCCCCCCCCCCCCCCCCAGCGGCCCCCAGCGGCCCCCGCCGAGCTCCAGATAGGTGCGTCGGCCTCATCGGCGACCCCCGCTTCTAAATATAGCGGCGGGCCAGGCTGGAGGGAGTGCCTCCGCCTCCGCCAGCCGAGCGCAGTGCGCCTGCGAACTCTAGGGTAGGCAGGCCCGCCGGACACCCGAGTGGAGCACGTTGCCTTCCCAGCCAGGCTGGAAGAGCCGCGGCCGCCTGTGCCCGGAGCACCGCGGGGAGGGGCCGAGTCTGCCGCTGCCGACCCCACCCCCGACTGCCCCACCGCGCCCGCGGACTCCAGGGTAGACAGACCCGCCGCGCAGCCGGGTGGGGCGGACTGCCTACCCAGCCAGGCTTCATTGCACGGCCGTAATGTCGCGTGTCCACGAATTAACCCCGGGGGGGGGGGGGGGGGAGGTCGTTGACCGCATGGGAAGTGGCCACAAGCCATGGCGGTTACGACACGCAACATGATAACCGTGTCATTCCGATTTTAGCAGATGAAAAAATAAGCAGCCCACCTATTTTTGCCATTTTTTTTGTCGGATCTGCAGAGAGCGTTTTCTTGAGGATTCAATATATGTAAGTGAATATATGACAACAGGTTTTCATCTGCTTCCGTGACGTGTGATGGCATTATTTTTTTTCTTCCTCTCCTGCGCTACCAATTGCGTGACCTTGACGGTTTTATTTTCATGCCTGGCGAGGCCTGCCTCTTTATTGCTAGCTCTCGCCACTGTCGCCCGACCTGGGACAGGGACACCCGCACGGCCGTGGAGGGTGTGGGGCTGGGCCCGGGACATGCCCCGGCCCGCCCCGGCCGCGCCCTGCACGCAGTGCCGCTAGATTTACTACCCCAATTCACAGCGAATGCTAGGGGGCGTCATCCCCCGGTCTCCACTGCAGGGGCGCAGGACACACCCCTCGCTGGCCTAATTCCTCTGCAGCGAGCCTCCAGAGCCGACGCACCTCGCCAATCCCACAGCCCTGGGCAGTGCTGCCGCCGCCGCCCATATCGCAGATACAGACGAAAGAGAAGGACGAGCAGCTAGGGCACGGCATTCCAATCAGGCTAATAATGCAAGCCCCGCCTTAAGCCTGACCTGTGGTGGCAAGAGAAAGCAATCAGCCGGCTGGCGCTGCGGGGCACCCCCCCCCCCTCCTCCTCCCCCGTCTGCCCGAGGCGTCGATAAAATCAGACCCGCATCATTTCTTGTGACGGCTGCCCCGTTGCTGCACCACCACCACTTGCCGTGTCCTTCGTGTCGGTGGGCAAAAGAAAGTATCTTTTCGTTTTGCCGGACTATTCATGATTTTCTAAAATTAAGACTTTCTTCAGTATGGATGAGAGGAAGGCGGGTTGGAAGAAAAAAGACACACGTTTTCTAAAAAAAGAAAGAAAAAGTTTAATGACCCTATGCAGACAATGAAAAATAAAACACTAGATTTTTCAAAATATTTATCTTGAACAATGGGAAGTAATGTGAGAGAAAAGGTGACGAGCAAGCACTCTAGAGTAGAGGTCTGCCTGAGGCTTTTAGTACAAATGTGAGGGATAAATGTAAAAACAAAAAAATTAAACTCACACTTTATCATTTACTTATCACATCGATACTTTGAGAAAATAATGTGATACGTACTATGTAATCTCACGTTTGTCTTTATCCAATAATACTCTAGGCCATATCTATCAATAAATAAAATAATAAATACAGCATCACACTAAGTCATAGCCAATACTCAAAACTGAAACGCAAATTAACAAATACTGCTGGCACATTAAAGAGCTTAACACAAGAATCTCTCAAGAAACTGCGGGAACTTGATGCACAAATTACAAGCCTCACAATTATTTACAATATTGTACAACTTTTCTGTACCACATAAACTTGTGAGATCCAAGAAACTCATAACAGGATCTTTCCAAATGGAACAAGACAATGACAAAGAAATATTTGTACATGGCAAAATTAAGCCTAATCCACACACAGAAGCGTGTGCATTCAGAGAACATGCAACGACACTAATCTCTTTAGTATGATTAAGTACTACAGACAACAAATTCAACAGTGCCTTAATTTTACTCTTAATTTTATTCACGATAGAATTCAAAACAACCAACAACAACATTCCATATCATACCGAATACAGTATGCTAAAACGGGGAGGTAGGTAAATGAGTGCAGATGAACAGTTTGATAGACATACAAGTGAGTTTGTGGAACCGACAACCTGTCAAGGTGCCGTGCTCGAGGACCCGACAGCGGCGGATTCCTGTATTCATCCCCTTCTAGAGTCCATGTGTGCTAAGCCAGGCGCATGGGGGCGGGCGGGGCGGGAGGTAACAGAAACAAGTGGGCATTCGCTGCAACGCGACTCGCAAAACGCACGGAAGTCGAATAATTTTCTTGGAATGGTCACGGGCAGGTGAGTCTGTCAGGTTCAGGCGAGGGTCCGCGAGATGCACACGGTGAGGATGAGGGCGGCCAGCGAGGACCACGACCACCTGAGGCTGGCGGCCGCCCCAGGCGCGGACCCTTGGGACGTCTCCGTCCACGGGCCGGCGGGGAACCTGCGAGAAGAGAAGACGGTGCAGTCAGGATCACGACACACGGCAGGGCAGAGAGGAGTGCAGCGGACGAGGCTACTCGGCTACTCACTTGATCCTGATGGTGCCGCAGGCCACCCTGTCGCCGGCGTGGCCAGTGGTCAGCGAGTCTGCGAACCCGCCACGGCCCAGGTCGTCCTCGAGCGAGTGCACCACCACGGACCTGCCCAGGATGCCGTGCGGCCCGGTCATGGAGATGACGCGGTCCTCCATGCGGATGTGCGCCACGCCGTTGCCGTCGGCCATGATATTGCCCAGGTCGCCGACGTGCCTCTCCGAGTCCTCGGGGCCGCCGTGCTTCTTCTGCAGCAGGATCGACAAAATGACAGGATGAGAAATGTTCGTGGAGGGAGGGGGGTTGTTTGATGCGGTACGCATGCATGGACGCATGCCACCCCCGGCTCCGGCTGCCCCCGGGCCCTAAGTACTACGGCGGCGCGGTCGAAAAATGTCAACAGAAAGGTCATGCGGCACCGCGGGCTCCGGGGGCAGCGGGGGCAGCGGGGGCAGCGGGGGCGCCGCGCGTGGTCGCGCAGCGCACTAATTACTCCCAAAAGGCACTCACGTTCTCGGGGTTGAAGTGCCCGCCCGCGGCCGCGCAGCCCGTGCTCACGTCTCCCCTCTCGTGCACGTGGAAGCCGTGCTTGCCGGGGGACAGCCCCGACACGTTGCCGAAGATGACGACTGGGCCGTCGCCCAGCTGGATGAAGGTGATGTTGCCCTTGACGGCGCCCTGCAGCTCCACCACGGCACCCCGCCTCTGCAAAAGTCACAATGTCGTCACTATGTTTTAAAGAATAATAATAGTTTGAAGAAAAAAACCGAACAGCCTTGCCTAACATTCGCCTTTCCCGGTATGCTATAAGGGTAGAGTGGTAGGAGAAGACAGCGGATCGGTAAATTCGCATGCACATCACATCACAATAAATAGAGTATTAGTAAACAGTAGCAGACGACGCACGCGCACAAGTCATGCAGCACCTAGCCACCAACCTGCACCGAGCTTCTGAAACCAGTTCTCATGCATTCAACACAGAAGAAGACAGAGACATGGGATGCCATGAGTGTATGTATTGTGACTTGATTGTGAACAGTGCAAGACTCTCTGGGCGTATTGGACGCCAACATGTCAGGTGTCCTAGTGTATCCCGGGGAACTCCACAGTGTGGGCTGTCCACTGTCTCCAGCACTGACTAAAATAATTTCCGTGTAGACAAACGAGGTGGCACGCTGCAATGTTGATGATGATGCCGTCATGTAACCCGAAAGCACAAACTATTTGGGACTTGGGTAACGTGCAGAGATGTCATGCATCCGGAGTCCCTTTTAACGTCCTGAAGATGCAATTACGGGTGCAGCAGCACCGATGCTGGTGTTGTACCGCCAACTACTCACCACGGTGCCGTCTGGGTAGTCCTTGAACTTGAACTCCGTGGTCCCCTGAACAATATACAGTCGTGTTTCTAATCTGCTTGCTCAAGGGGACTCAAGGGGACGCGTTGCGTCACGAGGCCTTGCATGTATTCAAGTGAAAACACAAAAGTAACAGTTTTTTTATCTTTTAGAGAGCGGTGCAAAAGCATGTGCCGTGCCTGCTTGATGAGTGTGGCGGGTGTGAACAGGACCGCCCGGCTGAATGGACAGCCTTGTATTTTTAAGCTTAGCACACTGCACAGGTTGCACTTTGCTCGGCACACACAACACAAAAGCAGTGCGGGAGAAACTAATCAGTTGGTGAAATCGGACAAAGGTTTAGGTTACTACAAAGAACACCCAACAGTCAGGCAGTGGAAGGGACATTGTTCGGAGAGCTCATCTGGCTGGCGCAAAGAAAGGATCAAGACGACATCTTTTATGACGAGAAAAGCATATAACGGACGGCGCACAGAGCAGGAAAGAGGACATGTTAAATGTGAGTATACAGGACGACAAGACAATAAGACAGTTTAAACGTTCCGCGTCACGCCTGCACTCTGCGCTCGCTCGTCCAGACAGATTTGCAAGTTTCTTTGTAACAAATTTGAGTAACAATTAATCGCCAAATTTCTCATCCAAATTAGTAGAAGCCGCGTTGGGGCGAACGGCCTTGATCCAGAAGGCCACTTTGCGGGTAGGCGGCCCCGCCGGGCTCTGCGACCCAACCAAAGCACCCCTCTGGCCCTTCCCTTCCGGGCCAGAAGTAGGTCACTAGGGTCATTCATTTCAGCAGGGTGTGGCCTGCGAGCTTGTTAGGTCGTCCGGTTAAAAATAAAGCTCTGTCGTCCGACCTTTTTTTTTTTTCTCTCTCTCTCTCTTTCTTTTTTGCTGTTGTCTTGGTCGTGTTTACCGATGCAGCCCGTCACATCACTCGGCTCCAGCCACGGTCTGCTAGGAACGTACCTCATCCAGCGCCCCCGCGAATCCCACGGCGACCACCGCCAGGCAGAGGAGGGAGGAGAACGGCAGCATCTGCAATCAGACCAACGTGACCAACGTGTGAGCAGCGCTGCCAACACATGAACATGACTCCCACTGCACGCAGCTCCATGCTGCGCAGTAAACCGAAACAAGAGCCGACCGGCCGACTGCCACCGCCTCACTGCTGCACAGCAGCACAGCAGCGCAGCAACACGGCCCGCCCACCGAATGGGTGTCCAGCAATGTAACGCCTTGCCTAATGGATTAAGATGAGGAGCTGGGGGCAGCGGAGCAGCGGGGAGCAGGGGACAAGGCCAAGGGCACTCCCGAGGCTAACGAGCTGACTCACCATACACACACACACACACACACACACACACACACACACACACACGAGCTGGTTCGATTGTGCCAAGCAGTCAGTCAGTCAGTCAGTCTTGTTTGTAGACAAGCTCGACCAATCTGTTGTCCGAGGGTGACAAAGGTACCACGGTTTGTTGGCACTGACGGCGCCGGGCGGCACGGGAGCACGCGCCTCAGCAAAGGTAGACGCCGCGCTCTGCTGGTTCAGCTTGTCACAAGGTATTCCGGAAAAACTCGTCACTCGGCCTGACTTATTTCATCACCCGGTGCGACTTTTGCTGCTGCTGTTGCAAAGGGGAAGAAAGAGAGAGAGAGAGAGAGAGAGAGAGAGAGAGAGAGAGAGAGAGAGAGAGAGAGAGAGAGAGAGAGAGAGAGAGAGAGAGAGAGAGAGAGAGAGGCGGTGCGAGCGGAGCGGGGATCGACGGACTGCGGCAGGGGCCGACACAGAGAACAGAAGGTTACCCAGAGCTCGCACTCCCATGTACTGCGTGGGGCGAATTTCGTCCAGGTAGCGGACCCTCACTAATCCTCTGCGCCTGTGAGCGGGCGGCTGGGGCCGGGCGGGGAGGAGGGCCTCGAGAGGAGTGGGGGCCTCGAGAGGAGAGGGGACCGAGTGGCGGGGTTTTCGCCACGGATTCAAATGGTAGCTTGGATGCGTGGCACGGGACCGGAACCGGGCGGGCCCATGGGTACTTTTAAAGCGGTATTTTCACGTTTCCTGGTCATTTATCGTTGTTTTTGAGTTTGTGTCCCATTACGGGCTTGTCCTGTTGTTAAATGCAATGATTTAATTCTGATTTACTGGACCCGATTAGGAAATATGAGGCCAAAAGTAGGTAGTCGGAGCCATGAGAGCATTGGTTTCTGCCCCCCCCCCCCTTTCCTCTCCTCTGGCTTTCTTTCTTTCAGGGATGATAAGGGGGAATTATGAGACATAAATTCTGAATAAATGTACAATTTAATGACAGCAAATAAACACAATTGATACATAAAATGGCAACAATTTCATAACAAAACATAAATTCTGGATAGCTGTGCAATTTAATGACAGCAAATATACAAGATTGTTACATAAAATGACAATATAATTTCAAAACAAGAAGGTGATATCACAAATACAAAATGAAAAATAAAAAAGGCAACAACAGAGGTGAAAAGTACACTTCATATTCTTCTAGAGACTCGGCCACTGAAATCAACAGAAGAGAGAAAAACAGGATTAGTGTACTGCAGACAAGAAAAAAACTGATTATTTAAATTAAAAAAACACTTTTACTTATCTTTTTCAAGGATCCCAGCAGGAACAAACAAGGGTGATGCATGGGGTGAAGGTAGAATGTTGTGACACTGCCAGGGAGAAAACAAAACACAATTAGTTTACAGCTTCTTCAACAGCTCAAAGTGACCAAATTATCTAGAAGTTCTAGTTTAAAAACAATTTATTTGCTGAGCAAAAACAGCTGGGTGATATCAGCAATATTATTAGAACAAATTAAAAGAAAAAGGAAACTGCAGAAGGCATTCATATGTTTGTATACCACTATCAACATTGCTTGCAATGACCTTACGAGAAATTCAGTGTTAAAGCAAAAGTACTATTCGGGTTCAACTTAAAGTTTCACAACTGAGAAACAATTTCTTGATCATTCAAAAAGAAAGGCACTAAGTATGCATTATTAAATACCATGGAAAATATAAATTGGATAGATATAAAATGGACACCAGAAGTTAAAACCCTTTGCCAGGACTGTTGACGCAACTCATCATGATCCAAGTCGAGTACTACACAAACAAGACTAGCAAGATTGTTGCAAGGAAAAAATATTTTACAAGGTAATCTAGGAATTATCTCTCAAATTATAAACTCAAATGCGTGATGGGGGAAAAAAAGGAGGACCCGTTTATACTTGCTCCTTGCTCACTTCACCATCAGCTGACTTTGTTGGGTTATGGCGGCTCGTCCAAGACGAGATATAATACGAAATGTACGAGTTGCCGTAAGTTCTCAATAATAAACACTTTAAGAGAATTGGCAACGCACTAAAAATGCAACACAGAAATATCGGGAGATAGAAAACTAACGTGAATTTCAAAGTAGATTGTTTAGGCTTCATGGAGAATGTAAACACACGAACGCTTCGCTCTGGCCCGGCATCAGAGTAGAGCATTTCCACTAAAACCACTTATGCGCACTCAACATTTATCGCTAGAATTAATGTACATACCTTTGAAAATAACTCAACTGCACTGGAACACCAAACTCAGTGAAAATTCTTCTAAGTTCTTCAAAACAAACCGATGGGCAGGACGAGCGCTGCAGAAGACGTCCCAGAAAATGGCGTCTCAGAGCTAGACGATACCAACGTACCGAATGCAAACGCACAGGAGCCAATGAAAAAAATGCGATCGTTAGAAACATTTAAAAATGAGCTTACGCATGCGTGTAAACGTTTTCTTAATGATATAAAATTTCATTTAAGACGGGTACTCGAAAAAAAGAGCGCTTACTAGAGGTGTTGAATGTGTCAATTTTTTGTTTTGGGTTGGTACTTGGGCTGGTATGCGCCCTCCCCTCTGCTCTCCTGCCCTCCTCCCCGCCCGACCCCAGCCCGCTCACAGGCGCAGAGGATTAGCGAGGGTCCGCTACCTGGACGAAATTCGCCCCGGCTCCTCCATAAGAGTCGGAGCTCTGCCTATGCTTCTGTTCTCTGTGGGGGCCGCGGCGACCTGCCGCCCTTTTTGGCGTGTCACTTTTTGCCGCGCTTGCGGTTGAGCTGGCCGGGCCGGGCCGGGCCGGGCCTCCCTGGGGGAGTGGCGAGACTGATTTGTGTCCCCATCCGTTGGCGGCCCTGCCAGACCCTGTCCCTGCGTGTGTTCCTTGAGCCGCGGCCTTGACCACGGCTTAATGAGCGGGGAGCTGGGGAGCTCACACCTGACCTGACAGAGACTCGCCGCACACGCCCCATTGTCCGCCTCATCGCTGATCTTGAGACTTGTCATAATTGCTTTTCCGCCGGGAGGATGAGCTCATGCTGGCTCATGCCGGCTCATGCCTACCTGTCGGGGAGGCGAACGTGAACTTTAACCCCCCCCCCCTCCCCCCTCCCTCTGCGACGTGTGGCCGGCATATTGGATTGGCCCGAGCCCCCCTCACTCCTCCCCGGGCCCGCCCTCGATGAGAGTGACACACGCAACCCTCTCATTTTGAGTCTCAGATGTTGTGGTTTATCTGATGTGAACTTCGACCTCTCACATTGGCCAGGCTGGCTGCCCCGGCTGCCTCGGCCCCCACAGAGAACAGAAGCATAGGCAGAGCTCCGACTCTTATGGAGGAGCCGGGGCGAATTTCGTCCAGGTAGCGGACCCTCGCTAATCCTCTGCGCCTGTGAGCGGGCTGGGGTCGGGCGGGGAGGAGGGCAGGAGAGCAGAGGGGAGGGCGCATACCAGCCCAAGTACCAACCCAAAACAAAAAATTGACACATTCAACACCTCTAGTAAGCGCTCTTTTTTTCGAGTACCCGTCTTAAATGAAATTTTATATCATTAAGAAAACGTTTACACGCATGCGTAAGCTCATTTTTAAATGTTTCTAACGATCGCATTTTTTTCATTGGCTCCTGTGCGTTTGCATTCGGTACGTTGGTATCGTCTAGCTCTGAGACGCCATTTTCTGGGACGTCTTCTGCAGCGCTCGTCCTGCCCATCGGTTTGTTTTGAAGAACTTAGAAGAATTTTCACTGAGTTTGGTGTTCCAGTGCAGTTGAGTTATTTTCAAAGGTATGTACATTAATTCTAGCGATAAATGTTGAGTGCGCATAAGTGGTTTTAGTGGAAATGCTCTACTCTGATGCCGGGCCAGAGCGAAGCGTTCGTGTGTTTACATTCTCCATGAAGCCTAAACAATCTACTTTGAAATTCACGTTAGTTTTCTATCTCCCGATATTTCTGTGTTGCATTTTTAGTGCGTTGCCAATTCTCTTAAAGTGTTTATTATTGAGAACTTACGGCAACTCGTACATTTCGTATTATATCTCGTCTTGGACGAGCCGCCATAACCCAACAAAGTCAGCTGATGGTGAAGTGAGCAAGGAGCAAGTATAAACGGGTCCTCCTTTTTTCCCCCATCACGCATTTGAGTTTATAATTTGAGAGATAATTCCTAGATTACCTTGTAAAATATTTTTCCTTGCAACAATCTTGCTAGTCTTGTTTGTGTAGTACTCGACTTGGATCATGATGAGTTGCGTCAACAGTCCTGGCAAAGGGTTTTAACTTCTGGTGTCCATTTTATATCTATCCAATTTATATTTTCCATGGTATTTAATAATGCATACTTAGTGCCTTTCTTTTTGAATGATCAAGAAATTGTTTCTCAGTTGTGAAACTTTAAGTTGAACCCGAATAGTACTTTTGCTTTAACACTGAATTTCTCGTAAGGTCATTGCAAGCAATGTTGATAGTGGTATACAAACATATGAATGCCTTCTGCAGTTTCCTTTTTCTTTTAATTTGTTCTAATAATATTGCTGATATCACCCAGCTGTTTTTGCTCAGCAAATAAATTGTTTTTAAACTAGAACTTCTAGATAATTTGGTCACTTTGAGCTGTTGAAGAAGCTGTAAACTAATTGTGTTTTGTTTTCTCCCTGGCAGTGTCACAACATTCTACCTTCACCCCATGCATCACCCTTGTTTGTTCCTGCTGGGATCCTTGAAAAAGATAAGTAAAAGTGTTTTTTTAATTTAAATAATCAGTTTTTTTCTTGTCTGCAGTACACTAATCCTGTTTTTCTCTCTTCTGTTGATTTCAGTGGCCGAGTCTCTAGAAGAATATGAAGTGTACTTTTCACCTCTGTTGTTGCCTTTTTTATTTTTCATTTTGTATTTGTGATATCACCTTCTTGTTTTGAAATTATATTGTCATTTTATGTAACAATCTTGTATATTTGCTGTCATTAAATTGCACAGCTATCCAGAATTTATGTTTTGTTATGAAATTGTTGCCATTTTATGTATCAATTGTGTTTATTTGCTGTCATTAAATTGTACATTTATTCAGAATTTATGTCTCATAATTCCCCCTTATCATCCCTGAAAGAAAGAAAGCCAGAGGAGAGGAAAGGGGGGGGGGGGGCAGAAACCAATGCTCTCATGGCTCCGACTACCTACTTTTGTGGCCTCATATTTCCTAATCGGGTCCAGTAAATCAGAATTAAATCATTGCATTTAACAACAGGACAAGCCCGTAATGGGACACAAACTCAAAAACAACGATAAATGACCAGGAAACGTGAAAATACCGCTTTAAAAGTACCCATGGGCCCGCCCGGTTCCGGTCCCGTGCCACGCATCCAAGCTACCATTTGAATCCGTGGCGAAAACCCCGCCACTCGGTCCCCTCTCCTCTCGAGGCCCCCACTCCTCTCGAGGCCCTCCTCCCCGCCCGGCCCCAGCCGCCCGCTCACAGGCGCAGAGGATTAGTGAGGGTCCGCTACCTGGACGAAATTCGCCCCACGCAGTACATGGGAGTGCGAGCTCTGGGTAACCTTCTGTTCTCTGTGGCGGCCCCCGGGGGCGTCGCTGAGTCTGCCGCTGGCGCCAGTTCCGCCGGCCGCCGCCGCGGGGGCAGCAGCTGCAGCGGCCGGGCCAGCCGGGGTGGGGCAGACAGGGCAGACACGAGGGGTAGCCGCTAGCCGCGCTCGGAGTATATCCGCCCGCGGCCACTAGCCGCCACCCGCTCTGCCGCAGGGGTAGCGCTAGCGCAGCTAGCGCAGCTAGCGCTCATATGTCTCTGCTCCAATACACTGCCAAAACTTAAAAAAAAAACAACGTTCAATATGGCGTATGGACCTTGGCTAACATTCAACGATGCAAATTCCGCAGAAAACAATTTCATTCATAATAGTCAGAATTTTCGCCGTGCAATAGTTTACCGGCAGGGTAACTCCTAGCCGTGCCGCTGCGGGGCGGGGCCCATGAGTGCCGGGTACCCGTCGGTACCCGTCGGTACCCCCGGCCCTGAGCATCGGCGGGGGCAAAGTCAAGAAGGCCACGCCAGGTCAGCCAGTGGATTCCAGGACAGGGAATGCACACCGCGCACACACACACACACACGCACACACACGCACACACACGCACGCACACAGCGGCGGCGCGGGACGCCGAGGCACGCTGCTTGCGCCGTATGGGGTCATTCGTCGTCCGGGATGCACCGGCGAGCGCACCGCACCGCGCTGGGCGTTGGCGGCGGGCACGTCGGCGGCCGCGGACACCTCCTCGCTCGCCTGCCTGCGCGTGTGCCTGCGCGTGTGCCTGCGCGTGTGCACGCGATGCCGCGGCCAAGGCACTTCCTGACTTTGTGCACCGGACTTGTTGTGCACCGGGGCGAGCGCTCATGTGGGTCAGTGAGCAGCGCGGCAAACGAGCTTTATTACGCTAATCTGCACCTCACACGACACACACACACACACACACACAGACCAGTCGCGAAGGACAGGGTAAGGCAAGAATGCAAGGACAGGGCCGAGAGGAGAGGGCGAGGGAGGGAGGGGGAGGGGGGGGGGGGGGAAGGCCCCAGAATGCTGATTGCAGAGAGTGCCGCGTCGTCGGCCCGCGAGAAAAACAGTCGCCGCGCGTTATTTGGAGCCCCTAGCGGCCTAGCGGCCTAGCGGTGATATGGCGCATTGCTTTCGGAGGTTCGCAGTGTCACACACGGCTAGCTCTTTTTATTCTTTCCGCACTCAGACCGTCACCACGCCGCCAGCACGGGCCCCGCCCCGGACGGCCCCGGGTCTCGGCCTCATCCCGCCGTTGTTGTGAGGAGGGCGTCGGTCGGTCGGTCGGTCGGTATGCGGTGATGTAAGGGGCACGGGCTGGGCCAGGCGGGGCTGGACTCTGCCGCTCTGCCGCTCTGCCGCCGGGCTGCAGCCGACAAAGCCTGCCCTGCCTGCTTGCCTCGGAACTGCGGGAAATCCGAGCAACGCCAAGAGTGCCAAGTGCCAATCACCTGGGCCCACCGGCCACAGAGTACAGAACGTGCGCGCTGTGCGCCTGGCCCCGGGCAGCGGGCAGCGGCACGGAGGGCGCCTGCAGGGTAGGCAGCCACGGCTCTGCGCATGCACGCGTGTCGTGCGGGCTGGCCTACCCCGGCGCCCGCAGGCGCTCGCAGGCGCTCGGCTCCACCACACGACGGAACTCGGACGTGCTCAAATGGACGCCGCCCAACGCCGTCACGGAACCGGAGCCATCAGGCCGCAATGGCCGTGCCCGGCCCTGCCCCGGCCCTGCCCCGGCCCTGCCCCGGCCCTGCCCCGGCCCTGCCCGGCCCTGCCCGGCCCTGCCCCGGCCCTGCCCGGCCCTGCCCTGCCTTCCCGGTGACGTCACAGGTGGACTGGACTCGGAGGGCAGCGGCCACGAGGTCAGGCGTGATTGGTCCAGGGCTGGGCTGGGCAGCCAATGACAGCAGACCCACATCTGTGTGAGCGTGTGTGTGCGTGTGTGTGCGCGCGCTGTCTAGACGCCTCAATGCTCTGTAATGATCGATTATCGGAAACGGAAACGGATATAATGACGGGATGTGTCCAGGACGTGTTCCCGCATACCAATGGGGACCAGCGGCCCAGCGGCCCGGGGACCAGTCAGGCGTGCGCCACCTGCCGATACACCACCGGCAACTTTTAGTTCTAACTTTTGCTCTCTTTCCCACTAAAATCGACACGTTTCACCGCCTCAGCGTAGCGTTCACCTCATTTTTAGGCACGGAGTGGCCTTATAGTTTCACTCAAGATCGGACATTTTTTTTTTTAGGCACGGAGTGACCTCATAGTTTCACTGAAGATTAAACTTTTTTTTAAAATTTCCTATGGTGCCCCTTACGCCAAAACC
Source organism: Odontothrips loti (assembly GCA_038380765.1). NCBI lineage: Eukaryota > Metazoa > Arthropoda > Insecta > Thysanoptera > Thripidae > Odontothrips > Odontothrips loti. Next base: position 12,619,950 of record CM076244.1, on the reverse strand, counting down.
GTAAGTCTCTGTGAGAAGTTTTTCAGACCTTCCTGACTTTCGCATAGTACCCATACGAGAGCGTCGGACATGATTTTACACTCCAGAAATGCAGCAGACAGTCTCAAAACGGAGTTGAAATTCAGCTTTCTCACTCCATCCAATGGCAAAAGAAAAAGACAGAGCTAACGTGCTCGGCTCGTCAACTGGCTGCGTCAGTATCATCCATCCTTCTCCTGCCCCGCTAAAAATCGGACCTCTCCCTTTCTTGTGAAACAGCCCTTATTGTTGATGTGCCGAGCCGAGTCGAGCCCTGGTTAAAAGGGAGGCAACTCAAGAGGCGGGACCGCTTCGGACCCTAGAGCATGCACAAGAGGCACAACCCTCAGAGCGGAGCATTGTCGATGTGCCGACCGGTCAGTGCCCGTGAGAACTAGGGGGCCGCGGGCCGCGCCGCGACCAGCCAACCTATCGACAATGAAGTCTCGCCACGATTCCCCTCACATTTCCCGTTTTACATAGTTTCTTCAGCCGCTGTACCCAACGACTATTCGGCATACTATGTCTGCCAACGCGCCACCTATCCAGTTCTCACCTGCAAGCTAGAGTAGACACTTAAATTTAAAACAAAAACCTTAGAGTCATCCACGTTCACGTTCCCTTAGTAAAAAAAAAAAATTAACTAACAGCTAATCATAAAATTACGAATTACGAAAATTAAGAAATATGAAAATTGCACTAAATCCAGTTTTGTGACACTCCGGGCCTACCAGTATTTCACGAAGTGTAATAGTATTTTTTTAATTTCCTATGGTGCCCCTTACGCCAAAACCGAAAGTCTCTGTGAGAAGTTTTTCAGACCTTCCTGACTTTCGCATAGCACCCATACGAGAGCGTCGGACGTTATTTTACACTCCAGAAATGCAGCAGACAGTCTCAAAACCGAGTTCAAATTCAGCTTTCTCACTCCATCCAATAGCGAAAGAAAAAGACAGAGCTAGCGTGCTCGGCTCGTCAACTGGCTGCGTCAGTATCATCCGTCCTTCTCCTGCCACGCTAAAAATCGGACCTCTCCCTTTCTTGTGAAACAGCCCTTATTGTTGATGTGCCGAGCCGAGTCGAGCCCTGGTTAAAAGGGAGGCAACTCAAGAGTCGCGACCGCTTCGGACCCTAGAGTATGCACGAGAGGCACAACCCTCAGAGCGAAACATTGTCGATCTGCCGACCGGTCAGTGCCAGTGAGAACTAGGGGGCCGCGGGCCGCGCCGCGACCAGCCAACCTTTCGACAATGAAGTCTCGCCACGATTCCCCTCACATTTCCCGTTTTACATAGTTTCTTAAGCCGCTGTACCCTACGACTATTCGGCATACCCCGTATACCACGATGTCTGCCTATGCGCCACCCATCCAGTTCTCACCTGCAAGCCAGAGTAGACACTTAAATTAAATAAAAAAACTTAAAGTCATCCACGTTCACGTTCCCTTCGTATATAAAAGTTAACTAACAGCTAATCATAAAATTCGTCATTACAAAAAATAATAAATATGCACTAAATCCAGTTTTGTGACACTCCGGGCCTACCAGTATTTCACGAAGTGTAATAGTATTTTTTATTTTCTCCTCTGTCCACAAATAGCCGCTCGCGCTGGAGAACAGACCGAATAACAGACTCGGTCGGCTGCTGCGCGGAGAGCTTCCATCGACGGTGTGTTATTGTGTTGTTCGTTGTTCCTCGTGGACCGGCGGCACCGGAGCCGCATGCCTCATCCGCTGCCAGGACGGCTTGCATAAGCACTCCGTCCCCGTGTTTGCATTTCCATACGGGACACTGCATTTAGACTTACGCAAGGCGGCGGGGCACATCGCGCCGCTCACTCCCACACACACACACACACATGGCACGCGCTGCGCACGCGCCGCGCACACGCCGCCCGCAGCTCCACGACCCTTTTCATTTTCTTTTCCAGTACGCCGGGCGCGCCAACAGTGCTTTCCTTTCAGGGCCTTTCAGGGCCTTTCAGGGGAGGCGCTTCGTCGCCGTCGTTCGGGTAGGTTGTGGCGGGCGGCCGTGCTCTTATCGGCCATCTCCGCCGCGTTACGTCACGTCATCGGGCGGAACGAGAGGATGAGGGCCGAGCTGGCCGAGCCAGAGGAGAGCAGGAGGCCGGAGGAGGCGGGAGGAGGCGGGCCGAGATCAGGTCAGGCGTGGCCAGCAGAGCAATCACTCCGAGACGATATCCTGGGCGCATCGAGGTTATCCAGCCAGAGAGACCGTTTCCGTATCCGGCCGGCCGGCCAGAGGGTTCGCAGCCTTGGATCAGGTCGTCCCCCCCCCCCCCACCTCTCTCCCTTGGGGCCGAAGGGGCCTCGGGGAAACACACACACACACACACTTGCGCATTAGCGACGAATCGGCCGGCAGACCGCAGAAAACGCAAAGCAGTTGTTTCGACTGAAGGGAGCCCCTCCTGAACGACGTAACACAAACACGCGCCCGCTGAGCCCGCTGCCGTAGTCTGGTCACCACGACTGTCCGCACTCCGTCCAGTCGTCTCCCGACCAGATCAAGACCACAAGGATCATGGCGCTGCTGGACAACTTATGGCGCCGAGGCCGCGTACAGACACATATCTGCGCGTTGGGAACTGGGCCGCTCAGCTCAGCTCGGCTGGGGTCGTCGCAAATCACGGCGAGCGGCCGTTCAGCTTCGGTGTTTTTCTTTCAGGCGGAAGCGCCTGCGAAGCGGGAGGTAGGCAACCGGTGCGAAACGAGGGCACCGGAGACGAGCGGGTTGCGTGGCCACCAGGCGCTCGCAAGGCCGCACATGCCGAAGATTATACTGCTGCACCCACTTTAACGGCCGGGGCGGTAGGTTAGGTTAGGTTGTGAACGGTAGGGGAGACGAAAAGAAAAACAAATTGTGTTGTCCTAGCGGGAACCATAGCAAGTAAGTACACACTATACTGCAGCAAGGGTAGCGACGGCGGAGTGGCTCCGCAAGAAGAGCAAACATTCTCATACGAGAGCCGCCAAGCTGCGCTGCGCTACGGGCGCGCCGCCCGCCACGGGAGAGACTCGCGCAAAATAATACCACATGGCGAAACGGCGCGGGCGGAGCGGGCCCGACACGTACTACACACGTGTGTGTGTGTGTGTGTGTGTGTGTGTGACTGAGTACGGACAACACGAGTCGGGTGGATCTTGGGCGGCGGCCCGCGCGCTGTGCTGGGCTGTGCTGTGCCCCGGCAGTGGTGCCGGTCCCACCTACCACGGCCATTCACCTTTCGCCGGCACGTCGCGGTACTCGGCCCGGCTCGGCCCTGCCTAGGCCCAGCCGTGTGTCGGGGTGGGAGGGGAGAGGCTAGGAGAGGCCCGCGAGGGGGTGCCACCGACATCACAGCAGGGCGCAGGCCGAGGGCGAGGGGGTCCCTCACTCGTGGTGCAATAGTGTACCACAATATCAAGCATTGTTTCTGTGTTGTTGTTTTTTCTTACGTTTCTTTGCTAGTTTTTTTTTTTTTTGCTAGTTTTCCGAGAAAAGAAATAATCTGCATTCTTACGTGTTTTTTCCTGATTTTTTTTTAAATTTAGAGAGTTCATTGGTGTATTTTTCTGAGTGAGGGACCGCTCGGCGCAGACTATACTTTATTTCCGCTCCTCATTTGTCATGGGGAACCCCCGGAAACCCCTGCTCCGCTCCACATCCACGACGGACGGGCTGACTCCGGGAGAGAACAGCGCTGCTTGCCGCGCCCGGACAGCCACAGCAGCCGGCAGCACGACCGTCCGAACACGCCAATGAAGGGGAACGCCATGCATGCCGTTGGCGAGGATCTCTGCCAGCCACCGCGGGCCAGCGGACCACTACTGGCAGGACAACGACACCGAACCCGGCGGAGTCCGGCTCCGGCAGGGTGCAGCAGTGCAGCCAAAGACCCGGCCAGGGTCCGCCGGGGCGGAGATATGGCAGTTAGCCTGTAGCGGCTCATTTCCGGGTGGTGCATGACGTTACACCCACCTGTCGGCCGGCCTGCCTGTCTGCCTGTCAAGGGCGGACAGACGGGAGTCGAGGCGACACCGATTATGCGTTCGTGATTTGTAGGCAGCCATTTCCTACCTGAACGCGCTCCAGTCGCCCCCGTTCGGTGCCTGATATAGTTGGGACCGCATCAGAGCGGAGCCAGCCCAGCCCAGCCCAGCCCAGCCCAGCCCACGCTCAGGTTCGGCTCAGACCCCGCATTAGCACCCCGGCCCCCTGGCCGGGCCGGGTATCACGGCGACATCTCTGAGGCCTCGTCACGATCGTGGCAGTCCGTCAGTGTCCGAGGTGGAGGGCGGGGTGCCGAGGGTGCAGGTGCAGTGCAGGCGAGTGCAGGGCCCCCAAGGCCGGCCGGCGGCTCAGTGGCCGCCACCGATACGCTTCATATTTCTCATACTGACCGCGACGGGCCGACTAGGAATAGCTTGCTCCTGGGCCCGGCGCGCCCGCTGCACCTCTGCCGCGACGTGCCTGGCATCGGGTTCGGGCTGCCGTGGGGACGGAGACAGTGTGTCCCGCTGACCAATCCCAACTGCCGCGGGTCCTCCGGATCACGCAGCCTGCAGCCAGAGCATGTGACATGTAACGCAGTCGGGGCCACAGTGCTGTCACTGTCCAGTCCCGCGTCCTCTGATCGAGGATTATGAAACACCACCGCAAACCCCGCAGACAAATAAATCAGGACGCCACAAAGTTGTAAATCAGCACGTGTTGCTTTTGGAGCGCACTTCCACGGCGCGGTGCGGCGCGGCGAGGTTCGGCTCGCAGCCGGTGGGCTTAACTAGGCGCTTTGTATGCCGGAGGTGCCGGAGGGACAACGGCCGTGCGGCGGCCATCAGGGATGCACCCCGTGCCGCCGTGCCGCGCACTAGGCCATCCCACGGCCCCGCCCACCCCACCGGACCCCCGACGCATGGCGTCTGAGAAGAGTTTCATCGGACACTACGGCGTCTGGTGCACATATTTGGTCGAAATTCAAGACCAAGAAAAACGACTCGCTATGGATTTCCATTTCAGTATTTGAATAATTTCTTTCCTTGTAACGAAGGACAGAAATGAGTTTACGGTCACGCCGACACACTAACTCAAGGCGCATATCAGGCCGCCGAAAGAGGGACGGTATTTAATAAATCACATTCTCTATATGTGGGCAGGAGCAGGACACCGGAGGGAACAAAGGGGGGCGGTGGAGGGCAGGAAGGACATCGGTGTGGGGGGGGGGGGGCATTAGCCCCGCCGGGAGGGCACGGCAAAGGACCCCCGGCGGGTGGACACCTAATCGGTAGGCCAGGCCAGGTCCCTGCCCCCTGCCGGCCCCTCACAGAGGAACTGGACGCCCACGCGCCTCGTGCACATCTCTCTCCCCCTCTACTTTCGTTTTCTTTCAAACCATTGTCGTTCGAAAAAAAAAGGAGAAATTAACCTTTGCCAGCACGGTGCCCCACCGTTTGTTTCTAACGGTGTATTCCGAGGATCCCGTCCACTCTGGGCGAAGCCCACTGCAGGGCTATAGTTATTGGCGGCAGTGTGCATGCCTCGGTGTGCAGTTGTCTGCACTGCCTTGTAAGGTGAGGCCGGTGCTCTCTCTCTCTCTCTCTCTCTCTCTCTCTCTCTCTCTCTCTCTCTCTCTCTCTCTCTCTCTCTCTCTCTCTCTCTCTCTCTCTCTCTCTCTAACCAAGCAATCAATTAGATTAATGCTTCTCGTCCGCACAGCGCGCTGGGCTGGGCCTCTCGGGCCGTACGGGGGAATGCTATTCCGTTCCCGACGAACACACACACATGTTCTGATTTACGACGAAGGAGGCTGACGCGGTGCTCCCAGAGTTTGGTGCTGCGAAACGCCACGCGCCAAGTAAGTACACAGCCCGCCCAGGCCCCCAGGCCATCCCGGCCGGGGCGACGAAAGGGCTGGGCTGGGCGCGCAAAGTGTGAAAACGCCGTTGGCTGTTCCCATTTGTGGGTCAGCCGCATCCGGCCGCACAGGGCGTTAGGTCGTTGTAAATACACTCGTTAGGTGCAGGCCGCGGGGGCCGCGGGGGCCGCGGGGGCCCCACTCACTCAGTCATGGTCGATCAATCATTTTCACACGCAGCGCCGCCCAACAGTGTCATTGTGTGCTCCCTCTAGTGCGTCGCAACGCGCCCTGAGTGACACACACGCAGTGCCCGGCCACAGGCCACAGCCGCGGGGCACAAGCTCACAGCGCTAATCATTACACGTCGACGGAAAAACACACGCATTATGAGCGAGAAGTGAGCGGGAGGAAGGCAATAACCGGGCGTCAACGGACCACATGCATATCACATGTGTGATTCGGGGAAGCGCCCGGCGGCTGATGCTTCGGTGCTCTGATGGACCCATTGTACCGCGAGGGCCGCGGGGGCCGTGGGGGCCTCCGGGAAGCGGACGAGCCAATGCCCCATGGAGGTGCCAGTCGAGACATAATCTCACGACTCAGAGTATTTGGACGCCTCTACCTCCCTCCGCCCCTCCCTCCCCTCTCTCGCTCTCGCTCTCGCTCTCTCTCTCTCTCTCTCTCTCTCTCTCTCTCTCTCTCTCTCTCTCTCTCTCTCTCTCTCTCTCTCTCTCTCTCTCTCGTGGCGCCACGCGGGAGGCGATACAGTAAGTGGCAGGCGGCATGAAGAGAAATGCATAATCAAAACCCGAATATGTTTTGAACGGGAGGGAAAATAGCAGTCAAGGCTGCAAGGCCGCTCAGTGAGCGCGGGCCCAGGCCGGGTGCGCCGGGTGCGGGTGCCTCGGGTGCTGCCCGGCGACGCCCATCCATGCATTGCATTATTAATGTGACAGCCTCTTGCCGGCCGGTGCACCAGTGCAAATGGCCGCGGGCGCGCAGCACCGCGGAGCTCCTCCCGACGACATGACGACCCCCGGCTCCTACACGACGCCGCCCTGGCGCCCGCCCTCCCTCGGGCCGCCGTCGTTGACACAAAGAAAGAGTGACATTTGTCTCAGTGTTGTCCCATTCTCAAAGGGAGCAGCGAATTAATCAAGGTCGCCCGGGCTGTCGCCGCGGGCGCAGCGGGCGCCGTGGGCGTCGCCTCGCCTCCTCAGTCGGCCGTCGTCGGGATCCTGTGCCGGGCCTCGGCTGGGCCTTCGCGCCATGGGGCCCATGGGGCCCATGGGGCCGATGGGGCCGAGCCCATGGGGACTCGTCGGACAATAAGCATTGATCTCAGACGTCACGTTCCGCCGCATCCAGTCACTTCTCTCCATGAGAACTGGGGCAATAGAAGGGGCAGCGGCTGCAGTTTGGCTTTGTTTATCACGTCTGCCTCCCAGACCTTTTCCTACGCCAGTGTGTGTGTGTGTGTGTGTGTGTGTGTGTGTGTGTGTGTGTGTGTGTGTGGATACGGGGCCGGTGACATTTTTGGGGGACATTTGCCATGCACCGTGTCGTGTGGGCAGGACAGCCGAGGCGGGGCGGGCGGGCTGCAGGCTGCGGGGCACCACCGCGTCCCGCCCGTCATGTCGCGTCTGCCACCGCCTCGTCGGCCTGCCGCGCCTGCCGCCCGCGCGAGGCCACACACTCCATCAGGGGCGCGGCGAGCTGAGGTCCCGGCCGCACCCCACGGCCCAACGCCCCACACCCCCACGGCTTCAGAGAGTTGTGGTTATCGATAAGAGATTCGCAGAGACCGTTCCCAGCGAACGTCACTATTACGCCGAGAGCGGCCTGTGACGGTCTGCATGCGGAGCAGAGGCCGCCCAGCCGAGGCCGGCGCTCGGCTCAGGCCGCGGCGTCGGCACCGGCATGCCTCACAGCGGTGCCTCGGCGCGCCTCATCTGTTCGGGAATGATTTAGAGCGACAGAGGACCGCGCGCCGCCCGTGGTCTTGGTGGGATTAGTCCTATTTCTCTTCGCGGCCTTCCCTCCTCCGTCCCGACGGTTTCGGTCTAATTCTAGCAGGGTGGCCGCCGCCACGGGCGTCCGCATTCCAGCTCCAAGACTGCGGCAGTTCTGCCAAGGACCCGGCCCCGCCCGGCCCGGCTCGTTCGCACGCGACCGTGGCCTTGGCTGCATTCTGCGCCCTTATCGTCGGCGCCTTCTCCATTCTGATATTGGTGCCGCAGACAACAACCGCCGCCGCGGTGACAACGCCAGCGGCCGACTGACCCGCCGCCCCCGGCCGCCCCCGGCCGCCCCCGGCCGCCCCCGGGTTATCAGCCGTCCAGTCGATGCACCACACCACTTTTGCTCTGCTGCTTTCTTTTTGCCGCGGCGTCGTTTGGAAACGGCTCTGGCCGCGCCCGTCGGCCCGTCGCGGGGGCCCGGGGGCGCGGGGGCCCGGGGGCGCGGGGGCCCGGGGGCGGCCCGTAGGAGGCCCAGAGCGGCCCGGCCCAGCCCGGCACCGCATCTTATCTGGTTGGAGCGCATCGCCCGCAGCCCACAGCCCACAGAGGCCCCCGCCGGCCGTCCTGGGGAGGACACGACAGGACAGAACAGCAGGTCCACGCCCCAGCAGCGCGCCGCGCGCCATTTCGGAACGACACTCACGCTCGCTGGCTTGATTTATTTCGATACGAGTGTAAATAACGTTTTGATCTGTTTACGCCGCGGTTTACGTTCGGAATGGTCTAGCTACAACCGTACATCTTCTCGCAAAATTTTGACAAGCAGCTTCACGCCTGATGATGATATTTTTCACTCGCTCCCCCCCCCCCCCCCCCCCCTCTCTCTCTCTCTCTCTTTCTTAAACTTTCAGCACGTCGGACAGACCAGGGCAGGGGGGCTTATTTGTGTCTCTAGTTTCAGACGGATCAAAAGCCAGCAGGCGTAGATGGCGCGGGGGGGAAGGGGGAGCTTCAGCGCGTTGCAGCAAACAGCTGTCATGCCGCGGCGCTCGAATAAAGCGACGCGAAGCCAGCGAAGCCCTGTTGCTGTCAAGACGCGCGGCTTCGCGGGGGCTTCGAGGGCCCCAGCGGAGCTTCGCGGGGATCTCCCTGCCCTCGCCGCCGCGTCTTGGCAGCCGCAGGTTGGCCAAACCCGCTCCGTTTTGGCAAGAAATCTCTCCGAATATTGTTTGGCCGGCTGAGCAGCCCGCGTGGGGGTCAGGGAACGCACCCATTGTCAGGCGGCTGTGTGAGAAACGCGTAAGAGACGACATCATCGGAGCATGAAGTTGTAAGCTCCGTGTAGACAGGAAGAGTGTGTGTGAGAGAGAGAGTGAGAGAGAGTGAGAGAGAAGAGAGGGGGTGGGGGAGAAAATGAAAAAAGTGTGGAAGTGGAAGAGGGGGGGGGGGGAGGCCGGCTCATGGCCAGTGTCACGCAAGGGCCAAACTCAGTAACGCGGTCACCGGTCACCCACCACATAGCTCGCCGCAGTCCCCGCAGCTAGCAGCGGCTAGACCCGCCTAGACGAGCCTCGCACAGCCGCGGCAGACGCGCCGCTCGAATTTTCCGATGGAGAGAAGAGCCACAATTTTCATTTGGCGGTGTGTCTGATAGGCTTGTGTCAAAACGTTAGCAGGTTTATATTTATCTTAAAAGCAAAAAAGTTTTTTTTTTTAATGTACGCCTTATGTGCATTTACCTAAGCATAAATATGCAGACAGACCCTTCCGCGCTGTGATCGAGTTGGCAGCGGCTAGCAGTGGCCGGGCCGGTGTTGTTGACAAACGGAGCCCTCGTGTAGAGTCCGGCGTAAGCACTATGCAGTGCGGCGGCAGCAGAACGATGTGGTATGCTAATGTCAAAGGCCTGCTGCTGCCGCTGGACTTGACTTGCAGGCGACAACACACACACACACACACACACACACAGAGCGCCTCGCCTTCCTGACACACTTCCATTAGAGCCTTGATCCCCCTCCCCCTCCCAGGGCACCACCATCGTACAGTCTGGTTCGCCATCAACGCGGGCAGAAGCGTATAGTGTGGTAGTTCACTCCGGCGGAATCGAGTGCGGACGGGACGGGATCACGTGGAGTGGACCGCTGTGAAATAAATTGGATGGCGTTATTATTGTCGGCGCGCGGCCTCGACTTGGCCACAGCAGAACTGACCCCGTGCCGGGCGTTACCAGGCAGCGCCGGGCCGGGCCGGGCTAGGCTGGGCGCGGCCACGTGGGTCCCCCAATACCCAGAAGGAATAGGGTATTTCGGAGGTCTAAACCGGAAATGAAAAAGAAGGATATCAAGAAGGTCGTGCCGTCAGCGACTGGCGCCTACCCCATGGGATGGGGTACTCCCCCAGACCGGGATACGGGGCAGCCAACCCACAAAACAAACCGTCTGAATGTAGGCAATAGGTACGACACCGTAGCGGAGATACTCTCTGCTACGGTAACCCTTATATGATACCCGCGTTTTGTTTCTGCTGATGTTCTTCTTGACTTCTTTTTCATTCCCGGTTTGCACCTTCTCCGAAATGTCCTATTGTTCGGCGCTCGGCTGTGTTGCTGCGGTAGGCAGTTAGCGAGGCAAACGTCAAGCGGGAGTGAGCGAACGACGAGTCGAGAGCTGGCGACCGGCGACCGGCACCGGCTGGTGTAGTGGTGTCTCTCTCGCACCCCACACAGATCAGCCGGCGTGGATCAGCCTGGCTGCGGCAGGCAAACCAGGCAGCGGCTTTCGTTCCACTCCATCTGTCCCTCTCGCACACACAGTGCGCGCTCTCACTTCCTCGACAGGTGGCCAAGTTTCGGCTCAAGTGCGGCCCGCGCGTCTCAGAGCATGAGCTCTGCCAACTCAGATTTCAGTCACCTTGATTTTCCCAGAGTGAACTCGGACACTGAACACCCGTCAGTGCGATTAGGCGCCCGGTGAATAGTCCCCTCCGGCCGCCCCGCCCCGCCGTGCCGTGCCGTGCCGTGCCGTGCCGCGAGCAGCACTGACAGCACTCACGCGGCAGGTAGGCGAATTCAAATTTCCGAGGGCCGGCCGTGGGCGCCGCGAGCCCGAAAACGTCAATGATCGCTCGGGATATAATGCGAGCAGCATGAATAGAAACATGAGCATAATTGCTTGCCTTCTTTCAAACATCCTCTCCCCCCCCCCCAACAAAAAAAAATAATAAAAATATAATAATTATACAAGCAAGCAAACTTAAAAACTGGCGGATCCTGTTTGCCTTAGAGAAAAGTGAAGGAAGCTCTGGTCAGTGTCTGCGTGCGAAATATTGGGTGCGAGTAGACAGGCTGCCGGGCCCTGCCGGGGCAGGTCGGGCAGCTAGCGGCCGCGTGGCCTGCCGGGGCGGGGCGGGGAGGGGCCCTCGGGGACGGGACGGGACGGCCGCGGACAGGTGCGCATTCCGGCTCATTTCGCGGTGACAAACAAAGTCGGAACGCCCGTAAATAAAATCAGAGAATCAGCGCAGAGAGAAACGACGGGGGAAACTAGAGAGGGAATAGGGTATTTCGGAGAAGGTCCAAAGCTTAAGTGAAGAAGAAGTCAAGAAAATCAGCGGAAACAAAAAGCGGGTATCATGAGGGTTACCGCAGCAGAGAGTATCTCCGCCACGGCGTCAGCCACGAGCCAACGTCAAGACCACTTGGTCGGGCGGAAAAAGCTGAGCAGCGCGCCACAGCTGTGATGATCCTCAGCGCGCATAACTATATTATTGGCAGGCGGCGCGGCGCGGCTGGTGCCAAACCCTCTGGCAGCGTCCCGGCCGCGCGCAGCGGGGCTGTAGCAGGGCTGTAGCAGTGCTGTAGCAGGGCTGTAGCAGGGCTGTAGCAGGGCTGTAGCAGGGCTGTAGCAGGGCTGTAGCAGGGCTGTAGCAGGGTTGTAGCAGGGCTGTAGCAGTGCTGTAGCAGGGCTGTAGCAGGCTGCGTGGGGCAGGACCTGCCCCGCCCGCCCTGGTGCGTAACACTAAGAGCATAAACAGATTCCGCGCGCCGCAAGAACACCGACGCAACAACAACATAACAACCACGAAGAACGCGGGAAATGGGGTCGGGATAAGTCGGACCACGATAATTGGGTCAGCCTGTGAGCCGGCCACAGCCACAGCCACGACACGACGCCCTTTGAAGTGAGTAGGTGGGAGCGTGGCGCATCGTCAGGGCGGTGGGCGGCGAGGTGAAGTAAGTGAAAACGTTAGGCTGCGTACGCAGCGCCCCGCCTCAACGAGATAACCACGGCGCGGCGCAGCGCAGCGCGGCTCCCCGAGGGCGCCCCCGCGGCGCCCGCCATCGCTGTGCAAGAAAATCACGCATGCAAGAGCCATTATTTTAGTATGTCCCGCAATTACGTAAACTCTCGCATCTGGCAAAACCGTTATTTTTAAAAAAAAGGAAAGATGATGGAAATAATGATATAATAAAGAACCCAGTGCGATCGCGCTTTCGGGCCGCAGTGCACTAGTCCGGCCGCGCGGTGCATGCTGCCTACCTATTAAGGGGCAACGCAGTTCGTTTTCCACGCGGCCAGATCCCCTTTGAGATCCGCCTCCCCGTCGGCGTGTTTCATATAAATTTCTCATTTCTTTATTCATGAGCAGCACCCCGCTGCTGCTGGTATGTTTGCAAAGCAGAAAAAAAAAACTTGTTCCGCAAAGACGACCCCGCGGCCATCCCTTATTCACAGCTGTGCGGTCTCTGCGGTGGCGCTATCCGCACGATAAAACAGCAAGAAGCACGACACGCGTTCGCCGCAGCGTTCGCGCGGGAAAACGAGAGGCGCGCGCACGCCAATTTCAAATAACAACCGCCTGCGTATGTGATTACGAGCCCGTCGACACAGCGCGAAAGCTTAAAGTCGTGTGCGACAAGGTGCGTATGGGTGGGGGAGTGGGAGCGGGATCCGACCCACGTGTGTCGCGCGACGAGCGGCTGTTGCGAAAATAAAACGTCTGATGACAGCAGCGCCGGCCGGCTACACGGGTTTTCGCTTGTCGCGTCGTGAAAACCAGATCAGTTGTAGCCCAGCCCAGCGCGGCGAGGGTGAGAGCGGGCGAGAGCGAAAGTGCGTGCGCCACTCTCACTCACTCACTCCGGGTCCGCGAATTACCCCCCCGGATAACCAGGTATCGGGTCGGCATCGGCAGTGTGGTCGCGGCGTGCGTCAGCGCAACACGCCCCGGGGCCACAGGGGGCCACAGGGGGCCACAGGGGGCCACAGGGGGGGGGGGCCACAGGGGGCCACAGGGGGCCACAGGGGGCCACAGGGGGCCACGGGGCCCCGGGCAGACGCCGACGCCGCGCCGGTACGGGACGTGGCAGTGGTCACCATGGCGCCGCAGCGGCCACAGCACGTCTGCGGAAAAATCATTCCGGAGTGCTGGGAGTCCGGCTGGAGACTGGAGGAAGGTCTACTCCTTGCACCGGTGGCTGGAGGGAGGCACCACCAGCGCCACGTGGGAGAGGGGCGCGCTTCGCCGCGGTGCACACAACAGGTGAACGCACCCAGACCAGGCGTGCCGCCCGAGCAAACCAGAAGAGATCGTGGAGGCAAATCACGGGAAGTGGCGGAGTGGGGGGGGGGGGGGGGGGGGGGGGGCTCTGGCACGATCCTCGGCCAGTCCCGAACGCCTTGTCTATTTGCGGTTCAAGGCTTCCTCTAGCCGCTCCTTGAGGACGATTCCTCGCGGGCCCTGAGGGCTATCGCGTCGAGGGCTGTCCGAAGCTGAGGGCTCCGAGGCTTCCGACCTCGTTCCGAACAGCTTGCAGTTTCTGGGTCGGCGCTCGGTTAAGGCCCCGCCGCCCGCCGCCCCGCCCGGGGTGGACGCACTCAAGTTTACCTTGGCCGCGGCCCAAACTGACAAATTTCGTCCGAAGCTCCGGTCGGGTGCAGCCTCAGCCACTTCGTGAGCGCAGCAGCGCGTGGAGGTGCCGCGGGCCGTGTCGCGGACTAAGGGCGGACAGCACAGCACAGCTTGGACAAGTGCCACCTCGAACCCCGAACCCGAAGTCCAATAGAAGAACCGGTTCCGATTGTGGCCCGCTGGGCTCGGCTCGACACGGCTCGGTGCGGTGCAGAGGGGCGACGGCGGCCGCGGTTACGTAATGAAAAATCTTACGGCCGGATGCCTGGCGACCAGGTAGAACGCTTTCATCGGAAACTGCGGCGATGAGCACCCTCACCCTGCCACTTCACTGCAGGGTACTCAGAACTAACCATTCGGTGCACCCGCGGCCCGTGTTTCGGAGGCAGGGGGGGGGGGGGAGAGGAGAGAGAGAGATAGAGTAAAAGTGTTTCCTTGCACCGGCCGCAGCGGCAGCGACGCCAAAGAGCGCCGGTGATGGATACAAGGGATCGGCGGTGGTGCGTAGGGAGCGGGCAAGGGGCAGGGCGGGGCGGGGCGGGGCGGGGCGAGGCGCGCGAGGTGTCAAGGTGATTCGGACGGACACTAGAGCGAGCCCACCCGTAAATTTAGCCGCGACACTCTACGGATTCACAACCTCAATTCCACAAATACACCGCTCTGCAAATACGCGGCAGCTACTGCAGCACGGCAGCAGCGGCGGCGGCAGCAGAGACCGGCGTTAGCACTTCGCCGTCGTCAACACCGCGAGAACGACACCAGTGTGTCAAAACCGGCGTGGCGTGCCGTGGCCGTGCCGTGGCCGTGCCGTGGCCGTTTGGCGGCCAGAGGACGGGATCAGCACCGCGCCGACTAGGATCAGGATCAGATCTGGGGGGGCGCAGATCACATGCGTCCCTGGCAGGCGGCCTGCTGAGCGCAGCAGGGAAGTCCACTGCTGGCAGCCTGTCGAACGGCGTGGAGTAGTCGGGAGGACCACCCACGGCCCGCCACCGGACACCGGCCATTAAACACTGATCACTGACTCTGCTGGCCGCTGGCGTCACTGGCGCCTCTCTGGATTTGTCGCCGCCGCTGCCGCCGCTACCGCCACCACACGGCTCACGCGATGCAGCGCTGCACTCGTGTCGGGACAGGACGGGACACCCAACTTGACGCTGTATGATAAATGGAATCTGTCTTCTCAGCAGCCGCTCCGCTGCAGGAGTGGCGGCGGCGGACAACAAGACCCCCAGACTGGTGATGTTGGCGGCCCTGCCGGCCCTGCCGGCCCTGCCGACTTGTCACGTGACGCATTGGCGCCGGCAAAGGGCGCGAAAGCGAGGCGAAGGCGGAGCGAAGTGCACACAGACACACGGCTGGTCCGGAGGCCGCAGCAGTTGACAGCGTCGACAGTCGGTGCCACCTACCGTGAGGTTAGGTGAGGTATCCGGGTGAGTACGCCGCGGTTGTGCTGTCACGCCGAGCCGACTATGTGGTCGCTATGCTCGTCTCGTCTCGGTTCGGTGTGCGCGCGCCTTAGCGTGGCTTGACTCTGACTGAAGCGAGGCGGCCACGGCCGGGTCGCCTCGCCTCGCCACGCCGCGGCGGCTGGCAGTGGGGGGCGGGGGGCGGGGGCAGGCCGGGGCTGCCGGGGCTGCCGGGGCACGGCGCGGCCGCCAGAGGCACCGGACCACAGCCGCGCCGTGCCACGATATGCCCCTCTCCCCCGCGGCCGGCTAGAGGAAGGGCGAGGGGAGGGGCACCGTGAGGTGTGACGGAGGGGGGCGGGGCTGGGCGGGGGCGGGGAAGGTGCCCGTGACCGAGCTGGACGGGCTACGGGCTGTGTTGTTGTCCAGGCCGGCCTGGCCGTGCCCGTCCGAGGCGGAGATTAGGCAGATGACGAGCGCGGGACCCGGGCCAGCTGTAGACGCTCGCCCTGGAGATGGAGGCATGGAGGCCCCGGCCGCAGTCCTTCCCATCCCGGGGCTCCGCGCTGCGAGAGAGAGGCAGTGGCGTATCTGGGAGCGGCTTGGGGGGGGGGGCAATGTCCTGCTTTTTGCCTGCTTACAGGGGCAAATGGGCGGTTGCCTACATTTCCGGCGCCCTTCGGGCGCCGAGGGGGGGGGGAGGGCAAATGGGCAGTTGCCCCCCCCTCAAATCCGCGCCTGGAGAGAGGATATAGGATATGCCGGGATATGCGGCTTACCTCGACCGCCAGGAGGAGGAAGTTGTCGAGCGGCCGGGCGACAGCTCACTCCAGTGCGGCGCTGCGGCGCGGCGTGGCCAGGCGTGGCCAGGCGTGGCGTGCTGCGTGTCAATGCCACGTCCACGTCCGGGCCGGCCTGGACTAGTTACAGCTGACCCGCAGCAAGGTGACCAGAGCAGTGACCACACGCTGAGAGCAGAGGCCAGCTGGTCCGACATAGGCGACTGGCTGCCGATGCTGCCGGCTGCGTGATGACGAATCGTGTCAACACAACCACTTGACGCAGTGTCAGTGTGTGTGTGTGTGTGTGTGTGTCCGGGACCCCACATCGGCCGACGCCTTGCTCGTCCTCAATTCAGTTAAACGGAACAGATACAAGCGAGCGCGCTTCAGTGGCTGCAGATTGAAAGGCTACCCGAAGACCCCCCGTGCTAACGACGAGCATGCATCGCGCACACACACACACACACACACACACACACACACACGTCGTGGAGCTGGCGGTGACAGGCGGACAGGTGCAGGTCCCCCCCGCGTGCGCTGCGCCGCGCCCGCCGACCCGCTCGTCCGTGACATGAGCCCGGTCCGGCGTCTCCGGAAACAACACCTCCGCCCCCTCCCTCCCTCCCTCCCTCCCTCCCTCCCTCCCCTCCCCTCCCTCCCCTCCCTCCCCTTCTAATTGCAGAGGTGGCAATCCTCGGACACCTACCTCCTACCCGGTAACGGAGACTTGGGATGATGAGGGGCCGAGAGGAGGCCACAAGGCAAACAGAATGGGCAAAACACGTTGGTAGCGGGCAGCGAGCTCAGGAGTAGTGCTCAGGAGAAACCGAAGGGAAGGGAGTTTGCAGTGCTCATCAGTTCCAGGCTTTCCTGCGCAGGCATGCTCTACTGACAAAAACGAGACAGGTGTGGGGAACGCTAGTGCGTTCTAGGAAAGGCTCTTCCTTTCGAGAGTGTGGGGATCGATGTGGTGCACGTGGACTTACATAGTGATTTTTGGCCTCTTTTTGGGCGAGCACGCTATTTTTCATACCCCCCCTGCTTCTTCACCTTCGTTACTTCTCACTTCCGTTTAGGGCTTCTCCGCAGTACTGTATTGCTAGTGCGACAGCTCGGCTCGTGGCAACATTCAATGCGAGCCCACATTGTCACCTCGCGGTACCTAACATTATCGGCATGTGCCGCTGTGCCGCTGTGCCGCTGTGCCGCTCCCGAGGCAGCTCTAGCCGCGCCAGACTGACAGACGGCCAAGGTCCACGACCATTGAATACGTGCTGTTTTAGTTCTGCGGCGCTTTGCGGCCGTTTCTCGTATCTTTTTGACACGATTGCGATGTCACTTCGCGCCGCGCCGCCCTTCCTGTTCGATGAAGAAGGTGAATGAAAAACAAAATCAAAAAAAGGGGGGAGGGGGAAGCGAAAGCGTTCTGCTGCTGGTGGCGGTTCGCTGTCGCTGACATTTTGTCAGCGAAGCCAGGCGAAGCCTCATTGCTTCCCGCCGACGCTCGCACCGCAACGCGGCCGCGGAAAAACTGCCATCGAGTGAATGTCACTTTGCGGGGGAGGGAATTAGGGAATCAGGGGACCGCTCTTAAGCCTCGTGACGGGGTCTGGTTCTCACTGTGTGACTCTGACCCTGGCGGAGTGGGTGCCGTGGCGGGCCGTGCCGTTGGTGCAGGTCAGGCCGCGGACAGGACAGTGTGCCGGGCCCAGCCGGCCCAGCCAGGCCTCGGTACGGCAGCAGCAGGTCGAAATGCCACGCCGCCCTCCCCTCATCCTCATGTCCGGCCGCGCGGTGTAGCCCCCGAGGCCCAGCTCACCCGGCTTACCCTTTTCGTCGGGGAGATTCGTCCCGCCCCCGCCCCGCCGTCTCTCGAGGGACTGGACTGGGCAGACAGAGACAGACACCAGCAGAGTGCCAAATCCCTTCACCGGAAGGACAGAGACAGAGAGGACATACAAAGCGGCGATCCCCCGTTTTATGTAACGGGGCGCTGGCAGGAAAGCGCGGTGGACGAGCCATTCGGATCCATATTGCGAATCCTTACGAGCCGAGACCCGACCGGAAAGCCCGTGACTGGGACTGGGGCTGGGACTGGGAGCGCAGCGACCACACGTGCCGAGAAGGGCTTGTCGAGCCGAGCCGGGCCGGGAGGAGCCCTGGGGCCTCCGGTCTGGTCCAGCCCGGGCCGCTCAGGTCCGACAGTTGTCTCGAGATTTGCACGTCCGGCTGATCATCCCGTATGCAAATACTCTGGCACGCCAGAACGCGAGCGGACGCGGCGACAGACAGGGGGGGGGGGGGGGGAAATCAGTCTGAGCTGAGACAGCGCGTCTGGTGGGTAGGCAACCACGGCTTTGGCGAGCAGGCGTGTCGTGCGGGCTGGCCTACCGCGGCACTCGTAGGCGCTCGGCGGCGGACTAGGCGACGCCTAGTCATAAGCAATGGCCGAAGATTACTATTACTGCTGTAATTCGCGGAGAGAGCGAGCGAGCGTCGAGTGCCCATCGAGCCGCGAGCCACAGACGAAGCGAAATCAATCACCAGCGAGCCGGAATGACCCGAATGACCAGACTTAGTTGTTTCATCGCATTGCATCCAGCGGAATAATGATTTATGGAGCCCTCCTTGAAGCTTCTCGACCTTCTTGAAGTGAGCTTGCCTCCATGGAATATGTGATAATGGATATTAAAAATAATACTAAAGAGCATCACACAAAATAGCGATGTTTAATAAGACTACGTTGTACAACACTTATGTTCGCGGAACCTATAATTCTCATCAGTCCGGTTGAGCATCCCGACGCCGATGTCGTCAAAACATTAAAGCACAGGCGTGCTGCTGCACTCTGGTCAGTCAGTCTGTCACTGTGGCTGGACCTCGTCCGCATCTCCGCCCGCGTCCTCTCCCCACTTGGATCTGCAAGACGGAACGTATGCCGGTTGAGGACATGCTACCTTGCCGGGTTTGAATAGGCTTTGCCGCGTATTTGCAGTACTTGTTTTGGAGCCGGAACTGGTGGTAGGCGTCCCTCCACTTGCGGCTGGCTGCCAGGAGCGAGTCGCAGTCACTGTCGCAGTGCGGCTGCCTCTTCCCGGTGGGGCCGGTGCCGGCAGCATCCCCGCCGACCAGGGGGGTGGACTCGCTGCGGGACTCGCTGGCGGAGGCGGACCAGGACGAGCTGAGGCTGCTGCAGCTGCCGCTGCCGCTGCTGCTGCTGCCCCGCCGCTCCGGCTCCAGGCTCAGCACGTCCACGGTGGTGGCGGCCGCAGTCGCCTGTCGTGGTTCAGGGGATAAGTGAAATGAAGTACGAACGACTGGGACGATATTTTCCATGCCTCCCTGCTTGCTGTTGGTCAAGGAGCCTCACTCACCGAGGAGAGAGCCGCGCTGGCGGACGGCTGTCCCTCCTGCCGGGCCTCCTGCAGGCCCTCGGGCTGCCCCCACGCCTCCCGGCGCCGCCGAGCCTTCCTCAGGGCGAGCGACAGGTTCCCGCAGACGATGCCCCCCGACGTCAGGGGGCTGGGCGTGTCCGCGTCGCCCACCGGGGCCGGGCCGCCGTGGTGGGCTGCAACACGGGGGAGGTGAGGGCGATGCCGACAGCGCTGCTGCAGACACACGGTGCACGGCGGCGGACTCACGCATGGCCGCGGAGTACTCCGTGTTATGCACGGCGGATGACGGCCGCGCCACCTCCGGAGACTGCCGCCCCCCTCGGGGGCGGGCGCGGGGGCGGCGAGGGGTGGCGCATGTGGCGGTGGCGGGCCGGGGCAGCAGCAGTGGCCGGGTGCGCGGCGACAGCACGGACTGCGACAGTAACCGGTAAGGCCTCGGCTGCCTCGGCTGTGTGAGGACTACGGACAGCGGGCACAGGCTGCGCGGAAGCGCCCGGCTCCGGCGGGTTCAGGTATACCTACCCGGGCGGTCTCCTTCGCTGCCTTGCGTTGTGCTCGCTCCCACAGCCGGCTGGCATCCACCGGACCGCCGCTGTAACGTTCATAATTATTCACCAAAAATTAGTGCTCAAAAATGACAAAAGAAAATGTTTAATGCACAAAAAAAAATTAGCTAAAAACTCATCTGATTTCATTCAAATTCAAGGGACCGTACCGGCTGCTGGCGCTGCTGGTGCTGGCCGACTCCTCGGTCTCGGACGCCGCCTCGCTCCGGCCCTCGTCGTCCCCCTGCGGCATCGGCTGCGGGAGTTCCTCCACGGCGGGCGGCTCGTCTGCGTCCGTGTCGTCACTCACTCGGTCCTTGTCCTCGGGCTCCTCGTCCTCCCCCGCCTCCGTGGCGGTGTCTGTTTCGTCTGCCACCGCGGAATAGATTCGCTTAGAGTCGGTGCCCAGCAGGCACTAGCAGGCACCCTGTCGCAGCGAGGTCCTCTCCCCTTACCATCCTGCTGGTAGTTGCAGAGCGCCACCCCGTCCAGGTTGGCCAGCCCCGGCAGCATCTCCCGGATGGTGGCGCGGTAGCCGGCCCTGGCGGCGCAGGGGTTCTCGGCCAGCACCAGCTCTCGCAGGAAGGGGCACACCGTCAGGAAGCCCGCGTACCGGATGTCACTCACGCGGTTCCTGTCCGCAGAAGCAGTGCGCGCTACAAGTGCCGCACTCAGTGGACGACCCCGAGCTGTCCCACGGATGCCGACGGCGGATCACCTACCCGCGGAGGTCGATGTGCTCGATGCTGGGCAGGCAGGCCAGGTAGCCGATGTCCTCCACGCGGTTGTAGGCGGCGTACAGCTCGGCGAGGGACGACAGCCCGAAGGTGCCGTCCAGCGAGTCCAGGCCGCAGCGCGTGACTCGGAGCACCCGGAGGCCGGACAGCCCGCAGCCCAGCTCCCTGCGCGCGCCCACCAACAGCATGAGCTAGCCAGACCCTGCCGGTACTCGAACCCGGGACCATTCCCGTCCAGTACCACCTTAGTGAGCCGACGCTGCTGCCGTCCAGGTTGAGCTCGGTCAGGTTGGGCACGTACAGGCACAGCCGCTGGAGGCTCATCTCGCGGCCGATGACCCGCAGCTTGATGGAGCCGACCGACAGCAGGTCGTCCGTGCCCGCCACCTGCCTCTGCAACAGCACGGGCCCGGCGTCAGCTTTCAGAGGAGCTGCAGCCGCCTGGTGGGGATGCAGCCCAACGTACTCCTGCGCCAGCGCCGCGGCCTACGGCTCTGCGGTGCGCACAGTGGTTCCGCCCACAGCCGCAGAGCGCCCCCATCGGCGAGCCAAGTTCGAGAGAGGGACGCCAGAGTCGTTTCGTACCAGATTAAAGTGTCAAGGAAAATGCGCGACCAAACGCGGAGTAATGGAGAGCAGAAGACAGTGTACAAGGAACCACATTTGGACAGCTCAAAGTGAGGCAACCTGCCAACGACTTAATTCAAGTGATGAAGACCGACGCAACGGATGGCCATAAAAAAGTGAAAGATCAAGTGAAAAACTCCAAGGGGGAGGCTGTGGGGGGGAGGCGACTGTGGGCGTGGGCCCGCCCAAGGAGCAGCCCCGCGCCGTTGTCGTCCCCCGTACTACACTACACCGCCTGCCAGCCGCTGCCAGCCTCCCATACAGCAGCGCGGCCCGATGGGCTGCCTACTGGCCGGGCGGTCACAAACCACCATCGTCAACGAGCAGCCCCCTTTTCCTTCACCATGGAGGTTTTTGGGCCGCGCCCTCCACTCGTAGGCAATAAGTCTATAAACCGCTTTCTTAAAGTCCCTCAGGAGATGAAGCTGTTGTAATTTATGTATTTATGGTGACAAACAAACCATCCATAAAATTAAATAAAAAAAAAAAAAAACTACGGGGGCCGCCGGGGCCGAGGGAGCCGGACCAGACGAGGGGAGAGCAGGCTGAGCAGGCTGAGCAGGCTGAGCAGGCTGTGCAGGCTGAGCAGGCTGTGCAGGCTGTGCAGGCTGAGCAGGCTGTGCAGGCTGAGCAGGCTGTGCAGGCTGAGCAGGCTGTGCAGGCTGAGCAGGCTGTGCAGGCTGAGCAGGCTGTGCAGGCTGAGCAGGCTGTGCAGGCTGAGCAGGCTGTGCAGGCTGAGCAGGCTGTGCAGGCTGAGCAGGCTGTGCAGGCTGAGCAGGCTGTGCAGGCTGAGCAGGCTGAGCAGGCTGAGCAGGCTGAGCAGGCTGGGCAGGCTGTGCAGGCAGCTGTCCTGTCAGCAGCGCAGCAAACTGTTTCCCTCCCGCTGCACCACCGGTCGCCATCGCGGCTCTTGGAAAGTAAAGTTAACACGTCGTCTCGATTCCGTGCACAATCAGACGGGCAGCGAGGAGCCAGGCAAGGCGGGGCGGGGCGGGGCGGGGCGAGTCGCAGTGCTGCCGATGGCGACGACGACGCACACGAATGGTCAGGGCAGGAGCGTCATCGGGGGACTCATCAGGATGCAGGACAAGTAGAGGGCGTGGCTGGGCGTAGCGGGCACCGGCGACCACCGTCCGCTACCGTCCGCTACCCCGGCTACCCCCGCGCGCGACAGGCGACAACCTTCCTTCTGCGATTCGCTCCGGCCCCGTGGAAATAGGTCCGACGAGGCGCTCCAAAGGCTCTCGGCAGTGGTAGTGGTAGCGGCGGTGGCAGTGCGCCGGTCCGCTTCACCGGGCAGCGAAGCACAGCGAAGCACAGCGAAGCTAGCCGAGGGACTACAGCGCTGGGCTTAGGGCTAGGCATAGCACTGGGCCTAGGACTGGGCCTAGAACGAGGGGCGAATCGCTCGCGTAATCATGTGTACAAAATTCTAGAAATTAAAAAAAAAGATTTTTCTGTCGGTTGGACTTGGACTTCAGGCCGAAAAATAGCACCTGCATAGGCTGAAATAGCCAGAAAAGCAATAAAATTCTAAAATTAACGAAAACCACGGGTTGTAATCCGGCGAAATCCTGAAATCTATGTACAAAGTGTAAATGAGTGGCTGCCCCCTCGGCCTAGAACTGGGCCGACAAGGGCGTTCAGAAAGCATGTGACGCACGGTGGGGCCCTGCCGGGCACGGCGGAGTGGTGCAGAACGAAGGGGATATACATGGAGTCGGTGCCGCGCCTCGCGTCCTTGCCCCGGTCTATTCTGAGTTGAGGGACGCCGGCCGGGTTTTACGCGCCGAAAGCTGTGATTACAGGCCGCCGGCGTGCGGGTGGTGGCGGCGGTGGCAGCAGCGGCGGCGGACCCAGGATCCCGCCGGACGTACACGTGTATGAGAAAGTTAACGCCACCTTGCGCGACTGGCATCTCTTTTGACCCAGCCTCCGAGACCCGGTGCTCCGTAGGTCAGCCCTGAAAATTCGTATGTCTACTTCTGTTGAGAAAATGTTTCGAAACATCCATAACTTTCTGCACGATAACATTCTGCATAAGCATTTAGTGCGAACGTGGGCGTACCGTGGGGGCCATCCGCAGACGGACGGGACAGGGGAGCCGGGGCGGGGCCAGCGGGGCCGGCGGGGCCCAGACCGAGTGCCCTGAGCGGCGCCCGGCCATATGCCGTCCGCGCTAATGGGACGGGCGGATGGGCCCCACAGCTCGTCTCCTTAATCGGTTACGGCGGCCGACACAACAACCCTCACAACATCCGCGACGTTCCATCCGTGCGAAAAACTCGGCACGATGACTAGGTCTGGCTGGCTGGAATAGTAGTCATCTCGAACGAGGCCCGAGTCGATAAGAATAAGAACACTTCCAGGCCGGAAAACTTCAGAAAGCTGATATACGAGAAATCAGCGATTGCACATAAACGATCACAACGCAATTAACCCAATCAAACCTTAGTTTCTCATACCTGCCCTCGGAAGTCCCCGGTTGGAAATGTACTTGTCTTTCTCCTTCCGCTCTGGAGCCTTTTTGGAAACCTCTATAGCTTCTCACCACTTTATATTTCTGACCATGTAGGACGCCGACCTCAGGGTTGCACAAGAACCCCAGCTATCAAAACAAAATTCCTCCTATGTAACAGCAGCAGTAGTTTCCGAAGCTGCAAACTTTGCCCCGTGCTCATTCAAACACCTTTCTAAAACGCCCCTTTTTTGCGAGGCGAAAATACGGAAATGAGCGTCGCTGCTGGCATGGTTATGGCTGTGCCGGGCTGTGCCGGGCTGTGCCGGGCTGTGCCGGGCTGTGCCGGGCTGTGCCGGGCTGTGCCGGGCTGTGCCGGGCTGTGCCTGTGCCGAGCTGTGCCGAGGGCTGTGGCTGTGCCGAGGGCTGTGCCGAAGGCTGTGCGCAGGCGCCGCAGCCACCACTCCTGTCGTAGAGGTGGCCGACATTCTGGAACAGGTTCCCTCCTAGCGATGCCTTCCTCTGTGTGTGCGAGAGAGACACGCAGACGGAGAAACAGAGAGAGAGCTCGACTGGGTGCAAGCGTCGTCGCATGACGTAACGCGCACAGGAAAACAACGAACGACGAATCCTCCTGACTACAACTATCCGGTGTCCTACCGGAGAGAGGGAGGGAGAGAGAGAGAGAGAGAGAGAGAGAGAGAGAGAGAGAGAGAGAGAGAGGTCTCCGATTGAAGGCGATTGACTGCCAATAACGGCTTGTAGTCTAGGGTTCGCTGCTGCTGGCACAGAGTCGAGGAGAAGTGATGGTGACCCCTCGACACGACCCGCGGTGTACGGCCGCTGACGGCCTCCCCGCCCGGAGGTCCCGGAGGTCCCGGAGGCCGCGGAGGCCCCGGAGGCAGCTTTCGTGCTGGAATGTTGGCTGGCGCGGAGACGCGGCGTGGCGGTGCGGGGCCATGGCGGAGCCGAAGCCGAGCGGGGCATGTTTATTTCGTTCGGGATGGTTGGCGGCAGTGGCATGGCTCGGGCCGGCCGGTGCTTCCCCCCTGTCCCTGTGCGGCACGGAAGCGGCACGGTGGGTCAGCGATAGCGCGCCACGCCTGGCTTGGCTCTGCCGGTCCCTGCCGGGGCTCTAGGGGACATCTACCAGCCAGAGTCACAGGAAAACCGAAAAAACAACAACAAAGGCCCCTATATCGGGCGGCGCCGGTTTTTGAACCCACGACTTCCGTGACTGGGAGATTTGCTGTTACTCGCGACATGGTATTTTTTCGAGTACCACTAACTCTAGCAGCACAGGGCGAGCCCAGCCCAGGCAGTGGCACAGCGGCACAGCGGCACGGTAGACCTCCAACAAAGTAGCAAAAGTAATACGACGGTGCCTGCGGTCTTTGATGGCAGCCATTGCCCCGGGGGAGAGGGGGGGGGGGCAGACGCATGGCGGCGGGACGGGGCGGTGCATTACCGTTGTGCGCGAAAAACACGACAGAAAACCACAAACGATGTCGTCGCGAAAGGGAAGGAAGGTTGGGGTGGGGAGGGGGGGGGGGAGGGATTTGAAGGAAGAGCATAAAGAAGTCATCACTACGGCATGCCAAAGCCAAAGCGCACACGGGCTGAGATAAGAAGCAGCCCCTCATCCGGTTAGGCCCGCTGTGTGGAATGTGCAGCCGCAGCCGCAGCAGCAGCCAGATGCACTTGCAGAGCGTGCCCGCCCGGGCCGAGCGCCTGGAGGGTAGGCAGTTCTGTTACGGACGGTTGTACTGCGGGGTTGCCTATCCCGGACTCGTCAGGCGCTCGGCCCGCCGCTCAGTGAGGTAAACCGCATTCAATCCAGTCCAGTTCAAGTTGTAAATTTGTTCATTTTTTTTCTTTGGGCGAAGCCGAAAAAGAATAAGCGATCCGCAATAATCGATTGATCGGCACCGGCCGATAGGACAGAAGGCCAGTCCGGGAGCCCACGTACAGCACGAAAAGTCCAGCACGGCCGGCTCGGCACGGGGGAGATGGATAAGGCAAGACGACTGGCTGAGCCACCTCTCCATGACGCCACGGCAGCCGAGTCTAGCCCAGACCTAGCCTAGACCTAGCCCAGGCCTAGCCCGGGAGTAGCCCGGGCCTAGCCACCCACGCGCGCGTGGCTGCTGAGTTGTCGCGGCGAGGCGATGAACCTGCCGCCGCTCGTGCCACCGCCTCGTGTCGCGTGCCGTGTGTGTGTGTGTGTGTGTGTGTGTGTGTGTGTGTGTGTGTCACCCACCAGCGCACGCCCCGCCCCGCCGCGCCCGTCGCCAAACGCCCGGTTACACCGAGTTCCACAATTGAACCGATTTTCGTGACCGTGGCAAACAAAAGTAACTCACTGCCACGGCGCCTCTGGAACTCAACACTCTAATTACGGCCATATAAAGGCTCCATCCTCGCCCCGTGCTCAGAGGAGGAGGCCCCGGCTGGTGGGAGGAGGCCGTGCCGTACGAACCGAGCGTCGAATTAGCCAAATTACCAGAAACGTCGTCATTGTCAGCGGCGGCGGGTGCGAGATATGGCGGACAGAAAACAGACAGACGGATAGACAGGCAGACAGACGCACGGCGGGGCGCGGACCGCGGACACGGCGTGGCACAAGCACGGCGTGCGTACGTGCTGGGCGCGAAAAATTAGTAGGAGTAACGTCACGTGAGAAAAGGTGAACCCCGGCCGTCTCTGTCGCACTCCCTGCCGCCGGGCGGCCTCTACGAGAGAGAGACAGAGACAGCGTGCCTGAGCGTGAGGTGGGTCGGGACGGGACGGGACTCAGCCACAGTCCACTTGGCCCGCCCCGCCCCGCCCCGCCCCGCCCCGCCCCGCCCCGCCCCGCCCCGCCCTGCCCCGGCGCCCACGCCGACAGTTTTCTCCGATGAATATGAAAGCTAGGCGTTTCCGAAGCGGGAGTCAAGCGCCGTCTTGGCAAACTGTGAGGAAGTAACACCCAGAGCAGGAAGGAACGGAAATATTGTCTTCTTCGGGTCCTCACTCACCAAGAGGTGCGGCAGAGTGTGGTCCATGGGGAGGCAGTCCGGCGCCCCCAAGGACGACCCGTACTGCATGGCGGAGGGCAGGCTCCGCTCCAGCTCCGCCCAGGCCTGCTCGTCGTCATCCTCGTCCTCGCCGTCACTGTCCGGGCACCACCAGCGCGACGGCGGAGCCCCGTCGCCGCCATCCTGGCCCTGGAACAGACTCTTCTGTTGGACTGCGCTCCGCGTCTCCGACCACAACATCGCCATTACAGCAGGTGGGCGGGTGACACGCACCGGCCTCTGCAGCAGCGGCCGGAGGGGAGGTCCCGGAGGTCCCGGAGGTCTCGGAGGCCCCGGAGGCCCCGGAGGCCCCCGCCGGGGAGCGGCGATGGGCGCGGGCGGGGCGTCGGCTGCCTCCGCGGGCAGGACGATGGGCTCCAGGACGACGGGGCCGCGCCCGGACGGTGGAGCAGCCATTGTTCCTCCGGATGATCAAACACTCCGGCTCCTTGAGGCGTGCCTGGGTGGGCTCTTGCTCTCAAGGCACCCCGAGGGGCTCCCTGCGAAGTGGGCGCTCCTGGGGGCGCTCCCGGGGCTCCTGGAGGGGCCTCCAGCCATGCCGCCTGGAACACTGCAGGGCGGGTTATCACCTGGTTTTCTATGTTCAGAGTATTACACGGGGTGTTCCGAGAATGAATACCCCCTCGGCCACCAGGTTACAATGTGATAAAAATGGAGCCTGCCCTGCCTTACCCTACCCTGCCCTACCCTGCCCTGCCCTGCCCCGTGTCCCGGCGGTCCTAATGTCATCGTGCGCGCACTGTCGTCTGCTGCGCCACCCCCCCCCCTCCCCTCCCCCTCCGAGTCCTCGCGGGAGAAAGCGAAGCGCTGCGTGTCACGTGACACGACTGGCCAGTGCCCCGTGCGCTGTGCGCTGCAGAGAGGCCGAACCGAGCCATTTCTGACACAGGAGAAAAATCAAATCCACCAAGAATTATTATTGACACGACTCCATTTGTTTTTCATAGTCGATTCGGGAAGCAGTTTTTCCTCCTGAAATTTAGTCGAGAAATCGACGTACAAGCGGTCACAATTCGGGACGCGGTTTCTTTTTGCAGTGTGGGCGTTGATGTTCTGGCAGGGCCACACGTCCCGGCACGGCACGGCCCGCGGACGCATGTGGAGCTCCGTACACGCAACAAGTGTAAACACACGCGGTGTTTAGCGGGCAGTTGCCGGGCTGCAGCTTGAGCCAGGCCCAGGCCCGTCGGCACATGGCCGGGCTGGGCTGGGCTGGCTGAGCCAGGCCCTAGGGGGCGGTCAATGCTTCACTCAGTCGGGTTGACGAACGCAACACCCCTTTTAGTCAGCGCCGCTGACGCAGCCGTCGTGGCACCGCCCAAACTCGGGTACGGCAGGGAATCCAGCACACCCCCGTACGGTAGGAAACCAGTTCAGGTCAACGGGAATCAATAATCGTGAGTCACCCTTTCAAAGGGGTTCAAAAGCGGAACAGGTGGCTCATCATCGATTTTCCACGTTGCACCCCCCCCCACCCCACCCCACAAACCACCGCCTTGGAACTCATGGATGACGATTATTTGCACCAGCAGCAGCAGCAGCAGCTGCTGCACCGAGAAACCTGTGTCAGCGGGCTGTAGCGGACTGTGCGATGGCCCGGCCCGGCACGGCAGCCAGCGGCGGCACGCCGTCAGGGAATGCACGCCGACCTGCACTTGTGCTTCCGGGCCGGGCGGTGCGCCGCGGGGAGGGGAGCCGACCTTGGCGGGCAGGGCGGGCAGGGCGGCGGCACTGGCGGGCGGCACTTGGAGGCCGAGAGGCCGAGTGTGAAAACGCACGGCACGGAGCCTCGTGGCCTGACCCACAAGACCAGATGCTGGCCACGCTAACTGTCCCTGAGAATGCTACCCGGCATCGTCACCCGCCACGCTGTCAAAGGTCCCACGGCGCCGCCCATAAAGCGCGTCCTCAAACCGCGCGACCGGCGGCATCGAGCGCCTGCGAGCCCCGGGGTAGGCCAGCCCGCACGGCACGTGTGCGTGCACGAGCCGTGGCTGCCTACCCAGCAGGCGCTGGGTGCACTGGGTGCGCACGGACACCCAATCCCCGCTGTGCCGAAGGCTGCGGCCGCTGCAGCTCCGTCTGGCGTGCTGCTGTCGGGAACGTGCCTCGCACCGGCCGGCCTCGGCTGGTGGTGTGACTGATACGTTCCCCCCCCCCTCCCCCCCAACTTCCCCACTCCCCTCTCGCCATTGTCTCATGTCATTTTCCCCTCGGCTTGCAATAATGCACCCACGAGATAAGGCCGATCGGTGTAACAGTAAGCGGGCAGAAGGGGGCCGTTTGGCTATCAGTCACGGGCCGCCACCGATTGGCTCGCCTACTCGCTAGAAACATCTGTTCTCCACGCCCCCCCCCCCCCCCCCCCAAAAAAAAAAAACCCAACAACAAACAAACTAAAACAACTAACAAATGCCTGTTGGAAGGCGCATCAAAAAGTTAAAGCAGAATAAATCAAAAAGGGTGAGTGAAGGCAAATAAATCACATGTTGCTTCCCTGTTCGTACTGCGTTCTGCTAAATGACGTCCGCTTTCTGCGAGGGCTAACACATCAGCGTCTCCCCCCCCCCCCCCCCCCACACACACCCTTCGGTGTTCGATCCCCCCTGAAAATAGTAGCTCCTCGCAAACGTAAACCGCGGCAAGCCGTCCCAAACGGGGGTGAGCGGTGGTCCTGGCATAGTCCTTGTGGCCCAGACAGCGCCGCTCCGCTCCACACCGCCCCCTTCCGCCCCCTTCCGCAGGGATCGGAACCAACTGCTCTCAAGACCTTGGCGCCGACAATCCCGAGTGCATGTGCTAAAATTACTGCGCGTATCCACGCCTCGCCGGGCTCCTATTGGCTCGTCGCGGAACACGAGGACCCGCCTGGACCCGCCTCCTTCACTTTGCTTTCCGGTGTGTGGACGGTTCGTATGGTGCACCCTGATCGTTCGTGGCAGCCAGCGGGCGCAAGAGAATCTGTGTACAGGGTACTCCAGCTGTTCGTAGGAGGTACTACAGGCTCAATCGAGCTGATATTTTCATGTCAAAGGCCCAAAAAGTCTGGATTAGCGATTTGCGGGATTACAGGACTATTACAAAGCCCTACAGGACTAAGTGAATCGCTCCTCCGCGTTGCGCCCGAGACCGGTGACGGTGACGCCGGGCTCAATCTCCTGCTTCGGGACCCCCAGTACTTTGGTGCCCGTGTGATCGGGAGGGGCGGTGCCGAGTGTGTGACGGGAGCTATCGGCTCAGCACTAGGCGGCACTGCACCCAAACAAGTACTGTGCGAGACTCTCGCGTTAGTGTCCGTGCGCACAGCCGCGTCGACACACACGCTCACGCCGACCTCCCGTACTTACGATCTCACCCAAATCCGAGGAGAAGAGGGTCGCGCTGATGCACCTGGGAGGCGACACATTTGAGACCAACTAAGCAACAGTACAGAAACACCCGCGGAAGCCTGACGCAGGACGGGACGGGACGGCGCCGCTGCTGCCCGAGTTTCTGTTATTGTCATGGCAACGACGTCGCGCCGCTCTCGCCGCGCTGCTGCGCGCTGCCCTGACACAGTCCCTTTCCCGCGCTAAGCGTTTGAATGGTCGTCCGGGTGCGGCCGGTGCGGCCCAGTGCGGTAGAGCCGCCGCTGGAGCGTCCTTCCCCCTTCCCTCTAGAGGGTCTGTCGAAAAGTGTCCTCTGTCTCTTTCGTTCCGTCGAGACAGACAAGGGCAGGAGAGGCAGGAGACGTATTCGGATGCGCGCGGGTATGCGCTGCCCGCCCGTTTCTCGGCTCTGCTTCCCTCCCGCACCACAGCAATTGGGGGCGTTCGCAAACCACGTGGCCTTTCTGTGAATCTTTTGCAGGCTGTTTAGGAGGATGGTGCGTGTGTGGTGTGCCGGGGCGGGGGCCGCAGGCTCCTGGCCAGTCCAGTCTGGTGCCTGGTGCTTCCCCCAGCGTAAACACGTGGATGTGGGAGGGACAGCTGGGGGCGGGGCGGGGGCTGTGGCCACAGGGGTACGCCGCTGCCGCTGCCGGGGCTGCTTGCTGGTGGTGTGCAGGTGGAGTAAAAATAACGACGGTGTTGTAAACCGAAACCTGCGAGCTCTGCGAGCCAGCGCCCAGTTCGCGTCCATCCGCGTCCCGGCCGGACGCCAGGCCATCCCATCCTCATTCCCGTTTCGCAGTGGTTGTCTTCTCTTGGCTTTCGCAGGTTCGGTTTGGTTCGCGCACCGTGCGCGGTTGAGTCAGGCGGTCAGGCGCGAGCGCGTTTCGCCACCGCCCTCCAAGCCTCCGAGTTCCCCCCCCCCCCCATTATTTCCACCTCTCCTATCCCCCCCTTTCCCCTCTCTCAGTAGCCTCGTAGGCCTCCTCGCCTAGCCCCTCCCACTCTAGAAGGCGGTGTGTGTTTGTACCCCTCAGTCTCTTTGCGCGCAGTTTCCAAGGCAGTGCTCGTGACGAAAATATGTCAGCTGCTGGTGGTGTCTTGTTTATTTCGTTTTGGATTGCGTGCGTCGATTTCTGCTGCTGCGCTCGCGAAAATGGACATTTGTTTGGTGCGGACGGGAGTGATTGTGTCTCCTTCATGTAGTGCGGCCAAGTGATAACCCAACCCGACGGAAAAATGGGCGTGGGACTGTTGCCCCTCGAATTTACGGACTGTTTGACGGACAGTCCGTACTTCAGAGAAAATCTTCACGCGCACGAAAAAGAGTTGGAGCGGACTAGTCAGCAGATCAAGAGGCTCATCAAGGAAGTGAAGGATTTACTTAGTGCGGCTAAGAGTAAGTCTAGGAGGCGCGGGAGCCCCGATATTGGGTCACTTTCTATTTGGTCGCCTGGATTGAGGTTGGGACTCCCATTGTGAGACTGTGTTGTTGCACTTGGGTCTTGAACTCTGTGAATGTCAACTTTTTGGGGGGTATTTTTTTAATCCAGTCTCAGATAACTATAGATTATTCTAGTGTTTATGTCGCTATCGAATGTGGTTCTTGCACACTTTGTTTGAATGAGTGCTGGTGGTTGCTGTGTTTGAATGACTGGTTGTATTCCAACACACCCATTTATCTATCTTCCATTCCATTTCGAACATGAGAATTGTTCTAATTAAATTCTATTGTGCTCTATGATTTTACATCATGTGGGTGGCTCATGTATCTTTTATTTTGCAAGGCTGTTGTGAATAAATTATTGCACCAATTTGATATTTTGTTTGACTCAAGTCGTGCCTGTTTCACCTTTCAGATCTTTCGCGTGCTCAAAGGACATTATCCAACAGTTTGAAAAATTTCAGCTTTGAGTGTATTGGAACCTCACAAACTGATGATGAGGTTGTTATCTCTAAGTCGTTGGCCCAGTTTGGGCAGCTCATTGCTTCAATTGAAGATGAGAGGGACAGGATGGTAAGTAAGAAATGTAGAAATATATAGATGTATACATATTTTTCAGTGTCAGCATTGTGTTATGTCCCCTTTGTCTTATGTAATTTAGTCTATGAGTGGATGCTTGTTATTGTATTAATAGTCCGTGTGTGTGTGTGGTTTGAAGTTGTAGAAATAATTGTTAAGAGCTCCAGTCTTAGATACCCGTTAATGTGCAGTCACATTTGTATAGATTCACAATTCCCCCTTTAATCTGTATAAAGCACAGTATTATGAGAGCTGTGTTTTCCTCAAAGGTTTTTTCGTTGTAGTTCTGTTTCTGTTACTTATTAAAATTTGTTTGGTTATCCTATTCTTGCGGCAAGGATTTGCTCTTGAAGCATATGGAAAGTATGCCATATTTGTACCAAACTGGTGAGATATTTATGTTGATCTGTTCATAAAGAGGTAGATGCATGTAGTCAGTATACAGTAGTCACGCCTGTGGTACATTCAGAAATAGAACTAAGGATATATTACTAGAATCAAGGTTTCTACAAATCATACAACCCCTTTTCTCTTTATTTTAGCTTGAACGTGCATACGACCAGATCATTGTCCCTCTTGACACCTTTCGCAAAGTCCATATTGGAGGAGTTAAGGTAACTAAGTGCAATCCATGAAGATTTCAAACTGGTGTTAAACATTTGTGATAGTTTAGGATACAGTTATAGCATCTTGTATGTATTTCATTTCAGGAGGGAAAGAAAAAATTTGACAAACAGACGGCGAAGTTCTGTCAAAGTCAGGAGCGGTACCTCAACCTCTCTACAAAGAAACAGGATGCTGTTCTTCAAGAGGCAGATGCAACGCTTCAGTTGGAGCAACGGTACTTCTGCCAGGCTAGTCTTGAATATGTTTTTGTGCTACAAGAAGCACAGGAGCGTAAAAAGTTTGAATTTGTAGAAACGGTAAGCTGGTGTTCTTTCCTTTAATTGTTTTGCACTGCGTATATGTTTCCTACTACTTTATGCTTCCTCTGCAGTTGCTGAGTTTTATGTTTAGTTGGCTTACATTTTACCATCAAGGCCATGAAGTCGCTGAGGACTTCAAACCTTACATGCGGGAGCTGCAGATACGGATCCAAAAGGTTGATACATTTCAATTTCTTTTTCTTGGTGCTTTATATTTGTAAGCTTTTTCTCTTTTGTTTTTAAACGTGCCTTATCACTTTTCATTAATTCTAAATTAATGTGAAATTTCAAAGGGATCTGATGAATGCTCTACAATTTTCAAAGGGTTGAACCAAAAATAAAAAAAATTAAGTGAAGGACCGAGCAAAGGCATTCCGTATGTAATAGTGTGCTGTGCTGATTTTTTTCCCGACTTGTATTTGCTGTGAAGTGTTTTTGTAGAGGCATCATAATTGTTTGTTTTTATTTTTGAACCACTCTCTTGTAATGAATGAGTGACTGTTTTAGTTGTTTTTTTCATTAGCTTTTTTTGACATTAACCCTTTTTTTGTGCCTTGGTATCAATATTTAACATCTAAAGACTATCAGAAGTCAGTATTCTCTCATTGCTGAGAAGTGAAACTGTTAAAGAAAGTTGTTTTATGCATGTCTGCACATAAGATTCTTCCTAACAGCACCTGTGTGATGTTTTCAAAGTGTCTGAGAGTTGTATTTGAAAGTTAAAATTTTGTTCCAGACAAGAGAAAACTTTGAGGAAACTCGAGATAAAACTGAATCGCTTATGAAAAAGATGCTAGAAATGCGGCAAACGGTAATTTTTGTTACTAATTCTTCTCCTTCTGGTGCTGCTTTTTCAAATGAATGAAAATCATAATTTGTCTAAATCCCTGTACCTTTGACATATTCCCAGAAACCAGTAGAGGCTGGAACAACTAACAAACAGTACACAAGGGAAGGATACCTCTTCATGATGGAGAAAAGTAAGGGTTCTCTATATTGTTATTATGGTTGTGTGTATTTCATTTTCAGTTTTCACCATGAGGTTTTCAATATTTTTCAGAGGCATTTGGAACAACATGGAGCAAACAGTACTGCATGTACCATAAAGATAAAAAAGAATTCACCATGATTCCATACAATCAGATGACTGGAAAGTTTGTAAGTACTCCTAACTTTGTGAGTCAAGTCTACTTTAATTACAAAGCTACATATTTGCAATACTGTTCATTTTAGAATACTGCTGAAAAGATGATTCTGGCTTCATGCGTACGGAGAATGTCTGATTCTATTGAGAAAAGATTTTGCTTTGATGTCACATCTGTTGATAGGTAAGTCATGAGCCATGAGATGCACCCCTGTAAGCTTTATTTGTGTATTCAATCCTAATGTCATAGCAGGCTTTTCTTCTTCACTGAACATCAACTATCTTTTACAGACCGGGTGTTGTCTACACACTTCAGGCATTGTCAGAAGAAGACAGGAAGCTATGGATGGATGTGATGGATGGCAAGGAGCCTGTAAGTGAAGAACCCCCACTTTCCATGGTATGTAGCTGAATGGAGACCGGCCAAAGCAAATCAGTTCTGTAATATAGCTTATTGTCTGCTTTGTCTATGTTTTATCTCTTTTTTTAAAAATGTCTTTATCTAGGAGCAATGGTAGTGACCCTCTTGCACGTTGTGTGGTATTAATGTTATGCTTGCTGGTAGAGGGTTTTGGACTGCTCAGTGGAAAAGAAACCAGTCTCATAATGGTTTTGTTTTAATTTTGTATTTGTATTGAATGCTGTTCTCTTGGTGTTGGTTTCTCTCTTTAGCAATTTTTATTAATCACTTTTTTTATTTTAGATTTATATTTAACCAGTTTTGCTTGTTTCTTTGCTCTCTTCCTTTTTTCCTTATTTGGGGGTTTTTTTTGTTTTTTTATTTTGTAAGTTGTCTTTACTTGCCTGGTTTTATATTTGTTGTTACGTACTTGCAAACATTTTTGTAGGTCCACTATCCTTTACCTGTTGGTGTATTGGTGTGCAGTTTTGTTTTCCCCCATTTACCAAGTTCCAAACTGCTGTCCTTTACTTCTCATTAGATAAATTGTTTTGATCTGAAGAAATGTTTGATATCTGCTTTATCTAAAACTCATCACTAATACTCAATGACGATGCTGTTTCCATTCAATCTCTTCTGCAATTTAGATTGTCTGTACACAGGTTGGGTGATAGACACAGATCTTGTTATTTGTTAATGTGGAAGGCTTCTTTTTTTTTTTTTGAGTGTGTGCACTGTACAGTTTTCTCTTTTTTTTCTGTCACATCTTCACTAATCTGCTTCTTTCAAAGTCTTCTATTTCTTAAATTGTGGCCAACTCTTTTCAGTTACATACCTTGGTTTAAAAAGTTCCTCATAAAATAAGCACCTAGGCAAAAGATAATGTAAATGTATGCTTAATTTGTGTTTCATTTCTTGACTTTCAGAAATTTGATTTTTTATGTCAGTATTGTGTACCAAGCTAATTCAGCTGTATTACAGTTTAGTGTCATCAATATGCTTGGGTTTATGTGCTTTGAGGTGGCATATACGTATATGTGTAGGCTGATTTTAGTCAAAATAGTTAAGAATATCCTGTCTTTCTCTATTTTTGATATTCCATTGTTGGTTTCATTATTGATTCTCAAACTTTCACTTCAATTGTTTGGTTTTTAGTAGATGTTGTATATGTGGGTTACTTATTTGTTACTTTTCTTCCAGACATATACACAACCAGGAAAAGTGGTTAAGGAAAGAGTTGAGGAAAGGGCATTGGATGAAGTTGGATTTATGTTTGTCAACAAGTGTATAGAAGCCCTAGAGAGCCGTGGTGAGTATCCTATGATAGTGATATTTTCTAAACTAAAATTTCTATTTCCTCAACATCAACTGTGTTTCCTTCCCATTCAGGATTGGAAGAACAGGGGCTATACAGAGTTGTGGGAATCACATCTAAAGTGTCAAAGCTATTGTCACTTGGACTTGATCGACGGAAATTGGAAAAATTAAACTTGGACGATGCCTTTGAATGGGAAAGTAAAACAATTACCAGTGCTCTGAAGACTTACCTCCGTAATCTCCCAGAACCTTTGACCACATTCAGATATCACAATGGATTTATTGCTGCTGCCAGTATGTATTTGTGTTTTATTTATATGACCTTAGATTACTGTTTCAAGCCCTAATATTTATGATTGGTTCTGCATCCTCAGAGCAAGAAACTCGACAAATGAGAGTAAATGATGTTCATGTACTGATGCATCGGTTACCACAGACGAACTTTAACATGTTGGACATTCTTGTCCATCATCTAACAAAGTATGCTTGCATGGTTTACTTTATTAATTATATTTAGTTGCTCACTGTCATGATATTAATTTTTGTACATTCAAAATGTTCTATTTTTCAGTGTCACGGGCAAGTCTGACAAAAATCTGATGAATATCAGCAATCTAGGTGTTTGTTTTGGGCCAACTTTATTACGTCCTGAGGAAGAAACTGTAGCTGCAATCATGGATATTAAGTTTTGCAATGTTGTTGTAGAAATTCTTATTGAAAATTATGAGAAGGTTAGTTTAGGGTTACATCTTCCTTTATCTCTTATATTGTGACCATTTCTTTGATAATAAATTTGGGTTGGTTTCAGATTTTTAAGTCAGAACCAGAAAATATGGACTCCATTAATCCAGATGTGCGTGTGGAAACAAGGAATGATACAAGATCAGACACTAGGATGGATGCAAGGCCTGACGCAAGGCCAGATATGCGTCCAGACAATCGAACTTATATAAAAGCAGAACCGACGTATATATCAACCACACCACCTCATTCTTTACCGCACGGGATGATCCGTGGACCACATCATGTGTCACCAGTGCAACATCATGTAAGCATTTGTTATTCAGTTTATTGACCATATTAGTGGTGTGCTGAATCACTGATTAAAGTCGCCTGTACTTAATTATGCATCTTAACTGCTTCATTAGGTGGGGCCAAAAATGCACTATGAAGGAGCTCTGCGCGGGGACCTCAGCTCTGCGCTCAGCTCAAGTATGCACAATGTTGCAAGTGGCACACGAGAAACTGAACCTGTAGTGCATCGATATCACATAGGCGTCGATCATATGAGCCGAGAACACGCGATTTCTACTCAGACATCGACTCAACAGGCACAGCCCCAGCAGCCTCCCCAACAAAGGCATATAGCACGCATTATGGGACCAGCTAGTCGAGCAACAGCTTATTCTGAAGGAAACCTTCTGAGCCTGCAGCAGCAGCAACAACAGCAACAGCAGCAACAGCAGCAACAGCAGCAGCAGCACCAAATGCAGAAAGCAAAGGCTCAGCCATTTTATGGAACACTAGGTATTTGAAAATTGTTAAAGCTTCACTCGTGTTATGACTACTTGAGATAATAATCCCTGTATTTCCCCCCTCCCAGTTAATGCAAGCCGTGCTGATGCCTTAAACAGCACTAGCAGCTCTAATGAATCAGTCTCTTCACTTTCATCAAGAGATGTAAATTTGCATAGTAATTTCTCAGCTATTACCCCCCAGAAAAGTAAACGAGGTATGATACATTTCTTAACTAGGAATGCCTTGTATCAAAATCTTTTCCTCCATTTGACAAACAGAAGTCACAGTTCTTATCCTACTTAATGAAACTTTGCAGGTGCTGTGGGGAAAATGGATTACCACTTTGCCACTAGCTACCAGCCTCATGAGGCAGTGTGAGTATCAATTTTTTTCATTCAGTTTTGTATTACAGCTTTTGTGAAGTGTATTATACCTGTTGTTTTGGTTTTTTGCTCTCTTTAGGAGGAGAGTTCGCACATTATATGCTTGCTTGGGAGAAAATGATGGGGAGCTCTCCTTTGAGCCTAATCAAATTATAACAAATGGTAAGAACCATGATTGTCGCAATTTTGTATTTCATGTCCATCAATGAGATACTAATTATGAACCACCTGCATGCTCTATTGCAGTCCGATCATCTCTAGAACCTGGATGGCTGGAAGGTACTTTAAACGGAAAAAGTGGTCTAGTGCCCGAAAACTACGTGGAAGTGCTTCCCTGACCTATGTTGAGCCCTCGATTGGGAATGGAGCCCCGGTCAGGGCCCTCAATGCGATCCGGATCTGTGACTGGGTTCCACTCTGGATCGGCTTCTTCTAGCCCAGGCACAAGTCGCACTGCATCGCCTCTGGCAACACAATGCAGCTCAAGCAGTGTCAGCAGCAGCTCTGGTGGAACTGCCGCGGTCAGTCCTGGTGCTGGGTTGCGCCATGTTGGACAACGGGGTGGTAGTGGTAGTGATGTGTCGTCTAGAAGCCCCATCAAAAAGGGGTCGCACCGCAGTGCCAGTGAGAACAAGGCTAGTGCTGCGGCAGCTGCAGCAGCAGCGGCAGCCGTTCACCACAGTCACAGTCGTCAGGCAGGTCCTGCACTCTCTCCAAAAACTAGTGGGGGACGTGGGCGTAGCGGCGGTGGCAGCGGCAGCAAAGCGCTTCATCCGAGCCCGAGCGCCAGTGAAGCAGCTCGGAGGAAGTCACAGCACCAATGAGGTGTTTGGGAATTTTTCTCAATGTTGGACATTTTGAACATTATATGGATTTCAGTCATTAGCGCATCTTTGAAAAGTTGTTATTTTGACTGCGTGTGGCTGCACTTGTAAAACACATGTCAATTACTGTTTTTGAGAGGCTAATGAGATTTTTTGACTGTCGTATTTCTAGGTTCTTTCCATGTCTTGAATGAAATACTCTTAATATTTGACAAATTTTGTGCACTGAATAATTCGGTATTGGTGTCAATTTTTTTTAATGCTCATGGCCTTGTAGTCCAAACCTCAACGTCCACTTTTAACATATCAGGATTATTGGTAATTGGTACCACGTCACTCACAACCAGGCATACATGCTGACTGGGTATGTTACTACATTTATTCATGTTTCCTTTTGTAAAATCCATTCTGTTATGATATAATGTGTAATTTATTGCGAGTATGCCAACTTTGATACAATCTTTGTCTTTTATAAATGTCATAAATTTGAGCACTGCCATTACTCTTGTGTTTTTCACAAAAGTTTCTTAAGGCAGTTTACACTAAGTGCAGCTACTCATGATTCTAGTCTCTATACAGAGAACTCTCCAACTATTCCATTATCTCCTGTAACTAACTTGTCAATGAGTCGGGAATGAGAGTTCTGATCTTCATTAGGCCAAAACAGTAGGGCCAAAGACAGCATACGAAAATGAGCTCTTTTTGTACTAGTCTGTGCTATGAATTTTTAAATTACCTATTCATATTACTGTAAAATGTACATCTCCATATTTACCTCTTCTTGGAGGGAAGTAAAGGTATTGTGAATACAATTATAATTGATGTATATATTCATAAAATTTTAAGTTTTGACCAAAAGTACCCATGTTCATATTTTGTAATAATCTGTCTAAGCTGATTTGTCAAAGAAATCACAAATTTAAAATTTTTATCATTATGTTGTATTTTCTCTACGCCTTCATTACTGACAAGGTCATTACTTGTCCAGCTACAATTGTGAATGTGCTAATAATAAAAGCTGTTGGTGATTGTTGTTGAGCAAAGTCTAATATGTATTTTAAGTGTATGTCAAGACAATGAACACTTAGTGAACTACAGTGTCTTACATCTTACTTTTTGAAAGACTTTTTGAAACCTTTTTCAAATTCTCTCTATGGTGAGTTCTGCTTACATTCAATTAGTTTGGTGGATTTTGGAGATAAAATTACATAATTCACACATCTAATATCATTGTTCTCTAATGTCTTGCCATTTAAGAGTTTAGACATGAAATGTAACATTGTCTTCATTTACCCAATGTTCCATTGCACCCAAATTTGAGTGTTTGGCAACTTGACAGAAGTTTTTTTCTCAATCATCCCCTTATTTATTGTACCATATCATTGTATTTCTGTACTTAAACTGAATGGTTGACATATCTCATAGCGTGGTTTATTCATTAAACCTGTCTCTTCAACTTGCTGTTCTTTTCTCTTTACAGTCATTTGCATTCAAATTGTGAGACAATTTTAGTTGATCAAGTTTTTATTTCTTTGAATTTGTTATAGCAATAATCATACCTACGACATGAAAGAGTTACCCATCTTTTACTTTGTTGAGATAAGAATTTTCCCAAAATGTTCTCAAAAATGATATTTCTCTATTTTCTATGATATTAATTCAGATACCAGATGCTTCATAACTTAGTAGTGATGGTGTCTGTCAAAGCTTATCAGAGAGTAGTGTTTGTAATTTGTATCGAAATAATATTTGGAATCTTTGTATCATAATTTTGGACTTGTGCATAATCAGATATATTTGAATTATTTTTAAAACTTGAATATGTATCTTTTATGAGATAGTGAGGAAAAAGAAAGTGATAGAGTAGGATGCTCGTAGTTGGTGTCTTGCTCGGTGATACGAGGTGAATCAGAAACATAAGGTTATGTTAAGTTGTTTCGTTGTGGTCAGTCTTTCTGAAATTGGATAGGAAAGAGGATCTTTACTGTTCACTTGCCTAAGAAAGTGCCTGAGGTTTCTGGATCACCTGGTATGATTTACTGTCATGAATTTCAAGTTCTATTTAGTAGATTTTTTTTAACAAGTTCTGATTCTGAAGGAACCAGATAAATTACCACACACATTAGTGCCTGTTTATTTTCAAACTAGACAAATATGGTACATTTCAATGTAGTCTATTCTTTTTCTCCTAGCAAGGCAAGACTGAGTTATTTGTGATGGTTCAATAGCAAAACTTAAGTGAACTTCTCATTTCTCATGAGATATTTTGTTATTACTTTTGTTCTGTTCAGTGGATTGCAAAAGCAGAACACTTATCTTAAGGAGACTCACTGTGTCTTGAAATCTTGACTTCATGAATGAAATTATACATTTCAGAATCAGAACCGTCTTGTGTAAAATGTTACTGCAAGGAGACCTTGTTTCAATTTTATGAATTTCTCATTAGAAACAACATCTGATTTATGAGCTATCCTACCATTCTTCTTATCTCTTAAGAATGTTTGATGGATGAGTGTGCATACTTTTGTCTTGGATTGATTGATGACAGTGGGTGTCTTGCAGTCAAGAAATTTGAAATCGTTGATCAAGTCATTAGCATTAGCCCATTCTGCCATCAGTTGATACCTTTTGTTCAATGCTAGCACTTCCTCCTAAATTGTCTATTAAGGATTTATTTGTGAATTAGGAGATCTTCTTTATCATAGCAAGCTGCAAAAAGCTTTTACTGTAGAACATTTCTGTCTTTTATTGATTTTGATGTTGCTGAGGAATTGAACCTCATATATTAAGGGGTATCTTGAGAAATATGGGAATCTAGTGTGATTTTATGGTGAACATAGGGGAAAAAATTGAGCACATATCAAGGAAGGATGAGGATAATATTTGAGAAAATTTGCTAACATACATGTGGATTTTATGTGGAAGGGGAAGTGTAGATCATCTCTACTATGAAGTCACACTTTTCTTCCTTCCTTTCATCTCCTATATGCTTTGAAAGCTTGTTTTTATCTGCAGTCTGGACTCAAAGAAACTTAAGAAGACTTCTTCAGTCTGATAAACTCTTAATGGAGCAAAATTGTCCTTTTCATAATCAGTATTATGTTTCAATTCTCATAATTTTCTTTTGAAATTGTTTTTAATTTTTATTTGTACATGATTTTGAATACTTTAAGTGTGAATTGCCCAGATAATTTGCCACAGAAATCTCTTTACTACTAATTTCATGTTGTGTCTGTGCCCAGTCGGACAAACCGCTTTCTGCATAATTAATTAGTCTGTCTCCAAAGGTTTTACCTCACTCTATTTAAATAAGGGAATTCTTTTTCCTTGTAATTTTGTGGGATTGCATGTTTTGTGTCTGCAATACTTTACATTCCAGATGTTATGTATAACAGTTAGAGATCAAAGGGACATTGTTTTTTTCTTCAATACATGTGAAGTCTCTTCCATATACCTTATAAGTAGAGATATTTGCATTGATATTTACATATGCCATGAAGTTTTGTTATCATGTTATTTCTTCCTAGTTGTTCCTCTGCATTTGTTTTTTTTTGCGATGCATGTTAGTTGTACCAATATGTATCACCAGTTGTATTTATATATGCTGGCAATTTGCATATATGTGTCCTATGAAATATATGACCGTAAAAGTATACATGATGACTCTTCACTGAGAATCTTTTCCTCTCTACATGCACAGTGCTAGAAAAATATCAAAGGCAGTCGTACTCGCGGAACAGTACCTTGCCGTCCGATTGGGAGCTTAATCCTAATCCCTGCAGATAGATCCTCCTCCCATTTCTTGGGAATCACTCGGACAGTCACAATACAATGCTGTTTACAGTACTGCATAGGAGGGAGGGGGTGTGGGGTGTGTGTATGTGTGCGTGTGTGCGTGCGCGCGCGTGAGTGGTGAGTTTACTACCAGCGTGTACCGTTCGTTTTCGAAGAGCACCACAGCGCGACTCGACCAAAAACAAGACAGGCGGCGAGGGGAATGAAATTAAG
Organism: Odontothrips loti; assembly: GCA_038380765.1. Taxonomy (NCBI): domain Eukaryota; kingdom Metazoa; phylum Arthropoda; class Insecta; order Thysanoptera; family Thripidae; genus Odontothrips; species Odontothrips loti. The sequence continues at coordinate 12,577,263 of CM076244.1, read as the reverse complement.
ATAAGATTAATGCCGGGGAGATCTCGCCAGAACACGCCCCATCCGTTGCAACCCCTCCGTCCTCCCCGTGTGTGTATTCCCTCCCCCCTTTCTCTCTCTCTCTCTCTCTCTCTCTCTCTCTCTCTCTCTCTCTCTCTCTCTCTCTCTCTCTCTCTCTCTCTCTCTCTCTCTCCGCCATCCACGCGATCAACTGCAATACAATTTGCGAGCGCAAAGAGCTGCGGAGGATGCATGGGAATGGGAGGGGGGGGGGGGGGCGTTGTGGCGGGCCAACGTGGAGAGCCGCAGATAAATTGGACGACAATAAATTGCCGACGGATCGTACTCGGACCGGCTCGGCTCGGCACGCGATGCGGGGAGAGACGCCACGCCGCAGGAGGAGAAGGAGAGGGCCGAGGGAAACTCACTCACTCCCCTGGCTCTCATCGCAACGGGCACCCGATGCGATGCGGTCGCGAGCGCCCGTTGGGTAGGCAACCTCGACGCGCGCGTGCACGAGTGTCGTGCGGGCTGGCCTACCCTGCCACGCGCAGGCGCTCGCCGGCAGCCGCCGGGCCGGGCCGGGCCAGGTCGGATTGGAGATGGGGATTGGTCTCGCAACGCAGCGCTCCGAAGTGCTGAGCAATTTGAATTATTGGCGCAAGCCTTGCCCAGCACCTTGCTGGGGCCTTTGGCATTACTCTGCGATCCCCTGGGCCCATGGTAGAGCCGCCGAGCCCCTTCCACTCTCATGGTTCTGGCCGCCGCTAAGGGCTGCGGTGGACGGAGCCGGGCCACGCCGGGACCAGCGCGATAACTGGCTACGACTTCCCTCCCGCTGCGCCTAACGAGAAGTAACTTCGTCCTTATCGCGTTGGTAAGAGTGCGTAAATTGGAAAAATAATTCATTTTAGACGTTTAACTCCAAGAAACCTTGTGCTGATCCCGCGCGGGAAAGATGACGCAGTGCACCTGCGCCGTCCATAGAGGTACCCCCTGCTAGTCAACGAGGAGGTCCATTTATAGCGCGACGGATGTACCTCCACCCCCACCCCCGGTCCATCTATCGCCCCACACCGGGACCCACTCCGTCATGTTTTAATTTGCGCATTCCTCGCTCTGAGACGCCGGTTCCGCTGGGTTCCGCTTTTCCCCACCTTACCTCGGGCCTCAGCCAGGCGCCTTCGTCTCCAGCCTCCAGCCTCCAGCCTCCTGGCTCCAGCCTCCAGCATGCCAGGCGCGTCCCTCGGAGGCGATCTGCCACGCCACGCCACAGGGGAAGAGAGGGATGGATCGTTAAGGCGACCGCCGACCCGGACGCACCTCCTCGACTTTGTCAATATGTGTATCTGCACATTTACTTTGTTATCTCTCTCTCTCTCTCTCTCTCTCTCTCTGTCTCTCTCTCTCTCTCTCTCTCTCTCTCTCTCTCTGTCTCTCTGCGTGACCATGTCTGCTGCATGTGGCTGTGACGGCCCCGGCGTGCGAGGCGAGGGCGGTGAGAGGGGCGGGGAGGGGGTGGGTGCGCGGACGAGCAGAGAGGAGGCCGAGGATATTTTCCGCGCCTAAACTAATCATGTTTCATATGCAAGCACTTTGGAAGTGGTGCTCCTAAACTTGACCGAGTTTGCATTTCAAATGCAACTCTAAACTGTCGCCGGGCGCCGGCCTCGGGGCCGCCTCCCGGAGGGTCTTCACCAACGCCGGGCTGCTGGGTGAAAGGATCTTGAGACCAACTGTAGTTGAAACTGTAGTCCCCGAAGCATAGTTACGAACTAGATACTTGTCTTTAAATAAACCGCAATCTATCGTAGCGTATGTAGACAGGAATGTAGTTGAAAACTGCAGGTCGTAGCCAAATGCATCTGTAGACTATCTGTAACTACTAATTGGCTCCGGGCACTATAGCGATATAGTAAGTCCGGGGCCGCGGTGGGCCGTGACGGACCCAGGAACCCGGCTGTGTGACCGCCGCTGTGGGACGGGGAGCCGACGCGACACAACGTGACACGATGGGGGCCTCAAAGTGGGACGGGAAAGTTACGGTGGTGTGGGCCGGGGCGGGTAACCTCTGCTCCTGCTCCCACAGGGACAACACCGGACCCGGACCTCGCCCCGTCTCGCCCCGCTAACTACACTACACAGTATTTGGCGCAGAAATGATGGGCGAGCATGACGTTCCACGCAATTGCAAAAAAAAAAAAAATTATTAGTGTATCTTATGCTAAACATTTTTGAAGAACGGGAGCTGACGCGACCACGACGCTCACGGCCTTGCTGCGGTCGTTGTACTATCCGGGATGAAATACCCGACCAACCAAAATGGGAGAGGAGAGGAAAGGAAACGAGGCGATGATAGGGGGGGGGGGGGGTAGAAGTTGGTGAGGGCGAGAGACAAGCGGGCCCGGCGGGGCCCGGCGGGGCTCGGGAGGTATGGAGGGGAACGGGGTGCGGGGTGTCACTCTGCCCCCACCACCCTCTGTCTTCTCGCAAAAGAGCCCTCCTCTCCACACCGTTGCTGCGCCCCTTCGTTTTTTCCCCTCTCTCTGTCTCTCTGTCTCTCTCTCTGTCTGTCTGTCTGTCTCTCTCTCTCTCTCTCTCTCTCTCTCTCTCTCTCTCTCTCTCTCTCCCCTCTCTCTTTATCTCTCTCTTTTTCCTTCGCGACGAGAATTTCCGCGCTGAATTATACGAGTTCAAAAAGTTCTCAAACTGCAGTAAAGTTGTCTGAATGTAGGGTAGGGTATGTGCCATTCGGGCGGTGACTTGGCCGCCCCGCCCCGCCCCGCCCCGCCCCGCCCCGCCCCGTGCCGCCTTGTTCACTCCTAACTCCCCGGCCCGGCGGCCCGCCGCGGCAAAACGAAGCGGAAAGTGGCTCCGCGGAGCAGAGCACAGGGCGGCTCCCGCACGCGCCCGCACGCGCCGCGCAACGCGCCCCGCACGCGTCCCGCACGCATCCCGCACGCGCCCGCTCACAAATTTCGTCACGCACATCGATGCGGGCGGAACATCAGAATCAGACAACCCGCCACCGTCACCATCCGCGCCCGTGCCGCCATCAAGGTAAAAAGGACCCCGCTCTGGAGAGAGCCCGCTCTCAGAGTCCCCAGTGTCCCCGCAGGGTCCCCAGGTCCGCGGGGGGCGTTGGGTCCTGCAGCGCGCGGCGGCTGGAATTCCCTCTCCCGTTGGGGGGGGGGGGGGGGAGGGCGGTGCCTCCAGCCTTTAGTCTGCTCAGCCACGCCAACTTGATGCCCTTTGCGGCCAAGAATGCCAGGCTCGCAGGCCCCGCGGAGGTCTCCGGGCCCCGGGCTCCGGGCACCGGATGCCTGCTGATGCTAACAAGCAGGTACCTCTGCTGCGCCCTCGGCATCGGCTCCGGCCTCGGCGTGGCTCATGAGGTTCTCATCCGCTCTCGCCGTTCCTCCAAGCTTCCCTCAAGCTCAAGGAAAAAGGGGGGGCGGGCAGAATGTGATCACACGTATGCATTCAATCACACCAATAGGTGGGTACGGGGAGGGGGCGCGCTCCGTGTCTGCGAACACTGATGTGCTGCCCCTCCCCCAACCCTCTCCCCTCCCCACACGTCCACCCTCCACTCATTCACTCATTCACTTCCCTCTCCGGGATGTTTCCGGAAACATGCCGCGCGCCGGTCCGGCTGGACCCCCCGCCTCGCCAGTGGGGTGGGAGAGGAGCGGGCCGTCCGCATGTCCTCTCCCCCCCCCCCCCCCTAGAACCCTCCCCGCCGGACAGGGGCCCTAAAGCACACTGGCACGGGCGGGCCCAAGCCAGGTACCGCAGTGATGTTACCTTATGCTAACATTTAGTAGGGTCCGTGTTTTACTTCGAACACTGGTAGAATATGTCGGGGACGTAATCCAAGTTCCGATAGTCCGAGACTGCCCCTCGTATTAAATTAACATTTAGCGGAAGGTTAATAAAAAAATTCGCCTCGAACATTATATTTGTGGTAATAGGGTCAGGGCGGGAAAACTCATGCAGGCGAAAATGGGACGGTAAAGTTAGCTTGATATTCAGATTCAAACCTACAGAACCAAGACCACACACCTCAATCACAACGTAGAGCTTCTGAAGATCCTAGCCGAAACTACGGCACGGCACCGCACCAGCCGAGGTGCCAGCAGCACCAGCGGCCAGCCGGTCACGTCTCTTCGTCACTGCCGATTGGGTCCCCATCGGTCCCCATCCCATACGTACACCAGCGAGTGCACCAGCACCGGCCGCGCCTCGGCCTGCTCAGACAATTTTCGACTTTTTAGACGCCTCTTAATTTAACAAGACAGGCATGGAGAACGCTTTAGCTTCCTAGGACAGACTCGTCCTTCGAGTTTTGAATGAAGATGTCTCTGAGTATTGGCATACTGCGCGCGCGGGACGGAGGTGTTTGTCCCGAAATGTTTGGGAAGCGGCGCGAAATAAAGAGCATCGAGGGAATCTCGCGGAAAGTATTCACAATGGGGTTTATTCTCACCTAGCTGTCGTCCAGTAGTCACCCTCTTCACTCAACCCCTCCCCCCCCCTTCCTCCATAAGATAGTTGTCGCGTCGCGCTTAAAAGGTAGGCAACCTTGTGAAACTTTCCGGCAAAGTGGCCAAAAAGTGGTACAACACCCCCTCCAAGAGCCGGTCCTGGATCCGCGCCTGGGTACACCATCTCCATCGTATGCAGCGAAACATCTGCAAACCCTCGACCAGGACCGGGCCGGAGTCGTGGAGGGCCCTTCGGGCCCCGCTGGCCCCGCTGGCTCCAAGGCTCCGGGGGTCGCCAAGGCGCAGCCAAGGCAACCAGGGCAGCCCGCGCGGCCAAGGCGCGCCAAGGCCTGACCTGAATATTCCGGCTGAAATAATTATTTGGGCCAAAGTTCCAGCGACTGAACGACCCGGCCAGCCCCGCCCCGCCCCGCGCGCGCACCGAGCCAGCAGACGGCAACGGCTCGGCACGGCTACGGCCAGCCTCGGCTTTCTCCAGCGGCAAAGGAGCGTGAAGGTGAATCTGGAATCAGCCCTGCGCGGCCCTGCAGAGGACGGCGTGCTGAAAGGGAATGGCAGAGGGCCGTGGCCGTGCGACCAACGGCGTCGCGAAGAAAGTGAGAGGAAGTGGGATGGTGGTGCCGCGGGCCGTGGTGGTGCCGGTGGGGCCTCATGTGAGCCTCACGGGGGGCAGGGCACGCAGGGCACGTCCACGGCTACAGTCGTGTTAGTTATGGACCGCCGCTGCAAGTTGTGTGATTTACCGGGTGTCCCCCCCCCCCCCACTCCACCCCGGGCCGCATTTGTCCCAACGCACGCAGATGCAGGGGACATTCATCCTTACGGGCCAAACTTTGTCTTCCCCGCGCGGCCGCGGGGTCGATGTAGTGACGCCGGTTATGGCGCAGAATGGCACGGCACGGCGCGGCAGGCCGCAGGCTGCAGAGGCGGAGGCTGCTGCCCTGCCCAACAGGTCACCGTCGCCGATTTTTGTTCGCGGTGAAATTGGTTTGCAGCGCCTGCATCGAAAAAGAATTCTTGAATCAAGCATGATCGGGATCCCTGCGGACGAAATCTCGAATCAAGCTGCGTTACTTTTCCGAATAGCGATAAGTCCTGCCCCGACAGCGTGGCATTGAATAGCGTGCGTGTTTCTGTTGTTCGCTTCTGTTCTCCTTCGGCTTTGGGTTTTTCGGGGTGTCACCAGGTGTCACCGCTGTTCCCCTTCCCTCGCTTTATCACCTTAAGCGGGGCGAACTTCAAAGAAGGGATGACCTCGAGAGGACGTTCACACACCGCTCCCGAAATGACCTGTACGGATGCGGGTTTGATCTCACGACCCTTTGTCCTGCTCCAGAGGGCCCCCAAGGGCCCCACAGGGCCCCACGCCGGGCCACACAGGGCCACACAGGCCACCACAGGGCCACAACGTGGGTAAGCATCGTGAGTTCGGGTGGCGGTGATCTTTTCTTCCCACGGCCCGGAGGAGACGTTTTTATTAGAGCCTGGCCAGGGCACCGGGGGCACCGGGGGCACCGGGGGCTGGGCTGGGGAGCGGCTCACGCCTCACGCGAACGCGCTGTGGGAAATGGCCCACTCGAAACAGAATAGTGAGCGAGCAGGTCTTGCGTGCGAGCGCGTAGCGGAGGTATGGAATTCGTTGTCAAGGGCGACAAACTTACCCCCCTTCTCTTATGTCAAATACGCGGAGATATTATGACCTATAAGAATTTTGAGTAAGAAGTACTCGGCAGAGTGCTCCGGAGAAGCCCGAAACGGAAGTAAGGAGTAGCGAATAAGAACGGTGGAGGAAGAATGAGAAATCGTGTGGTTTTTACCGCAAAACAAGAGATTTGTAACGTTGATCTAAGTTCCGAACACGCGATTTCCCGTAGACTTATCAAGTGTACTTCTTCGTTACGACTTTCTTACTTCCGTTTTGGGCTTCTCCGGGGTACTCTAGCCACCGGTGTGATTTCGACAGCAGTGGATTCGCAAGTAAATCCAGAAAACGGAGAACGATTGAGGGCCGCAGATACAGAAAAAACTATACGCCGATGGAGGTATACGACGATGGGGAGAGCCGATGTATTGCTTGTGCGAGATATGTAATGACGCTTCCACTTTCTAGTTTCCGGCGCCGCTGTCCCCCTCGCAGTCCGCGTCCCGTTCTCTAAGAAATGGACGCCATCTCGGACGGGGCCAACTTGATCACAGCAGTCCTCATCCATCAAGCGCGAAAACGGTAAGCCCCCGCTTCCCCCTCCCTCCCTCTCCTTGCTTTTGATTCGGAGGGCGGACCCGGATATAAGATCCTGTTGTATTTTCGCCCGGGCCGCGCCGATATCTCGTTTCAACATCGTGGAAGGACCGCGGGGAGTGGGTTCTGGAGGGCAGTGCCACTACCATAGGACCAACAAGGACCCCCTTCCGAGGCGATCTCTGGCCGCGATTGTGTGGGCTATTGGATTGGAAAAGGAAAGAAAAGCACGTAAATAGCCTAATTCTTTTCCTTTGAGGTCGAACACAGAGTAATTGCACACACTCACACACAGCGGTGTGCGGGCGCGCGTTGCGTCGACACGATCAAAGGAAAAGGCCTCGGATAGCACTTTACCTCCGTGAGAGCTTCGGCCTGGATGGGAAAACAGATGAAACTAGCACGTGACTCAGAAAACAGAAAAACACGCTGACTGCTGAGTGTTTTTAGTTTCGGTCTGCTGAGGACATGTAATTCCGTGCGAGTCCTGTTAGGCAGCTCGTTGAGCAGGTCCTTCTCTGTATGGTGATGCGGTGACTTTCGGTGTCCGAAAGGTTTCAATTTGTGTAATGTGCAATGCAGTGGAGACGAGGATTTTTTGAAGTCCCTTGGACAACTTGGACTCTGTTTTTCATATAAGCGCTTTATTTTGAACTACATAGTAATATATTTCGTTGCACATTAACTTTTCCGACAGTCATTTCCAAAGCAATTAGAAAATAGGCTTTACAATTTTGAAGGGGACACATAAAATCTAATTTTTTTTTCTGCTTTATCGTGTTTTTAAAATTTGTCTTATGATTAGGACGTAAAATTTAACCAAGAAAGTTGGAAAAGAGAAAGAGGCACTCATCGGTTTGCAGATTCTTTCTACGACGCCTGACTGCTTTAGTGGAGTTACACAGATACAGCACTGTACTTCTTAGACATTTGTCAGGAATTTTCTTCCCAATGCACAAACATCCTATCACTCTCCGACAAACAAACTTCACCAACGTTTTTTTAAATCAAATTCAATTTCAAAGATTACGTCCGATGTTTGAAGAAACAAAGTGGTTTCTTTTGCATAGATACAAAAGTTAAGGACGCAAGATCTTTCCGATATAAGATTTTTTTTCTAATTTTTCGAAGGTCGCATTTCATTTCCCCGCGATTACTTTAACAACATTAAAACTCTTCGAAAAATTGAACACACGGACGGTCATTCTCAAGACCCTTTCTTTATCTGCTGGTAAACAAATAACACTCTACACAGAGAAAAACACTTAACACAAATTTACAACTTTTATACAGTATTTAACTATGTCGATCACATCTCGTGTTTCTTTGTTCTTGACCTAACACTGTAAATTAGAAGTTTCCAAACGATGGTAGGGGTGAAATTTAAATACTGAATGGACGCAAAATAGCCTCTCTAAGTCCCTCGTCGCCAGAAAATTGGACGACGATCACGACTAATTTTTCATTCTCAGTGACATCTCTGGAGTGGCGTGGAATCGTGCGCTGACTTTCAGTGATGTGGCCGCAAAAGCGCCACTTGCTTCTGAATCACGGAGACAAACTGGTCCCGCAGCCCTCACCTTGCCAGGGACTTGATCATCACGGCTCCGTCGGGTCTCACCTGGCCTCAGCCCAGCCCAGCCGGGCCGCGCCCTGCTCTGCACCGAGCGGAGCGCGCCGCGCGGAGCCTTTTAGAGAGAGGCCCCCAGGGCCCAGGCCGCCGCACGGCGCCGCACGGCTCCGCCCCGACCAATCCGTGGAGGATTCCAACTGTCAATATCACTATATTCACGACTTTGGCTCATGTAGCCAAAGCAGGGCTGGTCGGTGCCTTAGGCCGATCGCAGAATCTCCCCTTCTCCTGCAAAACAGCGCGAGATAGCGGGACGCGCTGCTGCTCTGCTTCGGGAAACAATTGGTTTCTATAGAGTCAATAATTTTGAGCCAATAGGATGAGTGGGATCTCGCGGGCACTTTTGTCCGATACGGCCGCACGCCGGCCCGCCGGCCCCTCCACGTGAGCTCCACACCCATTTCTTCTTATCACTGCGCTGGCCGCACACACTTCTTCCTAATAAAGTCTTTCCTTCTTTGTAAATTCATGTTCAATTAATTTCACTATCACAACCGGAAACGGGCTGGCGCGCTACCGCCTGCAGGGCGTGCCCGAGGACATGAGAGCGGCCGTGGTCAGCGCCACCGACGTCAGGCCCCAGCTGGTCAGCGACCCTGCAACAGAACAAGACCACATTCTGTTAATCTGGTTGATTCTGATTTATTGCGATTCGATTGGCATTTACATTGGCCACATTGAAGGCAAGCCCGTAGGATTCGGACGAGATGAGCGCTGAAGTACACAAGAAGAATTTTAGAGAAGCGTGGGGAATCATAACACGGTGCGAAAAGTTGGAGGTGACACAAATGCAAGTTAATAAATTTGCCCTACGGTGTGATTTGGAGTCGGACTGCAACATTACGCGATGGATGGAATATTTACAGTCGTATTGAGGTTTGAGGAAGGCTGTGTGCCGTGGTGTGGTTGGGGTTGTATGTGAGCTGGTGTCTACCCTCCAGTAGATGGAAGGTAAACAGTATTTCCCCCCCCCCCCCCAACCGTGCTGCGCCAATCGGAAAAGATCACCCCGATACTCTTTTCGTCGCACCCTATCGTACGCGGCCTAGGATGGGGTGGAAAAAAACGGAAAGAGAAAAAGAAAATAAAGAACCAGCGCTTTCAGCACTGAGTTGCCCTCGCACATTTTGCACCTAGTTTCATTAAGCACACACCTCACGACATTAAAAAAAAAAAAAAAAAAAAAACATGGCGGCAAAAATGTAACCTGTGGCACAGAGAGGCAGCCGATGCTGTGCCCTCTGACCTGTGAGTCCGGGCCGCTCGCTCGCCAATAACTCGTCAGGGACAGGATGTAGTGTGTGTTTGAGGAAGGCGTGCGCCGTGCCCCCCCCCCCCTTCCGCGCACAAGCTCAATTTCCTGCTCAGCCCCCCAATCCCATCCCGCCTGCTCAAGGAATAAACGATATACCGTGTACACAAGCGTAATCAAAACGATTGGAATCCGAAGCAAAAGGCAGCATAAGCACTCCCACGGACCCGCCCTTACACACACGCACGCGCACACACACGCACATCAGTCAGGTGCGCCGTGTACGCACTCTCAGAATTTGTCGATGGCCCTTGGATGGTCAAAAGAAACGGAGTATTCCGAAGAAGCCAAAACGGAAGTAGGAAGGCGCAATATAGAAAAAGAAAGAATGAAAAACAAATAACTTGTTTTTTTTTTTCTGTGAAAAACACTTGCGACTTCTCAGCGATAGTTCGTTACTTCCGTTTCGTGCTTCTACGGGGAACTGTTACGAGCGTGTGACCGATCGCGGGGAAATCACACAGACGAGCCGCTTTGGTTCGGTGGGGAGGTGGAAACAACACCGCCAACAACCTAACCAACACCGCCGAGATCGAGGACGTGGTCAGCGGCCGGCGGCTAGGGGGTAGGGGTGAAGGGGAGGGGGAAGAGGCCGGGGGGGGGGGGGGATCAGGGAGCTGGTGTCAGAGTGCATGGCGAGGGGCTGCCGGACCGGGGTCAGTGAACACACGGCCCTTGAGTGGACTGGCGAACCCCGGCCAGCCCTCAGCCAAGCCCCCGGCCGTGGCACCGAGGGGTCCTGCCTGGGGTACTCGAGGTCGGGGCAGCAGGGTACCGCACGGGCACAGGGCACCACAGGGCACCACAGGGCACCACAGGGCACCACAGGGCACCACAGGGTACCCGGGTCCGGCTCCACCCTTTATGTTTTTCGATCCAACCGCAGCAAAAGAGCTTGCAGCTCGGCGCCCACCCTCCCGACATTACGGAAGCGCTTTTACGGAGAACATCCGGCTCTCGGGGAAGAGCGGGGCTGGGGGAAGGGGAGGGGGGGGGGGGGGGCAGAGCTGCGAGCGCAGAGGTTTTGATTCCTCGCCGCCCGCGTCTGCTCGGGCTTCGGGCGTGTGCTTGCCTGTACTCCGTGTACCGAGGTTCTCAACATCGTAAAAGTGGAGAGCGGTAGACGTGGGAGCGGAGGAAACAATAAACAAGGGAGGGAAAGGGGACGACAATATAGGAAGAGCGGACTATGCAGAACAGCAGAGAATACGTTCGCTCGTGCGTGCGTGTGTGTGTGTGTGTGTGTGTGTGTGTATGTGTGTGTGTGTGTGAGAGAGAGAGAGAGAGAGAGAGAGAGAGAGAGAGAGAGAGAGAGAGAGAGAGAGAGAGAGAGAGAGAGAGTGTTTCGGCGAGGGGGAGGGGAGGGGGAAGTGGTGTGCAAGGTGGAGCCCATTAAATCTCCACTATGAATTTAACATCGATTCAAAATGCGAGGTGACGTGTGCGCAAAATGGGCGGACCGACGACGGAAGGCGGAAAATTCAAACGGCCCCCCTCTCTCTCTCCCCAGCGCGCGTGGAGGTCCCGGGGCCCCGGCGCCTCGGTCACAGAGAGGGCCGTAGAGCCATCTCCGCTAAGAGGATTGCGATGCTGGTGAATGCACAGACGGTCCGCAGGGCCGCCGGCACGGACCCGGCAGTGCCCGGCTGGCCGCACCTCCGCTCCGCCGGCCAGCGGCCCATGCCCACGCTGCCCACGGCCCACAAGCCCCGACCCCGACCCCGACCCTCGGCCTCCGCGCGACACGGACACGCCAGAGTGCTCGCGCCAATGGGGACGGGCGGAGGGGCGAGGGGCCCGGGCCCGGGAGTCTCTGAGAGTACGACGCGAATAAAAGGGGCGACGCAAAGAAGCCTCCTGCCGATAATATGGAAGTCCATGAAGTCTGGGGAGCCGGGCCGTGCGGGCCGTGCCGTGCGAAAGCAAGCGAAAGCAGCCACTGCTCTGCACTGCTCTCTGTGGCCTACAAGTCTCGGTGGATTATTGTTTTCACTCATTTCATTCTGGCTTTATAAAATTTTCGTTTAAAAAAATGGGAGTAGGAAACAATTGTATCTTCCACTAATCCCAGTTTGGGATGATTGTAAGCGCCCCCCTCCCCTCCCCCTTCCGCCTTTCCCGAATTTTCCTCACTTTTTTTACAACCCATATCTATGTCATGCCAGATCCCATCCCTCCCCTGAGCCTATCTCGATATCTGCCCCCCCCCCCGTCCCCCCGCCCTCCCTCTCTCTCCCTCCCCCGCTCAGTGAACCCCAAAACCTCGATCGTATCGTCGTTTGGCCACAAACACACCCCCTGCCGGTGCCTTCCTGCCGGAGCCCTGCTGCCGGAGCCCTGCTGCCGGAGCCCTGCTGCCGGAGCCCTGCTGCCGGAGCCCTGCTGCCGGAGCCCTGCTGCCGGAGCCCTGCTGCCGGAGCCCTGCTGCCGGGGCCGCCTGGCGCCTGGGGGCTCTGATTGTACTCAGCGTTTTCGCGGGCCGGATGGTGCGGCACAGCAAGGCGAAGACAAATTCCCCATACACTCCCTGCGCCTCGCCACGCCACGCCACGCCACGCGCCACGCCGCCACGCCCCGCCACGCCACGCCAACGCCCCCAGCCGCGAGGGGCGACACCGTATCCACATTTCCGCTAAGTCCTTTTTATGCCGGTTCTGCAGGCTTATGAGACGTGTTTCAAAAGGGGTAGCGCACGGCGCGCAAGGCCCTCAGAGGGATGTGGGGTAAACAAAGGGGTTGGATGAGGTGGGAGGTAGGTGAGGGAGGCAAGGTGGGGGGGGGGGGGGCGCATGCCAAAGGATCGTGCAGCGCAGCAGCAGCACAGAGGCCTTTACGTACTCCTTTGGCACCCCATCCCCCCACCTCACCCTACCCTCCCAGTGTGTATGAATTGATGCTAGTTAATGCGAAAGAGTGGCCGCTGTGAATAGAGCCTGGATTAACTCAATGCCGTCGCAATAAGGGCGGCGGGGGAGGGGCAGCAGCAGGGGCTGGGCATGTCAGGGGCAGCGGGAGGATTACGTGGTCATTATTAATTATAAGTAATGACTTTCAAACGAATTCAGAACACTCCTCTCGGCCGCATCATTCGAGTTGAGGAATATCGGGGCGGCGGGGCGGCGGGGCGGCGGGGCCATGCCATGGGCTTGGAAACCAATTAATCCGCGCAGTGAGTGCGGGAGGTTCGAGTGGGGTCGTGGGCACGGAGCGGGAGCGGGGCGGGGCGGGGCGGGGCGGGGCGGGGCGGGGCGGGGCGGGCAGGGCGGGCACGGCCTTCATTGTGCCGTGTCTCAGGGTCAGCCATGCGGGCTCAAGGGTCAAGCAGGCGCCATTCGGACAGGGGTCGGCGAGGTCGGCCATGTGCACGAACTAGGCTCTCCTCCTCCCAAATATGCAAAAATATGGGTGAAAGAAAAAAAAAATGCGTGACGTGATGGGGCTTAGGGTAGTGAACTCACCGCAAGCGCTGGCCGCCCCGGCCGCCCCCCGGACGGGAGCGAGCTGCGGGTGGTCCCCGGGGCCCCGCAGCGGAACCTCGTCCGACGACTGCTTCCACGCGTCCTCGTACAGGGACGCCTCGCAGCGCAGCGTCCGCGGCCCGGGCCTCCTGGCCGCGTCCAGCCGGAGCACGCTGCTGCTCCACTCGTCCTGCTCCCACGGCGCGGCCGCACTGCCGCCGCTGCCGCCGCCCCACGCGTGGAAGTGCACGGCGGGTGCGGGCGGTCCGTGCTGCGGGCAGAGAACCAGGGCGTCAGTACACTGCGGAGCCGGAGCCTGCTGTTCAACAGAACAAATCACAACAGGGTAAACAAAACTGCACCACTCCGCGGGCGGGGCAGCGCTGGCAGCGCGCAGCAGACGGCGGGGTCCGGTCTGTGGGAGCCGCAGCGCCGAGGCGCGAGGTCGGAGGTCGGGGGCGGCCTCCATGGGGGCGGCGGGGGTGGGGCGGGCAGGTGTAGCAAAGGCCCCCGGATCAACAGGTGAGGAGCCCGGCCCTGGGGGAGGGGGAGGGGGTAGTGCCTGCCGGACCGCGCCTCGCCTACCCCTCCCCTCCCCCGCGGGCCCCCGGGTGGCCCCGGGCCAGGCGGCCGCCAGTCGAGTGACGCGGCCGGGACTTCATTAATAACACGTAAACTGTTCAGCAACTGTTGCTGACGAGGCGCGCCGCGCGCCGCCGCTGCGCTGTGGACTGGAGTGGAGTGGAGCCGTTTACTCACGGACTCGCCCGGCCCGGCGCCCCACGGCGTGGAAACAGCGCCAGGTAAACATGAGGGTTGACATGGCGCAGATATTATAAGTGCATGGCAACGGTGACGCGAAACAACTCGGCTACGAAAACGAAAAACGGAAAAAAGAAGAAGAGAAGAACGATGGCGGCACACGCGATTTCAATCAAGCTGCATGCGCCGTTTGTTGTAATTGCTTTCCGCAGTGCCCACCGCGACTCGGCGGGTAGGACGCCGACGGCAAGGGAAGCAGAGGGATCGCCTGCACCTTCCCGACAGCCCCGGCCCAGCAGCACCCGGCAGGACTCGCCGCTGCTGGCTGACGTGATGAGCGCCCAGGCTCACCCCCGCCTCTCTCTCTCTCTCTCTCTCTCTCTCTCTCTCTCTCTCTCTCTCTCTCTCTCTCTCTCTCTCTCTCTCTCTCTCTCTCTCTGACTCTCTCCGCGCCCTTTTCATTATTTTCTCTCGGGTATCCGATTTCAGCGGGCGAGGCGAGAGGCAATTGCCCGGAAAATGCAAATGCAGCATAATGGGTTGGAAAAGCCCGCGCGTACCGCCTGATCTGTTTGGTCAGCCTCTCTCTAACTCTCTCTCTCTCTCTCCACCTTGCATACCACCTCCCCCTCCCCTCCCCCTCGCCGAAACACTCCCTCTCTCTCTCTCTCTCTCTCTCTCTCTCTCTCTCTCTCTCTCTCTCTCTCTCTCTCTCTCTCTCTCTCTCTCTCTCTCTCTCTCTCGACCCGCTTTGACCTCTCCTCTCGCCAGAAAGCTGGACGGGAGAAGGGTGAAATTGGGGGATTTGCTCGCAGATTGAAAGGAGTGCGTAGAGAAACGGCGGCGGTAAGGCTGCCGAGAGGGAGAGTGATCACTAAGAGGGAGGAGGGAGGAGGGATGGGGAGGGGGGGGGGGCAGCCGGGCCGTCAGTGCCGACCGCGGCCGACGGTCGGCCGACGGGGCCGGGGTACCCGGGGGTCCACACACTCGCCGGCGGAGCCACTGTTGGCTTGCTGGTTTGGGCGGGTTCGGTTTCAAGCGAAAGTTGGCAATACAAACAGGATCGGCCCCTCCTCGGACACGGACAGTGTGTGTTTGTGAGCGAGCGAGCGAGAGAGAGAGAGAGAGAGAGAGAGAGAGAGAGAGAGAGAGAGAGAGAGAGAGAGAGAGCGGGAGAGGGATCCGTTTTCACATGCGCGCGCAAGGACCCTATTGCTGGTGACCTCCCCCTACCCCTCCCCCGACGGGCCCCGGTCTCCTAAACGAGAGCGGCCAGACACAGCCGGGGGCACCGGGAGGCTGTATTAGATCATCAACGCGGCTGTGGAGGCCCAACCCCCGCTGACTCCCTCCCGCGCCACCAACGGCATTCCGATGTCATCATGGACGGGCGCATTACACAGCACCTGCAGGGGAGGACCACGCGGGCCTCCGGGGCCCCGGACCTCCCCCGCCAGGCCTCCCCGCCCGCGTACAGTATTCATCGCACGTCGCCCCGGCCCTTGGCAATATAAAGGGAAGCCAAGCGGGGCGATTAGTAGTGAGTCCGGCAAAGGAAGCGCGTTTGGTAGTCCTGTCGACACCACCGAACGGCCGCCACCGGCCGCCACCGGCCGTCCTGCTTAGCAGTGCATCACGGAGAAAAAAGATTAGTGGTCGCAACTAATTTTTAAGCAAGCAGACAAGCAGTAAATTTTTGTTCGGAGAACTATAATTATGTCGTGGGAACTAAATTTTAGTTGCACCAACAAAACGTTAGTTGATCCAACAAAGATGTTCTTATTGCGGGCACGAAACAAGAAAAAATATATGCTTTTTGCTCATTCGGCGAACTTCTGCGTTGGAGCAACTAAAGTTGCGTTGGTGCAACTAATATTTAGCTCCCCCAACAAAATTTTAGTTCAGCGAACAAAAATTCACTGCTTGTCTGAGAATCAACTTGAAAATTAGTTGCGACCACTAATCTCTTTCTCCATGTAGGCCTGTCTGCCACTCTCGGAAACCACACACACACATGCACTGAGATCGTGAGGATGGGGCAATGAATGAATGAGTGCGTGTGGGCGGTTCAAAGAATATAATAACACAGAGAGAGAGAGAGAGAGAGAGAGAGAGAGAGAGAGAGAGAGAGAGAGAGAGAGAGAGAGAGAGAGAGAGAGAGAGAGAGAGAGAGAGAGAGAGAGAGAGAGAGAGAGAGAGAGAGAGAGAGATCTCAGAAGCAGATTTGCGGACCGGACAGCACTTCTGGGCACAACAAAGGGACACGACACTCGCGCCATAATGAATCGTAACAAGAGGGGACACCGTCATGAGCGCCGCTCCGGCTCCGCTCCTGCTCATGGCCATTAGCGTCATGACGTGCCTCAGCCGCCACACGCTGCCGTGCCGTGGGCGGCGGCTGCAGGTACGGCCGAGTGGAACGACGAAAAAGAAACCGCAGCCCTGGAGCGGTGTTTCAACCAGGAATCCCGCGAAAGCAACACATACGCGTCGCTGTGTCCGATGAAAATAAAGCGTTCGGTGTCTCATATATTTCAGAGGAAACACAGTCACAAATAGTTTTAAAATGCCGATTTTTTTCCTTTTGTTTTAAAGAGGGTGGCTAGTTATTTACACACTGAATACGCGGTGGTTAACGGCTCAGGAGCTGTGAATCCTTCGCCAAAAGGAAGAAATGAAAGGGAAAAGGAGTGACGGGGAGAGAGGAGACCATAGTACAATGGTCACGCTGTGTTTGGCTTGTCCCTCCCCTTCTTTTTTTGGGAAGACCAAGCATGGGGAGGGGCGCACGTAATAAAAAGAAGAATAAAGGATGTGACTCAATCCACGAAAATGCCGCTCACTTCTCGTTCCGCCCTCGCCGCCGTCTCGTGGCTGTTCTCTCTCCCTCCCCCAGCTGTCGCCCCTCATTTGGCATCTCCGTCTTCCTCCATAGGGGGCGGGCTCGACCAGCAGGGGGCACAACAGCGCGTTCTCTGCCTGACGGGATCGTCCTCAGACTGTCCTCAGCATGTCAACTCTCCGCCTCAGTCCGTCACGGCTACCGAACTCCCTGGAGTTGTCCCTCATTCTCATGCCTCCTCTCGAGAATTTCCAGTCGGGAAACGTTTTTGTCCTTCAACTTGCGTTTTAAAAGTCTCATTAGAAACCTCTATTCTTCTTCGGGACATGAAAGAATGAAAGTGCTGGAAGTAGCTTATTGGTTAATGACGTCAACTCAAATGACACATTTGTCTGCGAAATTCCGATTTCTTCTCAACTGAGCCCCTGATTTCTCCCTCACCCTCCGCCGGGCGCTCCCTAGGGGCGAGGTGGGGTCTGGAGAGAGAGAGAGAGAGAGAGAGAGAGAGAGAGAGAGAGAGAGAGAGAGAGAGAGAGAGAGAGAGAGAGAGAGAGAGAGAGAGAGAGAGAGAGAGAGAGAGAGAGAGAGAGAGAGAGAGAGAGAGAGAGAGAGAGAGAGAGAAGAAACAAAAAATTGCCTCTCCGGCTGGAGCCGGAAATTAGCAGAAATAATCCGCCTCACGTCAGGCTGGAGAGAGAGGTGTGTTGCACTGCGTTGCGCCCGCTGTGTGCTGTACTGTGGGCTGCCGGCCTCAACACAACAGAGGCCGTTCGCACTCTTGTGCCCCAGGCCCCGCAGCCCCCGCATCCCCCGCTGGCCCCGCCGGTCCCGGCTGAGGCTAGAGAGACTCTAGTCTCTGAGTCTCTCTAGCTGAGGCCGCCCGGGCTGAGTCGTGGTCGCCGAGCCTCGGTCCGGTATATTGCGCACGAATTTCTCATACGTCCACGAAACCGATCCGAGCGGGCAGCGTGTCTCCTTGGTTACGTGCCGAGCTGCAGAGCTGCCGAGCCCTGCCGGCCCTGCCCAAACTCACCGCCACGTCCTCTGCAAAATCCCCGTGCCCCTCCTCCTCCCCCCCCCCCTTCCTCGTCCGCACATTCTTATTCCAAGTCTCTCTCTTTGTTAAAGTAACATTACCTTTAAAAAAGTCAAGTGGATTTGGAACATCGCCTACGTGCCGGGCGTGGCGATGGAGTCGCGGCCGAAGCGACGACGGGGGCCACAAGTCCAGCTCCCCCCCCCCCCCACCTCGGGCCCCCACCCCTCCATCTACCCCATCCCCTCCCCCGTGCCCCGAATCCCTGCACATTCCCTGCATGCATCCCGCCCAAGACGGACACCCTGACCTCCTCCCCTCGCTCCGACCGTACAGATTCGTTCCACATCTTGTATACTCTTGCTTGCCGACCCCGGGAATACGACGTACGGCTGCTGTGTCTGAAGCTTGGCGTCGCCCATTATTTCTGTTCACCCTCTGTTCACCCTTCTGTTCGCCCCAGCCGAGTCTCGCCAGACTCATTTCCCGGGGTGGGGAGTCGAACCAAGCTACCAAGGTTCGACACCGGGAAGCGCCGCTTACCACCAACGCTGACGCGTTAGTGTCCACGGTTATTTCGGAGTGCACACGTGACGCCCGTTCTTTTGGTATATTTTACCCTCCGATGTCGGTCGGTGAACTTGCAGAAAATTTTTTACTCCGGCAAAGAGTTGAACCCCAAACCTTTCGGTCACCGACCCGTCCCCTAACCAATGCGGCTACGGAGCTGCGATAGAGTCAAGTAGCGCGGTGCCGTTCTCCGTACGGCGAACGCATCATGTGTTTTTAAGAATGCACTTGTCTGCTTACCTTGTTGTTGTCGATGTACCACGTGATGTTGGCTCCGGGGAAGGAGGGTGCCGTGGAGCAGTTGGCCCGCACCACCCCCGACGGCAGCTTCTCCACGGTCAGCTCCGGCTTTCTGCTGGGCGGCTCTGGAAAGCAGGGACACAGATCGGCTTCAGTTTTTCTTCTCAAACCGCCGTTTCCCGTTTCCCGATCCCTTCCTTAGCCGAAGAAAATGTTCAACTCTTTCGAGAAAAAATTAAAACAAAGTGAATATCGTGTTGCCGTCATGTTTCGGCGGTTGGCAGACATGTTTCGGGCAGTGGGCCGTGGGCTGTATACTTTGCAGCCCGTTGTGTGCCTCCTCGTCTCGGATACGACTGCGGCAGTAAAACAAGGTCGCCGCCGATAAAACGGTCATTACTGCTGCAGCACGGTGCCGACGGGACGAGCTGCCGACAGGCTGCCGACGGCCGGAGCACAGACGAAACGGAAGTCGGCGCTGGGAGCAGGAAGCGGAAGTTAGCCGGCGTCGGCACCGGTACCAAGAACCGGAAGAGCGCTGCGTCGGCCAGTATCAAGCGGAAGCGGCACAGCAAGCGGACGTCGGCTCGGGTACCGGCGTTGGCACTGGTACCAGGGAGCAGCGGAAGCAGACAATGCGTCACTTTCTCTCTCTATGTTTCAAGTCGAGGACCCTTCCACTCCCCACGTCCTTGGGGAGAGAAGTGCAGCCCGCGCCGTAATAGTGCCGCAGCCAGGGCCACAGCGCGGACGGACACAGCTCGCCTATCAAGATGGCCGCGGCCCGGACCGCCAGCGCCGACGCCAGCGCCGAGGCGAGTTAGAGTGAACGTCGATAGTCAGTTGTGTGGGATGAGACTGTCGCGTCCTTGGCAGGAAAACGACAATAAAAAAAAAGCTGACCGGCCAAAAAGCGGCGCCGCTCTCCGGCAGACCGGGCCGGGCCTGGCATTCGCTCGTGACAGAAATGACTTGTTATCAGACGGCGGCCGCGGCAGCGCGTGACCGGTTGGGATATCGGACTCGCACATAAATAGGACTAGTAATGTTTTAAGGCGAGCAGCCCGGGGAGCTTCAGTCCCAGCAGCACCCTGCCTGCCCGACAGACTCCTTCCCTTCCTCCCCAGCTCGCCTTGTCCCAGGTCCGGGCGACCTCCCCCCCCCCCCTCCCCTCTGAAGGCGGCACCCATGGGGCGGACAGGGCGGACCCGAGGGGGGTGGCACCCACCGCAACTCGAAGAAAATTTTGCAACTTCTCCGCGCGCGAGATAAGAAGTCCCCGAAAGTTGGGGAGAGCGCCCTCGGCCCCGCCTTCGCACCGCCCCGGCACCGCCCCAACCTGCGGCCCCCCTGCAGCCACCCCCGCCACCACTTTCGGCTCCTCGCCCACTCAAACTTAAGATGAACAAGTCATGTCACCTACCGTCTCCCTCCCTCTACCCGGCAGTCGCATGCTTTCTCTTTCTCGGATCTCTTTGCTGCCCCTCCCCCCTCCTTTTCAGGGGACACGGTCCCTCCCCCCTCCAGCCCAGTGCATCATCACATTTTAATTAATCTAGTCATCGCGAGTTATGAAAATATCTTTACGAAGGGGCATTCCATACCGACACGCCGAGAGAGAAAGGGGAAAGGGGAGGGCTGCGGGGGCCTCCATTAGGGGCTCCAGCCC
This sequence comes from Odontothrips loti, assembly GCA_038380765.1. Lineage (NCBI taxonomy): Eukaryota > Metazoa > Arthropoda > Insecta > Thysanoptera > Thripidae > Odontothrips > Odontothrips loti. Next base: position 12,557,015 of record CM076244.1, on the reverse strand, counting down.
AACTCCAGCGCTATCTCCGATGCAGCCCACTGGCCCCTGTCCCTGCGGCCCTGCGAGCGAAGCGACTCTGAGGGGAGAAAGCGAAAGTGAAAACAATAAACGCCCTGCAATTACCAAGTGAGAGTGGTGGCGGGAAAAGGAAAGGGTGGTGGTTGGGGGGGGGGGGGACACCTAGAGCACTGCCCTCCCCCTCCCCCACACGTTAGTTTGTCAATGACCAGCGATGGCGACGGGGGATGATTTCAGAGTCGTTTGCTGCGATATCCTGCTGAACAAGACAGGCATAGAGAACGCTTTACCGTTCTAGGACAGGCTCGTTCTTTGGGGCTGTTCAGATACCACGTGGTCACTTAGAGGGGGGGACCAGCCAGTTGGTCTGTGGCCGTGAGGCCACTCCCTCGCGGATTGAGAGGGAGGTAGGATGCCCAGATCGTACACGGCCGAAGCCGATTGTACTCTACTCTTCTACGCCATGTATCCAAGTAGGTGTTGCCCGAATACTCCAGATTCCGAGGCCTTACGCTTGAAAATGTAGAAGGCCGAACCCTAGGCCTCTACATTTAACTTCTGCCGAGTCTTGGCAAGCACCATTCCCCTGCTTGGGCGTCGAACCACTGTTCCTCAGCAGTGTATTCAACCTCCGGGGAATGGCCGCGGCCCAACGTCCGCGGTCACTCAGACAACACACTTTGAACACGTTCTTTTGGTATATTTTACCCACCATCCTCGGTCGGCAGACTTCAGAAAAATATTTACTCCGGCAAAGAGTTGAACCTCGAACCTTGCGGACACCGACCGGTCCGCTCGCCCACTGCGCTACGGAGCTGTGGTGGAGGGGAGCAGCGCGCTGTCAATACTTCAAGAGAGAGAGAGAGAGAGAGAGAGAGAGAGAGAGAGAGAGAGAGAGAGAGAGAGAGAGAGAGAGAGAGAGAGAGAGAGAGAGAGAGAGAGAGAGAGAGAGAGAGAGATGCTGTTGAGTTATCATGCAATTCAAATCGCAAATTTAGCCAAAGACAGCGTGAACGAGATCAAGTGGCCGTCGTTTTCGGGCCCCCCTGCCCTCCCCTCTCCGCCTTCACTCCTCACCCCTCCCCCCGCGGGGGACCGTGACACAGTTGCGGGGCCGGGGCACATGGCCGGGGTCCGGGGCCGGGTCGTCCCGCCTGCCGCCGCCCCCGCCGCCCCCGCCGCCCCTGCCGGGCATCAACCAGAGCCGTGGTTGCATCTGATAGGGCGCAGCTTTCCGCACGAGGTCTCGGCGGCGAAGGGAAGACGGAGCGAGGGGGAGGGAGGAGGAAAGTTTTGCGAGAGGAAAAAGTATGTGCAAAAGAGAGGGAGGAGGGGAACATAAAAAGGACGTGATTTGGGAGCGGTCAGGCCGACAAGACGGGACCGCGTCTGCCGCGTCTGCCATGCCAGCAGTTTTGTGGGATCGCAATCCGTCTGTAGCACGCTGCCATAATTATTTTCGGACCGCACGCAACAAAACTCAACCCCCCTGCCTGCTATATTTCACCATATTTCACCCTCCCCAAAACCAGTTTTTTGCAGTGTGCCGGGCCGGGTGGCTGAGTGGATACAGCCGGTGCATGCATTATAAACCCTGCCTGATACATAAAGGGACTTGTTAACGTTACAGCATAAAGACGGCACAACAAAACACGTGCCCGCGGAGGGTAGAGGGGGCGGGGGGTTCTTGCGACCCTTCCTGCCCCTCCCTGTCCGCGTACTATCCATCCCAGATGTCCGGTGCGGTCCGGTGCGGCTCGGTCCGGTGCGGCCGGTGCGGTCCGGTGCGGCAGCGCTGATTGAATAGACAGCCGCTCCTTTTCACTTGGCCTTGTCGGGCTGGACAGGACAGCGGACAGTACGGAGGAGAGGGCACCGGCGGGGGACTGGGGGACTACCGACCGGACCGGACCGGACCGCGGGACTTCCGGGTGCGGGACTATACTGACTACCACCGGAAATAGCGAGAGGTCGGCGGCAGAGGGCTGCCCAGCCAGCCCGCCACCTGGGGCCGCACACACGCACACGCACACACACACACACACACACACACACACACAGATTGTGTGACCACCAACAACCACGGTCACCGCCTGCTGACCCTTTCAAAATCAGTTGACGTCACTCTGTGTGTGAAGACGTTGGCGCTGTGTGCGTATGCGCGCGCGCGCTGTGGCGCTCGGTACGGTGAGTGCGGGGCGTGGCGGGGGTGGGGCTGGGCTGGGGGTGTCAAGGATTAGGTTAGGGCACAGCCGCACACAATCGTCCCCGAATTGCAGCGTCCGTGTGTGTGTGTGTGTGTGTGTGTGTGTGTGTGTGTGAGGAAGGGCTCACGGACCCCTGTGTCACGTGGACACGCCCCGCCGGCCCCGCCGGCCCCGCCCTGTCACCAGTGTCATTGTCCAGCGGATATTGTACTGGCCAGGGCGGAGCAGGGCCGGCCCGGTCCAGACTCAACAAGCCGCAGCATCCGATTCGGATCGGAAAGGGAGGGAGGGAGGGAGGGAGGGAGTGAACGTGTGCACTCTCTTTCTCTCTCTCTCTTTGGCTCTCACGCGTACCACTCGACCCTAACTTTGCACCGCCTTACACTGCTAGCCCGTCGTGTTATCACAGAAATTTTAAAAAAGGGAAAATGTACACCCTTGCCCTTAGAATACAATTTGTTCCCGAAGTATCGTACTGCGACTGCGCGTGTCAAATCAATGAAATCCCGCACAAAATTTGGCATCAAAATCGCTTTGAAGCAAGAATTCGTTTTTCCTAGTGCATCAGTTTATATCTCTTCTCCCCGACCCTGCCTCCCCACCAGCAGGTGAATCAGACCTGGCATGCCCGCCTGACTGTGACCGGACCCTCCAGACATTCCTAGAGGCTCCAGCGGCTCCAGCTGCTTGACATACTCCAGCGGATCCAGCTGCTCCAGCGGCTCCAGCTGCTCCAGTGGCTCCAGTGGCTCCACCTGTTCCAGCGGCTCCAGCTGCTCCAGTAGCTTCAGCTGCCCCAGCGGCTTCAGCGGCTCGAGCCGCTCCAGCTGCTCCAGCGCGGCTCCTGCGGCTTCAGCGACTCGAGCGGTTTCAGCTGCTCCAGAGGCTCCAGCTGCTCCAGAGGCTCCAGCTGCTCCAGCGGCTCCAGCTCGCCGCCTTCATTTCCTCTCTCCGCACGCCCTCTGACCCTCGCCATGCCCGGAAGCTGCGTTTGACGGGGGCCCGGCCCGGCCCGGCACTCCCGCCGGCCATCAGCTGGAGACCCCCCGATCAGACCCTGGAAACGCCCACAGAAGTGCTCGCAGACTGGTACTGACAGACTTGTGCTCACGGACTGGTGCTCAAACTTGTGCTCCCAGACTTGTGCTCGCAGACTGGTACTCACAGTCTGTTGCTCAGAGAGAGACTTATCGGTTTACAGATGAAGTTTCGACAGTCTACCTCCTGACTGGGTTACTGCTCACACTGCCCGCTGCGCCCGCTGCGCCCGCTGCGCCCGCTGCGCCCGCTGCGCCCCCGCCGAATAAGAGGCTCGTTCCTCACGTTCGGACGCCCTCCGCCTCCCCAAGGTTTCGCTCCGTTTCTTCCCGCCCCGTCCTCATTTTCCCAGCCCTTTCCCGCACCGCCAGCGGAGCTTCCTCGCCGCTGCTTTTGTCCCTTATTGTTGTCGCAAAATGAAACGCATAATTCGTCAGGCACAAAGGCGGCGGCTGGCATTCTCCTTGCGCCCATCGAAATTAGGTTTCAATATATCCTTATAGAGGCCGCCATATATCTATCCGGCGGCCCCTGCGGTGCCGCGAACCCCTGTGTGTGTGTGTGTGTGTGTGTGTGTGTTTGTGTGTGTGTGCGTGCGTGCGTGCGTGTGTGCGGCGTGCCCACCGCCCGCCCCCAACGCAACTGTGTGAAGCTCTCAGGGGAACATCATATTCCGGAACGATAAAAAAAATGCGTATCAGCGAAAATAGAGGGTAGTAATAAGATTCCAGCACAAACACACAGGCGCGAGCGCACGCGCACTCACACACACACACGGGCCGCCAACGCCTGCGGTCGGGAGCATAGGCCAGCCCGCAACACACCTGCGCGCGGCGGGCGGGCCGGGCCGCCAGGCGTTAGGCCGCAGCCGCAGCCTCAATCTCGGAGGGCTCGACTGTTCCGTGGTGTGCTGCTCCCCAACCCCACCCCACCCTCTTTGCTGTCTGGACCCTCCTCCCTCTTCCACTCCCCTCGGTTCCGTCTGGCTGCACTTTTTTGCGCGGAAAAAAGAGGGGAAGAAAGGGAGAAAAAGCAAGGGAAGCTGCCGGGCCGCGTTTTTAGGGCATTAATTTCTGTCAGCGAACTTTCACTCCTCCGGCGGCTTCGTGACTTTGCCACTCACGCGGCTCCAGTCTGATGAACTCTTTCGGAACCGCGGAGACCTTGGGGCCGGGGGCCGGGGCGGGGCGTAGCGGCGCGGCGGGGCGCGGCGGGACGCCAAACTACAGGGGAAGAAAGTCACCGCCTTCACCTCACTTACTTCCCCGGTCCGGAACGCCAAGACGATGACCAGCGAACTCCAGCAACCCTGGAAAATGCGCGTGTTCGCCAGGCCGGACAGAGAAACACATTCACTAGTTAAGTCTTAAAAACATGTCCAGAACAAATATTAGTGTCCCTAGGGAAATTGTTGATAAGACTCCGTTTCAGTCCACAGATTATTGAGCTCGGTGGTGCTAGTGCGACAAGTCCCACTGGCTAGGCGGCCGGTCTGCTTAGGAAACTTTCCACGTGGCATCCGCGCCTGCGTGAGCGGCCAGCCAGACCCTGTGCTTGACCTTCAAACTTGTTCTGCTTTCCTCTTTTTCTTTTTTTTCACCCCCCCCCCCTTCCATTTTCTCTCAGTCTGTCTCCCCACCCCCTACCGGGCAACTGTGAAACATTTATTAAGGCTTCACCTTACCTCCTTTGACCAGGGTCGGCGCACCCCGTCTGTAATAGTACACACACACACACAAACAATTTTTTTTTTTAACAGCTGCTACTCGCTTAAGTAAACGTATATGTGGGAATGTGATGGCGGCATCTTCTTACAGCAGCGGGCGACGGCAGGGCGGCAGCAGCGGCGGCGGCAGCAGCGGCGGCGGCAGCAGCGGCGGCGGCAGCAGCGGCGGCGGCAGCAGCGGCGGCGGCAGCAGCGGCGGCGGCAGCAGCGGCGGCGGCAGCAGCGGCGGCGGCAGCAGCGGCGGCGGCAGCAGCGGCGGCGGCAGCAGCGGCGGCGGCAGCAGCGGCGGCGGCGGCAGTAGCGGCGGCGGCAGCGGTGGGGCGCTGCCTTACGTGGGCTGTGACGCCCCGCTACTTATGCGGGTCCCCGGAAATGCAAAGCGAATAGGACAGGCGGGGGAGCGTTTTAAGAGGAAGGAAAACGGCGGCACTTAGGGCGCATCACTGCGGGAATTGCCACCCCGCGTCTTTTTACACACATACACACACGCACGCGCACACGAACACACACAGACACACACACACACACACACAAACACACAAACACACACACACACACACACACACACACACACAAATAGGTGCGGGGAAGCGGGCTGTTGTGTGGCGATGTGATGACGGCGGTAGCCTCCGCTGGGGGCGTCAGGCGGAATAAGTAAGAAGGAAAAGCGGCACAGAGCGGGCTACCCCCCCCCCTTTTTGTCAGTGTTTTGTGAGCTTTCCACATTTTCGTTCTGCAAGCATAAATGCCTGACCCGAACGCATTTCCCTTTTAAAAAAAAATCATGCATTTCTTTTTGAAAGTGCACCTGTGGCGCGGAAAACAAATCCATGAGCTGAATATTTGAAACCCCGATTGAGACTGCTATTTGGGCGGCTCGTTGCGGCGAGTCTCCAGCCGGTCTTTCCGTTCTCACCGTAGACGTTGAGGTACTCTAGCTTGATGTCCGTGTGGAAGAGGGGCTGGTCCCCGGACACCTCGCACTTGTAGAAGCCGACCAGGGACCTCGTCACGTTGAGCAGCGTCACGTTGCTGGCGTCGGACTGGGCGAGCTGCAACACAGCACACCGACACTTTAATGTCACGTGTCGCGGAACCGTTTCAAAAACGTCTGCAGACCAAAACCGGGCCGTGTTTCGCCAGGGCCGGCCTACAGCTACCACCACCGGTTCAAGGTTCAAGGTTAAAGCCCCCAAGAATACGAGCCCCGCTTCCTCATTGAGGGCCGCTCGGCACCAGGCTTCGCCGGGCTTCGCACGAGGCTTTGGCACGGGGTCCGCACGGCTGTGTATTGGAGGGATTGGTTATGCGCCCGTCTCCCTCCTCTCCCCTCACCTCCCTCCCTCCCTCCCTCCCCTCCTCCACCTCTATTTTTCACGGTGCGTTGCGCACGGTGTACTTTCGCTTTTCAAAATAAGACGGGGAAAAGAATTCCTCGCCATTCATCATATCGACTCCCATTGTCGGGGCTGCGGCGTGCGCAGGCGTGCGCCGTGTTACTGGCGGCCGTATTCCGTCTCTCTTACTCATCCGGACAGAGGGGGAGAGGGAGAGAGAGGGGGGGGGGAGATAGGGGTTGAGGAGATATCCGGCGCACCAGCCAGCAGCCCCGCCCCGGCCCCCGGCCCCCGGCCCCCGGCCCCCGGCCCCACCTTCCAAGCACCACCGCGGCCCCAGTGGATCCCAGCGAGCACATGGCGGCCGAGACAGCCATGCAGACTGGTAGACTGGTATGTCAGTCCGGCGCTCATTTCCGGGAGTGTGATTAAAAGCACGATGCTGCTCAGAGCCAAGAGCTGGTGGAGAGCTCCGCTGCGATGCGAAATGTGAGCTCGCGGCCAAAAGTTTTGTCAAAGATAACTCGAGTTTGGGGCGCGGCTGTGCGGCACCGTGTTGCTCAGCGACCGGAAGTGGCCACCGGAGAGGAAGGGGGAGGGGGGGGGGAGGGGGACCCACGAAACTGGCGGCAACAACAAACTGCTGGGGAGCATTTTGCTGATTGACCTACAAGACAGCAGCAGCAGGAAAAGATGCGACCCCGCGGGGGACGCGTGAGAGGACGGGTAGCAGGAGGGGCCAAGTGCAATGAGACTTTCAGAGGGGGGGGGGAATGAAACTAACAAGGAAACGCTAGTAGCAGCAGGTCCGGGAGAAGGGGCGGAGGGGAGAGATCGTAGTGTACAGTCACGCACTCCATACCTATCCAACGCTGCATCACAGGCGTTTGCGGTTACTCATCCGTATTCCCCCCCCCCCCCTCGGTGCTCTGTACGACCGGTATTGTGAATGTGTCGCCAGTGAGGGGTGTTGTGGGGCGTGCGGAGGGTGCGGGGTGCGGCCAGGAGCAGAGCAGAACGTAAAAAAATGAGGGATGTGTTCGAAGCGAGGACTGAGAATGAAGCTGCTTGCAGGTTTTTTTTTTTCAGGCAGAGAGAGAGGAGGGGGAGGTTGGCGAGGCGGCAGCAGGAAAGCGGAGGCAGGAGTGGAGAGGTGGTGGACGTATTCAGCTCACAGAAAGCAAAAATACGCAGTCTTAACGAAGGAGAAGAACGCCGGAGAAAGTATGAGAAATCGTGTGTTTTTCCACCGAAAAGCGAATGATTTTTTTTTTTCGAACTTCGCTACTGTTTTTCTTCTTCGTTACGACTGCTTACTTCCTGTTTGGACTTCTCGGACGTAGCTACTCCGTGTTTTTATTTTAAAAATCAAGCAAAAGAAGAGCAACGGCCGAGCGCGGCACTTGTGAAGAGGCCTCGTTGTTTTGTGAGCAGCAGCAGCAGCAGTAGCAGCAGCAGTAGCAGCATACCTACCGTCCGATTCAGCCGATCATATCCTATGGCCCCGTTGGATTTACAGGGGGCGTGCGCCGAAAACAAACCCAGACCACGGTGCGCCCGCCCCGCCCCCACCACGCCACGCCACTCTACGCCACGCTACGCCACGCCACCATACCCTGGCCGCGTGCCTGTGAGCCGAGCCAAGCCAGATCCAATCTGCATTGCTTTAATGAGAGGTAAAGTTTTGTAATTTTGCGGCCAAAGTCTTTGACGGTGAGTACGGACCTACGGTCCCGGTGCTGCGGCCGCTGCGGCCGGCCCCCGCTGCGCTAAGTGAGAGCTTCCCGGCCTGACCCCGTTGTTTGCTTCCGGTCTGAGGGCGTGGAGCAGCAAAAAACAATCCCCGCTGCGGCGAGCTCGGGTTCGAGTCCCGGCTCAACAGCACGGCTCTAGTTTGTTTTTTTCATTTTACGTGTTTGACCGCGCCGAGAGCGCACATCACTGTCCTTGCCGGTGTCCACCGCTTCAAATCATGGTTCACTCTTTTGATTTCAATTCACGTTTTTCCAACAGTAAATTCAGTTTTCAAGAAACAATATCGGCCCGACGTTTCTTTCTCTTTCTTTGGCTTTTTTTAAGATTTTTTTTTTCTATACATTTTGTTTTCCCATGTAAGGCACTTTTGGTTACCATCTGGATTTTTTTTTCTTACTTTTTCTTCCACAGTTCGACCCGAGCAGTTCGGCTACAGTACACATTTGATATTTTTTTCTGATTTTTGCATGAAGTCACCCTCCGGCTTGGCCTGCCTACTCGACACACTCGCGTGGCCGCACCGGACGGGGCGGCGCGGGGGAAGCGCGGGGGCGGCGCGGGGGCGGGTGTGGTGACGTCACGGACTGCTCCGACCGGCGGGGCGAGGCGGGGCGGGGTGCATTAAGGTATTAGAAAAAAGAGCGGAGCGCCCTGCTGCTGGCTCTTTTGTGCAGCGGCCTGCCGGGGCCTGCCGGGGCCTGCCGGGGCCTGCCGGGCCGTGGCGTGGAGTGGCGCTGCGTCACATGCCGGTGTCGGACTGCCTCGTCATCTTCATCACACTGCCGTCAGGAGGGCTTTCAGCTGCTCTCAGTGCTCGGGGCGGGGAGTGAGAGGTATGGACCATGTGTTGGAACTCGAAACGGGGGGGGGGGGGGAATTATTTGATGGGGCTTCACCACCCTCAGCGCACGCCGCCGCCGCCGCCGCCGCCGCCGCCGCTGCCGCCGCCGCCGCCGCCGCCGCTCCCTCTGCCGAGCCCCGCGGAGCCCGTCCCGTCAGCCGTCGGCCGTCGGGTGTCAGTCGATGCCCCCCTCGCCTCGCCGCTGCTCTCTTTTTCGCGTCGGCTCCACTAAACATTAGGCCGACGATGTAAAAGTTCAAATGAAGTTACAACAAGAAGGATTCCCAGATTCCCTCATCGAGAGGCTGCTTGCCCCGCCGCGCGAGGAAAAGTTTCGGAATTTAGAGCAGTTGGCATTATATGGCGGCGACTTCCATATTGAGGGGGATCCCTTCCGGGAGGGCGCGGCGCGGCGCGGCGCCTGCCGAAGCAGGTGAGGCTGCCCCACATCACAGCTGACTGCATAAGTTGTCCGCCGCAAAGTCCAAGAGGCGTAAAATGTGGCTTACGGGGGCCGACGGTCCGCGGGGAGGGACCGGAGGACACCTTAAGGACACCGGCAGAAGCCTACCAACAAGCTCTCCGCAGCCTTACGGATATGACTGTCGAAACGATATCGAATCGATATTGACAAATTCAAAGCAATCGTTGCAGTCCACCGTCGATTCGATATCGAAATGGTGTCGAAATTCGATTTTTTTGTCGATTCGACATATAACCGACGGGAAAATCGAACTTTGACGAAATTTCGACACCATCGATATCGATTTGGTACAATTTCGACATTCTTTTCCTGGCTGGGTATGCCGTGTAAGACAAAGAATTCTGCGACGAAGCCTTCACCCCTCTCTGCTTTGAAGGATTTTCACTGTGGACGGACAGAGCCGTGGGAACAGAGGTTAGCAGAGGTGCGAGGTGGAGCCGCAGAGGAAGCGGATGATGAAAAAGAGAGGGAGAGATAAATGCATTACAAAAGCCAGATAATAATAACTAGGCGGAAACGGAGACGCAGCGGAGGGGCGGAGAATCATCGGAAGCGGAGGGAGGGGAGCCCGGTGGGGGTGGGAGGGGGAGGGGGGCGGCAGGCGGAGGCGGGCGGAGGCAGGCGGGCGCACGGCGCGTTATGAGAATGATAGAATATTGATCAAAACATGAGCAGCAGATGGTGTGTGCAGCGACCTAGTTTCTTGCGTTCTAAGCCACTGAAAGAGTCACAAGTTTTCCCCTCCACAAGTGCGACACGACACGACACGGCACGACACGGCACGACACGGCACAGCACAGCACGGTACGACACGACCCTTGGGATCCAGCAGAAGCCCAGGCCCAGGCCCAGGCCACGGGGCAGCGGGGGGGGGGGGGGGGGGGGGAAGGGCCCCGACTCCTGACTGACCTGAAGTGGTGCACGCGGACTGGACATATATTCACTTTTCCCTTGTTCTGGCGGCGGCGGCAGCAGCGGACCAGTGGCGGACTCCCCCATATCTCGTGTGCACAAGGGACTGAGACAAGCAGCTCAGTCCGTCCTGAAGAATCTCTGCTCGTCCCGCCGCCTGCGTCAGGACTTCATGTTGAGTATTATGATTGCTTTCCGTTCGCCGGCGAGGCGGCCGGGACCCGGCGGACTTCTCCTTGGTAGAGCAGTGTCCAATCAAGGTGGGGAGTGTGTGTGTGTGTGTGTGTGTGTGTGTGTGTGTGTGTCTGAGTGTGTGTGCGCGCACCCGTCGTGCGGTAATGATGTCAGTCATTGGCACAATGGGCGCCAGAACGCGCTGGCTTTGGCCGCGGCGGGAAGGTCATAGGCGTGAGGCCAGGCGTGAGGCCAGGCGTGAGGCCAGGCGTGAGGCCAGGCGTGAGGCTGCTGCTGCTGACTGCTGAGGTCTCTTTGAGTCGGGACGGACTCCTTGAGGATGCCGATGCCGGGGTACCGGTGCCGGGGTCCGGCTGGTCCGGCGCCTGTCAGGCCATCACAGCGGAACGGGCAGCCCAGCCCGGCAGCCCAGCCCGGCAGTGCAGTCAGCAGATTCCCATTTCGGAATGCAGCCCTCTCTGTCTTTCTCTATGTCTCTCTCCCTCCTGCAGCCACGGTTCCTCGTGTCGAGCGCGTAGCGCCCCCATGACCCTGCCCAAGTAGGCGAGCCGGTCCCACAGCAGCACGCTGGCCGGGCCCTAAAGTTGGCAAGTGTTCTTCCGATACAACCCGTCAAAGCACCCCCCCCACCCGGCCCCCCTGCAGGGGGGAGGTTTATCCTCGGTGCCCCCACCCCCCTCTCCCTCCTCCACGTAGCTCGCGCTCAACGCCACTCAATATGACGCAATTGATGCTGCTCAACCAGACCCGCAAAGTAGTAATCCCATCCCCACACGCTCCCCCCCCCCCTGACACTTTATACATCCCTCCCCGCCAACACGCCACCGCCATAGCGGCCCTTCACAACTCACGTAACGCACACGAACGGGTGCGAGCGGAAACCCGACAAGCAGGACGAAGGCACTGACATACGGAGGTCCCCGGTCTCGAGCGAGCGCCGCCATCGGGCGCTCGAGAGCGGTGGAGGGGCATATGAAGGAATGGGTTGTGTTACGTAATTTACGGACAGTCCCATATCCTGCTCCCTTCATCCCTCCTCCTTTACGTGCGGGGGAACAGAGGCATCTCCCGTCTGTCTTCACGACTAGCTGCTGCTGCTGCGGCCGCTGCTGCTGCTGCTGCGGCCGCTGCTGCGGCCGCTGCTGCTGCTGCTACTGCTGCCGCCGTTCGCCGGCCGCGCCCGCGTATTTTCACGGCCGGCTGAGGCGTAACGGGATCGCGGGGCCCAACCTAGCGTGGGCACGGGACGGGGCGGGGGATGAGTGGAGGGGGGAGGGGGGGGGGAAGAACCGCGAAAAGGGCACCGCGCTGAACCGCGTCAAGCTGCGGGCGTAACGTGCCGAAAGTGGGGATGGCGCTGCTGCGGTGGAGACGGCGAAAGGGAAGAGGAGCGCAAACATAAACACGCCATAAATTTGACGAGCGAATCCTAAAAAATGGCTGAATCAGTTGTAAACTGATAGCAGCAGCAGCAGCAGCGAGGCAAAGGGGTGCGGGATGTCCTGGGGCGGGGAGGGGAGGGGTTGAGCCACGCCCGAGACGACGCGCAAGGCTACGCCCCGCGGGAAACGATCCTGCCGTCCGCGCCGCGCCGCCCTGTTCAGGCCGCCCGCAGCACACAGCACACCGCGCGGCGGACTGGAGCACGGGCCGCTGACGACACTTCCAGGCACACCGAGGGCCACGGCCTCAGCAACACGGCCTCAACCACGGCCTCAGCAACACGGCCTCAGCCACGGCGTCAGCTACACGGCCTCAGCCACGGCCTCAGCAACACGGCCTCAACCACGGCCTCAGCAACACGGCCTCAACCACGGCCTCAGCAACACGGCCTCAGCCACGGCGTCAGCTACACGGCTCAGCCACACTGCATCAGCTACACGGCCTTGGCCACACGGCCTCAGCCACACGGCCTCAGCCACACGGCCATAGCCGCAGCTGCCACGGCCACACGGCCTCCGAAACACGTCCTTCAGCAACACGACCTTAGCCACGTTTGCTGCCGCGACCCAGTGAAAATAAACCAAGGGTCCTAGCAGCACAGCACGGCACGGCACGGCACGGCACGGCACGGCACGGCAGCCCCGCCACAAGAGCCGCCGCTGCCGCTGCCGGCCACCGGCCACTCGGACAACGAGCACCGTCCTTCTTGGGCCTCGTTAAATATAAAACTACGGCGAGCGGGAACCGGGTGGGAGCGAGATGGGATGCGGTGCGGTGGAGGGACAGGGAGAGAGCGGCGCGAAATAAATCGGGATAAATAAGCGATGAATGGACGGGGGGGGGGGGGGGGGGGGGGGGGCAAGAGGATACAAAGTGTGGCGAGTGTGGGAAGCTGGCACCGTGGGGACAGCGTGGTACAGAGGCTGGCTCATTAGTCGTACCGGGTAACGTGCTCGGGTTTCTGCGCTTCTCGAGCGAGTAGTACTCTAGTGACGAAGAATTCAGCAGTCTCGTTTCCCAACCGCCGCGGTTCCAGCTCCTCGCATGGGCGGAAAATGGTGCGTTGCGACGTGACACGGCCGAAATGACATAATAAGCGACTTGGTGTGGGAAGGGGAGGAAAAAGGGAAGAATATGGAAGTGTGCTGAGGCGGGCGAGTGCGGGCGAGTAATGTCCTAAGGTGGAAAATTATGCAGAGCCTTTAAGGGCCGACCTCATCCAAAAGGGGCTGTCCTCCGAAGCCCCGCCCCGCCCCGCCCCGCCCCGCCCCGCCCTGGGCCCTCCCGCCCCTCGTCCTTTGGTGATACGGTGATCAAGCTGATGATAGTTGACGCAACTACTAACAGCCCGAAGAGGCTGGGCAGGGAGAGCCCCGCAGGCCCCACAGGGGGTCCCCTTGTCCCGGAAACCGCGCGGCAAATACGAAGATGGAAGGGACTTACACGGGACTTAACAGTCGGGGACTTTACGATGGGACGGGCGGGGCGGCGGGGCGACCGCGTGTCAAAACAAATGGAGGTAAGCCAGCCAGGGTTGAAGTGGGGATGCATGGGGCTCCACCCTCCACTCTGGGGTGCCTGTCGGGGAGCGGACCCCCCCCCCCCCCCCCCCTCCTCCCCCTCCAGGGGGTCGCGGTCGCTGAATGAGAGATAAGGGGACCTGTTGTTATGACCGCCATATATCCGCCTATTAAGAGATATCACAGCGAAAGTCATTTCAAATCCCTCCCCGGCGTCCCCAAGCGGCAGAAGCGGCGCAGGCTGGGCTGGGCTGGGCTGGGCTGGGCTGGGCTGGGCTGGGCTGGGCTGGGCTGGGCTGGGCTGGTCGCCCGGCCCGCCAAGTTTACCATCCAGTCTGTCTGCTCCGCGATGAAGGCAACTAAAGTAGTGCGGGGAGAGTTAAGCACTTTCTGTGTGTTTTCTTCCCTTGAGGCTAATCGTATTTCTGTTATGGAAAATTAACTCCACAACTAGGGCCGCCGTTGCTGCGTCGTCGGCGCAGCTACTTTGATACTTTCCACCACCGCGTCTTTTATGGCTGGGAGCAGCGGGAGAAGAGGGGGACGTGGGGGGACCGGAGGGGGGGGGGAGGGGGGAAAGAAGAGGAGTAGTGATGTGTAGTGCAGATACGCGGCGCGCGGCGCGCAGCGGCGCAAGCGCCGTTGTGCCGCTCTAAAAAAGAAGCGTAGCATAACAGCGTCGTGTCTTCACCGGAGTTAATCCGAATGCCTCTCTAAATGAGGAACGAAATGCAGCAGACAAGGCTCATGTCACCGTTTTAAATACCCGGGAAGGCGGCAGGACGAAAGTGCGCCAAATGGAAACTTTTATGGTCTCCACTTGGAGAGTCTAGATGATGAGTCTGAGCAGTAAACGCCACGGTGTTGCAGGTGGAATTGTGGCACTGCGCCCCAAGCAGCGCCTCTTGAGAGACTGCAAAGCACTGACTTCTGCCTGCACGGAAGAGAAAACTACTGAAAGGTCACCAACTGTATCGGATTGCTCCACACATTCTTGCACAATCCTATGTGACACGCGTATATATTTACCTTTATTTATTTTGGCTTAGCTTTAGCTTTGCCTACATTATTCACAGCAGAGCCTTCTCGTCGGTCACTGGGTGCTGCCCCACCCCCCTCTCCCCTCCCTTCGCCGCGTTAGTTTCGAGCTAAATGTTTTACGCCAGTAGTTTACAATCTCATTAATTACTCTAACCTCCGTGTGGGGGCGCAGCTAAGAGCGGAGCAGCTTTTCGCCCCTCCCAGTTTGGTGCCCCCTCCCCCCAATCCTGGTCCGAGTCCTCTCGCAAACCCACCCCGCCTCTCTCTAGACACCAGAGCCCCCCTTCGATCCCATGGCAACCCTTTCGGCGATAGCAAGTCGCTGATAACTACCATCGAGGCGTGGCGGAGCGGTGGGAGCGAGGCGGGGAAGGGAGGGGGGGCACAGAAAAGAACCCCCCAGGCGCGGGGGGAGGGGGGGGGAGGCGCATTGCTAGTAATTAGGAATGGGCGGACAGGAGGCGTTAGCACGATACCGCCTTCGGTGCAAATGGCCGTGCGGCGGGGTGGGGGCGGGGAGGGGGAGGGAGAGGGTGCCGGGGGATTCATCGCACTCGGCTTACCCGGGGTCTCCGGCCTCCCCCGGCGCGACTAGCCGAGGTGTTGGCGTGGCGTCCCCTCCGGTCCCCTCCGGTCCCCTCCGGTCCCCTCCGGTCCCCTCCGCTGCTGCGGCTGCTGCTGCTCTGCGTGCTGCGATGCAAACGCAGTACTACAACAACGTTTCCCGCTTATTCGCGGAGCGAGCGAGCGAGCGTTAGCGAGCGCTATCAGCGACGAAAGATTTCTTTGTCCGTTCGTCACCACGGTTATGACTAGACACAGTCATCAGTCTAGGTCAAAGAATCATTTAAAAATGCCTTTTGGTCCGGTCATTAACTCTGCAACTTTGTCCAGTCATTTGTCCGGTCATACTGTATATTCATCGTCTATTAGAAGTCATTTTACAAATAAACCTGAGCTGGTGTGCCCCCGATGACCCGTTAGTAAATTCAAATTCTCTGCCTAATGCCAAAAAGGCGTGATTAAAAAAATGTTTCGATTCTAGGTCAAAGAATCATTTAAAAATGCCTTTTCGTACTATCAAAACAAAATCGAGGAATTCATGAAAAAAAAAGTGAACCTACGGCTCCCGGCCCTGGGGCAAGGGCTCTCCAAGGTTTTGAACCCGAAAGGACTAAAACTACCGCTACGAAACACGTGACTCCAATTCGCCCGCGATTAGCCTTTGGGCAGCCTAGTCCTATCTACCTGCCCGCCTCTCTCTCTCTCTCTCTCTCTCTCTCTCTCTCTCTCTCTCTCTCTCTCTCTCTCTCTCTTCCTCTCTCACTCGCTGTCCTCGCATGTCGTCGGTATCCCAAGGTCGTCCCACTCATCAGTGCCGAGCCAAACCTCGATGAGGCAGGCCGCTTATCGTTGGCGGTGCCGGGGGCGGCGCGGGTGGCATCCTGCGGGGACGTGCCGGGAGAGACGGAGGGAGAGAGAATGGGGGGGGGGGGGGGGGGGGGGGGAAGAGAGAGAGAGAGAGAGAAAAGCGCTTGGCGATACGCGCCTCCCCCAACACTTTATTTCATCCAAGCTCCCTCTCGCAGCACCTTATCAGTCACCATCCGGGTAAAATACATAAGGGGCCACGTTCCGCCACGCCATGCTTCGCCTCTCTGCCGGGAGCGTCGGGGAGGTAGGCTGGCCCGCCGAACAGTGTCGCTTTACGGGATGGCCTAGCTCCCAGGCGCTTCCAGGGCGCCAGCTGGGACAGAGGGAAAACCAAACAAAACCGTTGCGACGCACTGCAGCGGATGGAATATCTACGGAGCTCCCGCTGCCGGCAGGTAGCTGCAGTGTCACCACCACAGCACCCACCGCCTGGCGGAAGTTGGTCCAGTTATCACCAAAAGTACCCGACGCTATCTGTCTATCCTTGTGCACGCGCTCGCTTCAATCCGTCTGCTGGAACTGCGGCGCTCTATCCCCCGGGCCAGCTATCCGCACCACCCACTCCCCCTCCGCCAGCTGCTAATGTTTCTAAAACGTGGGCCACGTAATTACAGCCCGTCTCTTGCACCCCACTCCAGATCGTCACCCCTTAACTGGCCCCCACCCCCTCCGCAGGCCGTACCCACTTGCGCTGCCACCCTTAGCTCGGTGCTCTCCCAGCCGTTGCCTACCCCGCCTGCCTTACCTCGTCGCTGGCTACCCACCGCTGCCTACCCCGGCGTTGCCTTCCCCGCCGTTGCCTACCCCGCCGTTCCCAAACCGCCACTGCCTACCCCGCCGCTGCGTACCCCGCCGCTGCCTACCCCATGACGTTAACCACCCCGCTACTCGTTACCGGGCCATTGCACAGCGATAATGACGACATCCCTCGTCATCAGAAAGAAGATGCCGCGGTCCATTAGGCCGTAATTGAGTAGTGGGCGGGGCCGGCGGGGCGGGTGCTCGTCACGATATCGACGACCAGGAGGGAGAGAGCAGGGGGAGGGCGTGCGAGAGCTCTGGGAGAGAGAGCTCGAGGGAGAGCAGAGGGGGAGTCTGGTGGGCCGGATCGGAGGCGATGGTTTGCGGGAGAAGCATGCTGAATGGGATATTACCGATGCAAGCCGAACGAGGAGGAGGAGGCATTGACTACTATGTCGAATCAATACGCGCCCTATTTGGGCTGCGCAGTCCCAGGAAATTGAGTTACCCCGCCGTCCCCGGCCGACCGCGCCGCTCCGCACCACCGGGTGTCCTCCGTCGGCTGCGTCAGGACCGTGTGTCCTCCAGGCGCGCCGGGCCGGGCGGCCAAGCACTGCGTGCGGGGGCCGCCCGTGAATGCCGTAACGACGGCCCCGTGCGGCCCCACGTCCCCATGGACGTTCGTCATGGGCGTCGAGAGTGGCCTCTGGCCGCGAGCCTCTGGCCGCGAGCCTCTGGCCGCGAGCCTCTGGCCGCGAGCCTCTGGCCGCGAGCCTCTGGCCGCGAGCCTCTGGCCGCGAGCCTCTGGCCGCGAGCCTCTGGCCGCGAGCCTCTGGCCGCGAGCCTCTGGCGCGAGCCTCTGGCCGCGAGCCCCTGGCTGAGCATGCCCAGCCGCTGGCCGCGAGCTTCTGGCAGAGCTTGCTGAGCCCCTGGTGGACTCGAGACGATCATCACGATGCCACACGAGGTCCGGGCCGGGGATGGGATCCGGAGGTCCGCGCACAGCCATGGCACAGCGGCACTGTCTGCTCCTTGATAAGGGACGTAGTCGGACTGCCTGCTGGGCTTGTTGGGCCTTCGGGGCCTTCTGGAGAGCAGGACGCCTTATGCTCGTTTATCACGACGCGCCATTCCACCCGTACGTTGTCGTCGTGCGGCCTTCGTCTCAGAAAGAGAGAGAGAGAGAGAGAGAGAGAGAGAGAGAGAGAGAGAGAGAGAGAGAGAGAGAGAGAGAGAGAGAGAGAGAGAGAGAGAGAGAGAGAGAGAGAGAGAGAGAGAGAGAGAGAGAGAGAGAGAGAGAGAGAGAGAGAACGCCTCAGCGAGGAAACAAAATGAAAATGCCTCAAAAATAATCGTCCATCATGAGAGCAGGAGACACATACTCCCGCGCATAACGCGATACATCACCATGTGTGAACTCGGCGGGGGTCCGCACAGCCTGTCCGGACCCCCCTCTGCGGGAGGGGGGGGGGCAGCCGCTCAGGACGTTACAGCCGGCCAAGTGCCCCGACCCAGCGACAGCCCAGCCCGGCCAGAGTCCCTGCCCCAGAACAGGCAGACCGCTGCTGCCCCCCGTTGCCCCCCGCTGCCCCCCGCTGCCGCCCCGCTGCCGCCCCGCTGCCCCCCGCTGCCTGCAGCCCTGCACATAATCCCATATATTTCTTGGCACGTACTCGGCCCGGCCTGAGCAGGCGGAGGCTCCACGGCCGCCGACGCCGAACGCCATGCGGGGCCAAATTTCCTACGCTCGCCAAATACCGCAGCGGTAAGCAGGCCTCGGCATGCAGGCCCCCGAGGCCCCCAAGGAGGCCCCCAAGGCCGCGGCCGCCGCGCCGTGTCGCCAGGAACGTGCCGAGCAAACAACAACCCCTTCCTCTCGGCGCGGCGGGCGGCGGGCAAAACGCCGTGTAAAGATGCCCCGTTTGAATACCAAGTCGGCGCGCGGCGCCGCCCTGGCCGTCGTCACACACAAAGGACGGGAGGATGGGTGGATTATACGGGGCGTTCGCTTCGGTTCGAGATGACTCCGCGCGAACACAACTTTACGAATGGAGCATTTCCCAGACAGCAGTGCGTCCGCTCCGCTTGGCGCACGGACCAACCGGGCCTTCGCGGGCCTTCGTAATCACGAGAGGGTCCCTGCGAAAGTCTGTCACGCAGTCTGTCAGCTACCACGCCGCCGCCGCCGCCGCCGCCGCCGCCGCTGCTGCTGCTCTGCTCAGCACTTGAAACATCCCTGTCATAAATCGCATGGACAAAGTGTGGCGTCTTCGCGGTACGGTGTGGGTCCCAAGCAGTACCCAGGCAGGCCTGTCCTCTCAGCCCAGCCATTCCTCTCCCCCCCCCTTACCCCCCCCCCCCTCCTCCTCCCACACACACAACCCTTTACCACTTCACCATCCCCGCCGAGTCCTCCCGCCCACACCACACCAGATGAGTCAACAACCCCGCGCCGCTATGTGCTGCGCGGCGGTGCTTATAACGTCGCGAGCACCGCCATTTTACGGCCGTGATTCTGTTTTTCAGTGCACCCCCCTTCTCCTCCTCGTCCCCTTTCCTACCGCGCCCATCCGTCTCCGACATCAGACGCCCCCGCAACCCCCTCCCCCTCTTCCCCTCCCCTCCCTTCTCTGCTCTTGCCAAAATCCCTTTTCGGGTGTACAACTTGGGCCTGACGCAGTGGAGTCGGCTCGGGCCGCCCGGGCCGCCACTCTGCTGCTGCGACAGGACAGGGCAGGGCATCGGGGCAGCACGATGGACAGCAGGACAGCAGGACAGCAGGACAGCAGGCCATACAGCCACAGACGCTCTTCTATTTCCTGGCTGGCCCTAGAGCGCCCGCCCCGCTCAGCCCCGCCGGAGAACGCCCAGGGGCCGGCACGATGCAGACCAGGCACGATCGGCACCTAACCTAACTAATATGAGAGTTTACTCCACTTTACGCGATAGGGGACTTGCGCTGCAAATTGGTCCATTTCTTCGCCGGCCACACACGCTCTACTTTGTCGACACATAAACCTCGGGTTTTCCTGGAGGCGAGGCAAAAAACAGGCGGGAGGAGGGGAACCATACCAGCCATTCACTAGGTTTCCTCGGCGCACGAAATTCACGTACGACACGACTCGGCTATTCCCGGCCACTCGCAGCGCAGCCAGCGCCCGCGGCAAGTGTTATCGGCGGCGCGGGTGATAAGAGGCCAGAGGCGTCACGTAATATGCGGACGGTAAACGTGTGTTGGCTGCCGGCCGGGGAGGCGGTGGGGCCGCCGGGGCCGGGGCTGCCGGGGCTGCCGGGGCTGCCGGGGCTAGGAAATGGCTGCTCGGGGGGGGGGGGGGGGATTGTTGCAGAGTTCGCGGCCAGAGAGGCGGGCTGAGGCTGAGGCGGCCGGGCCGCGGGCCGGGGGCCGGGCTGGGCCGGGAGCACGGGCTCTCTCCGCAAAGAGAAAATAGCAGGAGGCTGCCATGGGCTGCCACGGGCTGCCATAGGCAGGCGTTATAAAAAATCTCAGAGTGGCGGAGAGGTTCGCGGGGACGGCAATCTCATTACCACAAAACAGGGCGAGCGTCGGGCGGAAACATCGCGGGAGTACAGCGGCGAGGCGGGGGCAGGCGGGGGCAGGCGGGGGCAGGCGGGGGCTCCGCCAGGGGAGGGACCCCGCACGCACCGGCCGGGGAGAACACTTAAAACTGATGCCGTTCCCCACAGTCCACACCACAGGGCCACAGGGGGGCGGTGGGGTCTGGGATGGGCGGCGGCACTGCGTTGCGGGCTGCAGCCACAGTCGGCGCCCGGCACCCCGGGGCCCAACGGCCCGGCGCCGCATCCCTTCAATCCACTCTCTATTCCTGCCGTCGGCCGCGAGGCGCCGCTCTCCAGACAGGCGCGCTGTAACGTACAGCCCCCAGTTCCTTCCCCCGCCGCCGCCGCCTCAGTTTCTCATCAAACCTGACCCAGCAATGCAATCCACATGAGGCTCAACGCCACCGCTTCCGCGCCACTGCAAGAGAGGCAACTCCGACCAAGTCGCACCGTGACGTAGCGGCGGCGGCGGCGGCGGCGGCGGCAGCGTAGGGTCGGCGCCGCCACTACCGCCGCTGCCGCCTGCCGCTGCTGCAGACAGACAGAGTTGCAGACGCAGCGCAGCGGCACCTACCCCATCATCGGCGGCCCGGAGAGCCGAGCCGAGCCGGCTAGGCGGCGCCCCGGGACTTCTTGCGGCCGCCCAAGGCAGGCGGGGCGAGGCGGCGGGGCGGGGCGGGGCGGGCTTTGTCACGGCCTCGAACCTCACCCAGTGCGCCACACTCTCGGAAGAAAGGAGGCGAATTTTGGCGCATAGTGAAGCTCATCGGGTGCGCCCTGAAATTTAATAATAACTCGGAAGAACGAGAAAAACATTGGCCGCCGTACCCCGAAGGCGGGACGAATGGAGCGATAATAAAATATAAGAGAGGTCGGTGAAGTGGAAAACGATGGTGAACACGCTGCCTGCTCGGCTGGAAAGAAAAGAGAAAGGCGGACAAGGCAAAGTGGTTGCATCCGAGAGGTGACGGGACGGCAAAGCGAAGGCGGCCGCGCGAACAGCGCCCCAGACACTCCTCACGTTTTCATGACGTTTGAGAAAAAATGTTTAAGCCACTGTTTATTTTTTCTCGTCTGAAAAGCAATATTTTATGTATAAAAAGGGATTTTGAAATACTACTTTGGTGCTCTCACTAACATTATCGGTTAAGAAGTGTGAAAACGCTTCGCTTTAATCTTGACCTCTATTTCCCCTAGCTCCCAGCCGTAGCCAGACAGCCTCCCGCATTTCCCTCGGACCTCCCCGCGCGTCGCAGCAGCATAGAAAATCAAGGGCTTCAGTCCTCGAAGTCCAAGTCAAAGAGATTTCGCTTCTCCGCTATGCAGCAAAGGGCCCGTGCCGTGCCGCACCGTGCCGGGTGCATTCATCGGGAAGGGTGGCAAAAGGCGAGAGGAGAAGAGAGGAGAGGGGAGAAGAGGGGAGGAGGGGAGAGGAAATGAGGGGAGGGGAGGGGGAGAGTAGACGCCCGCACATTTCATACGCGGAGAGCTCCTAGCGGTAGGAGCACAGCGCTACCGGCCCCGGTTCCCGAAGGCTCTGTAAGGCCGCAGTTCAGTTGGGCCCGCGGACCGTCGCCTATTCCACGTTTGCCGAGAGGTAAATGAGATGACTTTCTGAGCGTGGCCGCACTTCCCACAGCCTATCTGAACAGGTGAATCTGTAACGCAGTGCAGTGTACATAATAATGACCCCGTTTCGCCGACGCATATTGGCGTGCCTTTGCCGTCGATGCGTATGTGGAATAACTATCTCAGCCTGTGTACCTGCCTTCCCCCAGAGACACTACACCAGCTTCCCTTCACCGCTCAAAGCGACCGCCAATCAGCATAGCCTGCAGATCCCTGGGGGCCGCGGGGGTCTAGGTGAGCTGAATGGGCCCGCCCCGCCCCGCCCCGCCCCGCCCCGCCCCGCAGCCAGCGCACAGTCTGCCGAGCCACCAGCGCCTCGCCCAGGGGACGGGAGCTGGGGGACTCTTCAGAGATACCGGCACACAAAGATCCCCAGTCCCCGCCTGACTCCAGGCAGACTAAGGCTTCTCTGTGCGTGGAAGTAGTAGCCGCAACACTCGACACCACCAGCCCGCGAAGCCCGCCATGCTCCCTTCCGCCTCGTAACCATTTTTGTACGCAGTTGTTTCTGATAGTATGTAAGAGAGGACACGAGTACTTGAAAGTGCAGGAGTGTTTCGGGAGTAGGTCGGCTGTACGCTACACAGATATAATATGTAGAGTGAGGGATCCCTAGGCGAAGCCCCAGACAGCCTTGGCACGGGCGGCGGACGGCGGGGCGGGCAGCCTCTAATTACGGCGATAGACCTCCCAGCAAGGTGGAGGCAGAAACAGGGCCCCTGCGGA
Organism: Odontothrips loti; assembly: GCA_038380765.1. Classification (NCBI taxonomy): domain Eukaryota; kingdom Metazoa; phylum Arthropoda; class Insecta; order Thysanoptera; family Thripidae; genus Odontothrips; species Odontothrips loti. The sequence goes on along the minus strand of CM076244.1, from coordinate 12,534,398 downwards.
ACCAGGAGAAGCGTCATGCGGCGGCCAAAAGATGGCGCGCTCTCCGGTTACATGGGAATCCGAAGAAAACTCTGACGTCTTTATTCACAAAGCGTGATGAAAATCTCCCTTTAAGGCCGCCGCCGCCGCCGCTGCCGCCGCCGCCAGGTTTATGAAACGGTTGTCAGAGCCTCACGGACGAGAGGGTCATGCAGGATAAAGGGGCCTTTTTGCATGCTCAGGTAGCCGGGGGAGGATCCTGTCGGGGCAGCATCCTCCAAGCCCGGCGTCATTTCCTGGCATGTCAATCGTGGAGAGAAGACGATTTTGCAGCATCGTCGTAAAATATTCCAGTTGTGTTTTTTTAAGAAACAAATTTTTTGCTCTCTCTTTCCCACCTCCCCCTTCCACTCCATTTTTCCGACCTTCCGTCTCCGAAATCCGCGCAAACCTAATTCCCTGTCCTCCGCCACAGCTGAGGCCGAGTCGTCAGGACGTTAGCTGCGTTAGCCCTACAGGCTACAGGCGTCCCCAGACCCAGCATCCCCGCTGCCCTGCACCCCGCCCCCGGCACCGGCAGGCCGGCAGAGCTGGGCGGCAGAGCGCAGAGCTGGCCACAGCCTAGGGCTGGCACGGGGCGGGTGGGGGAAGGGCGGGGGCAGGGCGGGAGAGTTTGAAGGGCCGCGCCGCTGCCCTACCCGCTGCCCTGCCCGCTGCCCTGCCAGCGGCCACTAGCCGCGGTTGGCTAGTTGGCGCCCCACACCTGTCACATTTAACCCTCCCTCCTCCTTCCTCTCCCCCCCCCCTCTCTCTCTCTCTCTCTCTCTCTCTCTCTCTCTCTCTCTCTCTCTCTCTCTCTCTCTCTCTCTCTTTCTCTCCCCCTCCCCCATCCCCCTTTCACTCCTGCGGGCCTCCTGTCCAGTCCGACGCGTATAGCTGAGGCGACTCTGACCCGCGTTTCTCCCCGTCCAACCTGTCGAGCACGGCAAAGCCCCCCCCCCCCTCCCTCCAACATGCCCTGCGCCCCTCACGCCCATCGCGGCGGCCGCCGAACGGCCAACAAAGCCTCAATCTCACAAGGCCCCGGCGGCGGGCCAGAGCAGCTGGCCGCCAGGGGCAGGCCGTGCGCCGTGCGGCCGTGTTCACCGCCGGGGCCAGAATATATTCCGGCCGTAACAAGCCAATGCGGCTGACGCGGCTGACGCGGCTGCGGGGGCGGAGGGAGGGTGCGGGGGAGGGGCGGAGCCGCTAGTATTGGGGGCTCATAGGGCTGGGCTCACAGGCCGGGCTCCGCCGGGCTCCGCCGGGCTCACTGTGACAGCGCCGGCTGGCAGGCACTGGCAGGTGGGCGTCGGTGTCCGGCCCGTGGCCTGTCCTGTCACGGCCTGCCGCGCCCTGCCATGTCATACCGAGCTGTCCAAGCCACCTTGGGCTTAGCGCGTGCGGCCAGGGGCGGCCGGGCCATGTTGTGCTGCGTGTGTTGTGGGCGTGTGCGTTAGCTGTCACCTCGCTGCGATCTTCCGGCCATAATTGGAAAAAAAAAGTGGATAAATGACGATTCGCAAGTCTCTTTCTCTCAAAGGCCGATTTCTTAACAAACTAAGAAGGGAAGGAAACGGATGGGGGGGCAGTGTAAGCGAAACAAGAGAAGTGTGGCGCCGTAACTCTTGTCGCTGGCTGAAGGTAATGGCGTGGAAAGGGCCCGGAATTAAACTGCCGACCTGGAACTTTAAAAATGTCAGACACTCTTTGCGTAATCTTTACGTTCTGGGAAGAGTTAAGTTACGGCTGGCCGAGGGGGTGCGGCCGAAGGGTGCGCGGGCGGAGGGGTCGTCAGGCCTTAACGGCGGGCGGGGCTGCTGGTCTCAGAGTTATGCGGGAGCAACACCTTCGCCCACTCAATCATTCTTTATGCGCTTTCGTCTCGACTAATCGCGGCCCAAAACTACCACCAGAAACAACAGCGTGGGCGAGCTTCTCTGAAGGGTCACGTTGGCGCCGTGGACGGCGGGGGCGGCGGGGGCGGCGAGGGGCGGCACTCCGCCGTGGTCGGGCTGTTGACCGGCTGCCCGCGGCACCTTCGGCGGTAGACCGAAATTGGGCGAAGATCTTTTGAATTTTTCATTCTGAGTGCGGTGTAACCCAGCCGGCCTGGGAAGGTCGTTCTCAGTCGGAGGACCTAACCTCATCTGCCTGATGCTGCGGCAGCGGGGTCCATGGCCGCTCCTCTGACTTTGTTCCTTATCAGCCGGCAATCGCAGTCGTCCTTCTTCCACAGTCAGCCGTCCGTTTGTTTCTCTCTCTCTCTCTCTCTCTCTCTCTCTCTCTCTCTCTCTCTCTCTCTCTCTCTCTCTCTCTCTCTCTCTCTCTCTCTCTCTCTCTCTCTCTCTCTTTCTCTCTTCTCCCTCTTTTTTTTTCTCTCGTTTCCCCTCTCCGTCCCCCTCGCACTTTCCTCACCTTCTCTCCAAACAACTTGGCCGTTATTTTGCCTAATTAAATACAGAACAGAGAGGCTCGGCCAGCAAGCAAATTGGGGCCAGAAACTGATGAGGTGCCACCGGGTACGCGCCCAAGGGCAAAAAGGGCGCTCTGCGTCCGATGAGGGCTTCGGGGCTGAGCAGGGCTCGGTGGGGGCTCGGGGGCGGGGAAGAGGGCCCGGCAGGACAAACTGAAGCGACTGAAGTTCGGGCTCCACCAGGAGACGTTTGATAGGATCCCTCAAACCAGGAACGGGCGACGCCAAGCGCCTGCAAGTGCTAGGGTAGGCCAGCCCGCACGACACGCGTGCATGCGTAAGCCGTGGTTGCCTACCCAGCAGGCGCTGAGCTTCGGACTACCTCAATTACGCGTTTTAGGTGAAGAGTCGATGAGGGCTGCGCAAAGAAGCCAGCTCAGTTGAGGGTTGGAGTCGCTGTAGGGGCCAGGCAAAGAGTCCCTGAGTATCGCCTCGGCCCTGGGGGAGCGCAGCGCGCAGGGGGTGCTCCCCGGCAGGATAAGGCGGGATCGTGTACGGGCTGCGGGGGCTGCGGGGGCCGCGGGGGCCGCGGGGGCGGCGGGGGCAGCGGGGGCTGCGGGGGCTGCGGGGGACGCGGGGGCAGCGGGGGCTGCGGGGGCAGCGGGGGCTGCCTGCGTTGCCACTCACGCCCCTCCGCAGCACCCGGCCAGGGCAATGACTGATAATCCGGTCACTCTGTAGCGAGCAGCAGCAGCAGCAGCAAGCAGACGGAGGGACACGTTTTCTTCGCGACAAATCCCTAGCAAAATAACGGCCCTTTTTTCCACCCTCCTCTTTTCATTTTTTTTCTCGTTGCAGTAATTCGCATTTTTCTGTCGTCCCTCCGCTTTCTCTCTTCCTCTCTCCACCGTCCGGTGTTTGTGTGTTTGTGTGTGCGTGAGCGCGCGCGTGTGTGGTGTCCAGGCCATTCCAGCAGTTAACCCCCATCGCATGGCAAGAATGTTATCTAAATCAAGGCCAAATAAAACTCTTCCAGGGCCAACCATGCCAAGGTCCTGGAGAGTGCTACACGGGAATTGTGGAACGTAGAGAGAAATACGAGTAGGGAGTGGTGGGGTGAAACGGAGAGGGAAAGGGAGGGGCCAGAGGGAGAGAGAGAGAGAGAGAGAGAGAGAGAGAGAGAGAGAGAGAGAGAGAGAGAGAGAGAGAGAGAGAGAGAGAGAGAGAGAGAGAGAGAGAGAGAGAGACAGAGAGAGACAGGGTGAGGGGGATAGGTGATCAGAGAACGTCGGGGCACGGCCGTCCGCTGGAGGGTTGGCCCTGTTGGCCAGCGGGGGATGTTCAGGCCCTTGTAATTAATGGAGGTTATCACAATAAATCTCTTACGGTAATTTCGGAGCAGATGTAGTAAGCTGGAGAAAGGCATTCGGATCGCTCTCGAGTCCTTTCACCCCGGCGCTGCTGTTGGGTTGGAGAGGGGGGGGGGCATGCATGGAGCTTGCGCGGACCTGTGGACCCGCACTGGCCTCGCCAGGCCACGCCAGGCCACGCCAGGACACGCCAGGCCACGCCAGGCCACGCCAGGCCACGCCAGGACACGCCAGGCCACGCCAGGCCACGCCAGGCATTACGGTAAGGGTTCCGGGCGGACATCGACAGCCCGCCTGAAGCCCCTCCCATCTAAAACCAAAAAGAGAAAATGAGGGTAAAACGGGGAGCCAGGGCCCGTGTTCCAGCCAACCACACCCCTCCACCGGACGGATTTTCCAGGATTTTCCAGGACATGAACGCAAATCCAGAGGCTCCCGATAGAATGGAGTATTTTCTTTGGTTGTGAAGGCTGACCTTTCTTCACCGTTCACTGGCAGCAGAGTGCCTCTCTCCTCCTCCAGGCCTTCCCTCGGTAATTGCCGCCATGCTCCCGTTTGCCTTCGTTCTTGTGAAGTCACGGTTCAGTGGTCCGCGCCTCTTCCGCGGCGTCGCCTTTGGTCGTGCGAACGGATGTCAAACCAATCAGCAGCCTGGCGGCGGTGCGGGGGCGGTGCGAGGGCGGGGGGGGGGGGGGGGGGGTCTGCACAGTACCCCGCCGGCTGCCGGGTACCACGGGTGTTCCGACCGCGCCGACCGCGCAGCGTACGGAAGTCTGCAGGAATCGGGGATAAAACTGCGGCAGTGGCGTCTTGAGGTTGGCAAGAGGAGGAGAGAATACTTACCATCCCGTCCCGGCGCGGCCCGGTGTGGCCGTGATGGCATGCCCCTAGTAGAGATGTGCGAACATGTCCGAATCCGAGCGAACACGAACGAACCGAACAGAAAATTTGTTTGATCAGATCAACAGGGATTGTGTGCGTGCCCGGGCTGGTCGGTCATGTGGGGGCACATCCAGAGGGGGGTCACACGGCCCGGCTGCCTGCTCTGAGCGCCTTACTGGCAGCTGGGTAGGCACTCCCGCAGCACCCGTCTGTGTAGCGGAACGGCCTACCTCCCAGGCGGGCCGCGCCACCCCTTTGCGGGGTCCTCTCCAACTCATTCCAAAACTTCTCATTTAGTTTAGACTATTACAGCAGTGTTTCTCAGACTGAGCAACCGGACACAAAGCATTTTGTTGAAGGGCGCCTCGACAAGGAAGAGCCCTGCCCTGGGATGCACCGCCCCCGCCACTCCTGCATCCCGCATTCGCTGCACGTGCTTCCCGGGGCTGACTGGCTCTCTTATACACTGCGGACCGGACCTGGGCGGACCGGAGCGGACCGGAGCGACCGGACCTGAGCCGCTACAAGTTTCGGCCGTACGAGCGGCTGGCCGGGGCTGGCTCCTGTCACGTAGGCTTGCTTGGCAACCTAGTCCCCTCCACCAGTCAGAGGCAGGCAGCGCCGGGCAGCGCCCTGCGCCGGCCTGGACGACCTGTTGCCTTGGCCGGGCCTCGGCAGGGCTGGGGTTGGGGTTGGGGTGCTCGGCCCTTCTCTCTCTCTCTCTCTCTCTCTCTCTCTCTCTCTCTCTCTCTCTCTCTCTCTCTCTCTCTCTCTCTCTCTCTCTCTCTCTCTCTCTCTCTCTCTCTCTCTCTCTCTCTCTCTCTCTCTCTCTCTCTCTCACCCTCTGGCACAGGTGCGCGGCGAGGAGGGGTTAGCAGCGGTTTGCGGGTTGGCGAACCAGGGAACGGAGGGGAAGAAACAGATGTCGGTTGTCCGGCCCATCTTGCGGAGCGTTCGTGCGCGCGTGTGGCATGTGTGTGGGCGCGCTCGTGCGTGAGCGTGTGTGTGGGCGTGGGCGTGTGCGGGCCCTGTCCTCAAGGTGACTCCCTACACCCTCGCCGCCGTCCTCACCAGACTAATTCCTATGACTACTTTCTTCTTCGTCTGCCCGGCGCTCTGTCCAGCTCTCTCCCCGGCGCTCTGTCCAGCTCTCTGCCCGGCGCTCTGTCCAGCTCTCTGCCCGGCTCTCTGCCCGGCGCTCCCCGGAGCCCTTAAGGTGATCGTGCTCATTCGAAAACCTGGGCGCGGTGCCACCTGACCCGCCCCGCCCCGCCCCGCCCCGCCCCGCCTCGCCTCGCCTCGCCTCGCCTCGCCCCGCTCTTCCGCCTCATCCTCATCCGACTGCGGCGCGCTGCCGCGCTGCCCGCCTGCAGACCGCCTTCCCGTCTGCCCCGCTTCCGCTGCTCATCACCACTTTATAAGGCACTCAGGGAGCACGGTAAGCCCCCGTCGGGCACGGCACAGCACGGCACGGCACGGCACGGCACGGCACGGCACGGCACGGCACGGCACGGCACGGCACGGCACGGCACGGCACGGCACGGCACGGCACGGCACGGCACGGCACGGCACGGCACGGCACGGCACGGCACGGCACGGCACGGCACGGCACGGCACGGCACGGCACGGCCCCAATCCTCTTCACCGAAGAGACGGCAGGGGACGGGACGAGGAGCTCCAGTCGAAAAACAATTTCAACGCTTTGTACAACGGCACCGCTTTCTAGTTGTCGGTGTCCCAACAAGTTTTAGCCATTCCTCTCTTGTTGAGCCAAACGCAAAATGAGCCAAACAAGTCCTGTGCGGCCTGGAGTAGGAGGAGGACGAGGAGGAGGAGGAGGAGGAGGAGGAGGAGGAGGAGGAGGAGGAGAGGAGTGGGGAGTCGCAGCGGCCCATACGTAATGGCGGACGACTTGCAAGCAGGCCTCGGCGGCGTGAGGAGAGATTTGGCCGACTGCGGCGGCCGCGAGGAAAGGCTAGGAGAGAAAATGGAATTTCACGCATTGGTGCATTCCCAAGGCCGGGGGCGACATTTCTCCTGGGCACGGCCCCTCTCCCCTCCCTTACCCCTCCCACTGCCCTCCGCCACCACTCCTTCCTGTCTTCGCGGTTGGTAGACCACCGCCACTGGCTGCTCATAACAGCCCCCCCCCCCCCCGCCCCGCTCCGCCCGACATCTTTCTGTTTCGTGGTCATTTATCACTCTGCTCTGCTTACGGAACGGAGCCAAGGAGCGCGCACAGCGTGACAATAATTTGCACAAGGACTCTCTGTTGGGCCAATAAGGACGCAGAGAGTTATGTGGCCAGAAGGACTCGCCGCCAGCCAGGACCTCCATCATCCTAGCTGTACTGCCGGCCTGCTGCGTACTCCAGGTCAGTGAGCTTCGCACGGATTTACACCCCCACCCCCTCACAAACCCTTTGCGATTTCCATTTTTTTGGGGGTGTGGGAGACGAAATAACACCCTGCCGAAATGTCCGCCCAGTTGTTGAACCGGCCCCCCCAAAAAAGTCGATAGATTGATGAGGAGAGCCAGAGCCAGTGAGAATGAGAAAGTGATGCTCATCGCCCAATCCCCTTGGCGATGGGCAACTGGAAGAGCCGAGTCTCACAAGCGCAGGACTCCAAGCCTAGAGGGTAGTTTTCTAAACAGCCTCTTGATCATGACTTTCATTCTGGTGGAGCCAGCCGCTGCTGCTGCTGCTGCTGCTGCTGCTGCTGCTGCTGCTGCTGCTGCTGCTAGGTCATTTCCGTCAGTAAGCCCGCCGCCGCAGCACGCCCTCGGCCGATCACAACCCCCATTTTCTCCCATCTTTTCATCCTCCTCAAAGGACTACTTTCTCCTTCATCGTTTCGCCCTCCGGCATATGAGCGAATCACAAACATACGGATCTCCCGGTCGCCCCCCCCCCCTACCCCCGCCCCCCTTTACACGTTCTCGTCGTCCTCTTCTCCTGGCCTCGCCTCGTGCGCGTCTTCGGCAGCGAGGGAACGCAGGCAGGAGGGGGGGGGGGGCGCTTTGAATCGGATCTCGCTGATTGCTAAAGAAATAGCGAATTTCCTCTCCGCAGCGCGAATCGGTTACCTCTTTATTTGCCCCCGCCCCCCTCTCTCGCTGCTTTGACACGTAAAAAGGACTTGAGAGGGCAAGGAAGGTCGACAGGCCCGAAGGAGGCAGCCAATCAACGCACGCCAGAGGCGGAAAAAAAAAAGCTTACCGATCGTTGAGCAGTTTGGGGGGGGGGGGGGGGGGGGGGACTCGTGGTGAAGCCTCTCTGCGGACGCGACGCGCTCTTCTCTTAAGCGCTGAAAATTATGCATGGCGATGAGTACGTGAGATGGTGTTTGGCGTCACGGGACGTAGTACGTCGTGTGTGCAGGGCTGATCGTTCGAGTGTGAGATAGACACACAAACAGTGCTGATGTCGGCTGCAGCTCCTCCGCAGGAGGGTGCCGGAGGGTGCCGGAGGGTGCCGGAGGGTGCCGGAGGGTGCCGGAGGGTGCCGGAGGGTGCCGGAGGGTGCCGGAGGGTGCCGGAGGGTGCCGGAGGGTGCCGGAGGGTGCCGGAGGGTGCCGGAGGGTGCCGGAGGGTGCCGGAGGGTGCCGGAGGGTGCCGGAGGGTGCCGGAGGGTGCCGGAGGGTGCTGGAGGGTGCCGGAGGGTGCCGGTGGGTGCCGGAGGGTGCCGGAGGGTGCCAGCGCCGAGCTAGCAGTGCCGTGTGCTGCCGTGCTGCCCGGCGCCGGCACGTGGTACTTATTGCATCACGATTTCGCATATTTGTTCTGCCGGCGCCGCGTTGCCGTCGGGTCATCAGCGCTGTGGCAGCGTTGACTTCCAAACAAACCCTCTGCGCTGGCTGCGCCTCACCGCACAAGGCCACGCCTGGCACCTGTTACCTGTTCCAGTCCGAGACTCCAGCTGTGCGACCTCAGACAGTGATGGTCCGAACCCCGCGGACCACGCAGCGACAGCCGGACTCGTTCCTCACCGGCCTCCCCATCCGCACGCAGCCCGTATCTGGGGAGGCTGGGGGCGGACGGGGGTGGTCAGCCCGGCCGGGGGCTGGTCGCTCAAACAGCAAAGTCACCAGACCGGGACCGCCGAGACAGAGGAGGGGGAGCAGAGCTGGCAGCTTGTGTGCACGAGGCGAGGAGAGGAAGGCCCTTTGCGGCCCTTTGTGATGCATGGCCGCGTAGCAAGTAGTAGTCAATTAAGCACGGATCGTCATCGTCGGTGTCTCACAGAGAACGGCGCTGCGGTGGTTGGGGGCGCGGGGGTCGGGGGGCGCGGGGGCGGGGGACGGGGGCAGGGGACGGGGGCGCGGGGTGACGGCTCGCTGGGGAGCCGAACTCGGTTCCGCGCCGCCCCGCAACACAGGCTCCCCGCCGACACCGCAGCCGTCATGCAGAATTCGATGTTAATTAAGATAATACCGCGCCCTGATCCCCGCCCCGCCCCGCCCCGCCCCGCCCCGCCGGCTCTGCCCGCCCTGCCCCCACGGCGCACACGCCGCGCCCGGGCGGACACTGCCTGTTTGCTTTGCACGGAGGGGAGGCCTTGGGAAGCCACTAATTCTATCCGCACGTGTGCGCAGAGTACTCAACAACACCCTGGAGGCTGCGGTTACACCCTCCCGGGCCGGGCAGGGCAGGGCCCGGCAGGGCCAAGTCGGGGGGTCGGAGGTCGGCGGCCCCGGCAGCCTTTTGTTTAACGCGGTTCCGTGTGAAGCAACTCCAGCCCGGCCTGTATGTGGGGGCTGGTGCTGAGGCCGGGGCTGGTGCTGAGGCCGGGGCTGAGGCCGGGGCTGAGGCCGGGGCTGGTGCTGAGGCCGGGGCTGAGGCCGGGGCTGAGGCCGGGGCTGGTGCTGAGGCCGGGGCTGAGGCCGGGGCTGAGGCCGGGGCTGGTGCTGAGGCCGGGGCTGGGGCCGGGGCTGAGGCCGGGGCTGAGGCCGGGGCTGGTGCTGAGGCCGGGGCTGCACCGGGCTGCGGCGGGCTGCGGTGGGGAGGCGGGGGCGGGGACCAAGTGAAACAGAAAATGAAAGTCAATGCGAAGACGGTCGGCGGCCGTCGCGGCTGCTCAGCTGTATGTGTTGTGGCCTCGGACACTTCAGGCCAGGCCCCCGGCATACTCACGTCCACGGAGATGTTCTGGTGCGGGTAGATGCGCATGGGCGGCACCTCCTTGGGCACGAAGCTGTAGAACTCGAAGTCGTCCCGGTACCACTTGATGGAGTAGAGCTGCGCGCCGTCCAGGTCGTACTGGCAGGATAGCCGCACCGGCTGCCCCACCCTGGCGACGGGCAGGTGCACCCGCATGTCCTTGACGGCCAGCAGCAGCCCTGGAACAGGAGCGTGCAGACGTGTGAGGGAGGATGGGGAACACACATGCGGCATCACTTTTCACATCACACACACACACACACACACACACACTCACACGCACACACACACACAACGCACATACATACATGTTCCGAGGTTCGAATAGTAACGAGCACCGATCGCCCTTCTGGTTCAACAGATTGCTTTCCGGCATACGGGCCGGACATGAGAAGGGGGGGGGGGGGTGAAAATGTGTAAGGGAAGGAAGCGCCCCGAAGCAGTCCGGGGGCAGCCGGGGCGGCTGGGGCCGGCCGTACCGGGCACGTCCACACACATGGAGTGGCTGAGCTGGAGCAGTGGCTGGGGCCTCCGCCGGCATGGCACGGCAGGACCCACCCCGTGGGTCCGGTACGGCCGCCGCTTTCATCGCACCGTGCTCCCGGTTGTGTGTTCCCAAACTGAGTGTAGTGGAGAGAACCCGGTCCCCGAGCGCCTACGCCCGCAGTGTGCCGCCCCGCCCCTCCGCGCCCCGCCCGCCCCTGTCCCCTGTCCGAGCGCGGCTCTCAGTCGGCGTGACATTAATTTCAATTTATTCGTCGGGGCGGTCGGGGTGTTCCGGGTGTTTGGTGGCGTTCGCAGACCGATGCAGCGGCGGGCGCTGGGCTCAGGGCTCCTCCGCTGGAAGGCGTTGGACACTATCACCCCGGCAGGCCGGCAGGGTCCCCGGGCCCCGGGCTTCGGGTAGCCGCCGGGCCAGGCCCTCGAGAAGAGCATTTATTCACGAAATTTAAACCGTAATCCTGTTTTATTGCCGGCCGAGCGAGCGGCAGGGCTTTAATCAACACCCGTCCAGAGTCCAGCAGACTCAGCAGACGCAGCCCAGCTCCAGCGTGCACTCTGACAAGCAGATCTTAATCGGGTCCCACCATGCAATTGGGTACACACACTCACAGTTTTGTCCCTGAGCCATGGCTTTAAGATTCTGAAGGACCAGTCTGCATCTCCCTTACAAGACAATTTGGTTACCGTTACGAGACAAAACTGTCCCCAGATTTAGATGTGTTTTTTTTTTCAAACTGCGTGCAGCTCCCGTGCAAAATTGTAACTTGACATTTTTTCAGTAACCAAATAAGTAAACTGGCCAAAAATGAAATTATGTTTATCAATTTGGGTGCGGCGGAAAATAGGAAAACATCGTCGTTTTGGTGGAGCAGAATGAATGTGAAGGTCCTCGCATGGCAGTGCCGCGCGCGCCCGTCCCGCCCCCTCCCGGCCCTCGCTCCTCGCTCCCTCGCCTCGCTGTGTCACGACGCCGCGGAGCAGCGGAAGAAACTTTGCGCGTCGTATATATATATATATATGTAGGGCGCAAGTGTCGCATTCCGTTTCGATGTCAATTTACAGGCAGCACACAAGTCGCAATTGCTGTCCCGGCGGGGAGGCGGCCGGGGGCGGCGGGGGGCGGCCGGGGGCGGCCGGGGGCGGCCGGGGGCGGCGGCGGTGCAGCGCGCGCAGTGCCAGACGCAGTCATTGCAGTGATAAAATTTATGAAGGGGAAGAATCGAGCGGCGCCGCGTGTCCCCTGTGGAGGGGGGGGGGGGGGGGCAGCGGGGCGTGAGGGCAACCTGCGGACACACCAGCACTCCTAGATTTACCCCCCCCCCCCCCCAATTCACACAAAAACAAAACTAAAAAGAAAAAAAAATCAAGCGAACCGAGCAAATTAAAAGACGAGTCTTTATCAAACACTCTTCCCAGAAGAGGACGAGTGGGTTAGGAAAGGATGGGAGACGGCGGGGACGGATCCTTTGTCGCAGTTTGAAAGTCACCGCTCGGTGAAACTGGCAGGGCTGCCGGGGGCTGCCGGGGGCTGCCGGGGGCTGCTGAGAGGTGAGGCGACGGCTGTAGCCGCCGACTCTGACTCCCAAAGCCCTACACCGAAACACCGCGCCTCTATAACTTTAGCTGCCACAACTAACCCCTTGGGTCATCAGCAAAGATCCTTGCGTGATCAAAAGGCAGAAAATAATTGCGCTTTGGTCGCGCGATTGACTTTTGTTGCTGATTCAACGGAACATTCTTTCTGCTTTGCTGACTGTCCTGAAAACAGCGAAAAAATTGGTTCGGGCAACTAATTGTTTTTCTGCCGGCGGGGCCCCGTTAGTAGTCCCGCATACCGCACCGACCGCACAAACAAATCACTGTGTTCAATCCTCCTCGCAATGCCCGCAATGCGAAGAGCATGGCACCGCTGTAGCTTACAAACTAGTTTGTTTGGATCGGACCTTCCATAGACTCGACCATCCTGCAGTCCGGAGCGGCTCGCTAATTAGTGAGTGGGTCCTGAAGGATACCGGCCGCTGCGGGTGAGGGCTGGAAGGGGAGGACGCGGGGCGGGGACCGGCAGGACCGACGGGACGCCAAGGCGGGGAGCCCCGCGCTCCGCCCTCAAAACAATTGCAGCTCAAGCAGGGAAGGCTTCCCCGTCCCGCCCCAGCGGTTCGGCAGCGTGAAGGCGAGTGCGCCTCAGGTCGGCCCCGGCTCAGATCAGCTCCTTTCGGCTCGGTTCGGCTCGGCTCGGATCAGCTCAACTGGACTCGGCTCGGCTCGGCAGCCGGCCGGTTCCATCTGCATTTAGAATGAGGCCGACGGCCGACAACTGACATGAAAGAGAGATGGCGCCCGTGCCTCGGACGCTCCTCAAACGAATTCCAGTTTTTTTTTGACAAACATGCGACATTTTCAGAGAAGCTTTAACTCTTTTAGAAGCAACGATTTTTTTTTCTTTTTCCATTTTTTTTTTTTTTTGCCGTGGTGCCGCTGGTGTCCGGCAGAGCAGCAGGGAAGGGCGCGGAGAGGACGCTGTGTCCAGCAGCGCCGAGCGCAGCGCGAGGCACGTCTGCGTCCTATTCAGTTTGCAAAACTTTCACCGGGAGCCAAAACCTTGTTCCGCGCGCCCGGCCGGGGCTGGGCCGGGCTGGGCCAGGCCGAGGCCGTGCTGCTCCACCCCCAGCTCCACGTGCCCCGCGCCTTGCAGTTGTGCGGCCCGGGCGCGGACCGACGGACGGGGACCCAACCGTGTACGCTGCCCTCCCCGCACCGCCCCGCACCGCCTCACTGCCTGCGCTGCCTCACTTCTCGGTAATGAGGTCCATGCCATGTGAGGGCGGAGGGGAGGGGGGGGAGAGGGGGAGGTCTGCAATTCAACCCACATGCCGCGCGGGGGCCGCGCTGCCGCCGCCGGCCAGCAGGTAATGCGCAGAAGGGCTGCGAGTGCCCCTTGTGCCCCCCCCCCCCCCCGCCCCTTCCCCGCCTACGCGAAACACCGCCCCCGCCGGCCCGCCCCGCCGCGACGAAAGAGCTCTGATTCACTCGTGTAGCAGAGGACACACACACACACACACACACACACACACACACACACACACACTCACTTTGGCAGCAGGTGGCAGTAACGAATCTGTAATTCTACTTCAATTTCCCCTTACGCGCCCTTGTGACCCGCCCCCACGGCCCTCACGGCCCCCATGGCCGCCTCCCTGCCACCGCCGCAAAGACGGCCGCCGCCAGAGAGCTTCACTGGTCCGAAGGGTGCGCCCTCCCCGCCCCCTCCCTCCCGCACCATATTGTTGCCCCCCCCCTCCCCGCTTCCCCTCAACCCGCACACACACACACACACACACACACACACACACACACACACACACACACACACACACACACTGGCCGACCATCGCTGCTTTCGGTGGTTCAATTGCCTCCCTGTCAGTCAGCTGCCCACATTATACACGCACACACACACACACACACACACACACACACACACATGTGCCCCGCACAGTAAAAAAAGAGAGAAAAATTACATCTGTAAACTGGCCAACCAATTTTAGTTCTCGCAACCAAATCTTTCGAACGAACCTTTTTTTTTTGCGTGCAGAGAACGGTGCAGCGGCGGTGCAGCGACGCACGCAAATGGTGGGCTGGGGCAATAACTGTCCAGTGGCTGTAAAATCTCTCGAACGGGGGTGGAAAGAAATCCGTGGAACGCATAAAAGCACTCATTGCGCTGAGAGTTCCCCGGGGCGTGGAGAGGGTCCAGCAGCCCCCTCCCCACCCCCCCCCCCCCCCCCGCCGTAATACAGTATATGCGTTTAGCGCACTTTTATGGCGTTTTTATGCAGCGAGTTTGTAAACTGCGCGGCCTCTGTCGTGCGTACACAGACGTAACTCGGCAGACGAGGGAGAGGTAGGGGTGGGAGGGGTCAGATCTGGTCAGATCTGGTGGTATCGGGTCCCGAGCCGATACAGTGCGGAGAAGAGCATCACGCATTTCGAACTCGCACAAAAAACAGGAACGGTCGCGTCCACAGACGGTTGTGCTCTTAAGCACCGTCACTTCCGCGGGGTCTTCCGGCGCAAACGAGCCGCTCTCGATACATGCCACTCCTTTGTGACCCTTTTGGATTCCGGCCGGCCAAGTCACCCTCTGCGCCACCACTACCGCCACCACCACCACCACCACCACCACCACCACCACCCCGCACCTTCGAGGCGACGCCGGCGCCCCAGCAGATGCACGGCAGGCATGACACGCTCACCGGCAACTACCGACATGAGCAGCGGGGTTAGGTCCAGTTTAAACGTAACTCAGTTTCTAACACCGTGAGAGGGGCCGGCGAGGAGCGGGAGAGGGGAGGGAGAGGGGAGGGAGAGGGAGGGGACGGGGCGTGCAGGGCGGAACTTGAAACCGTAGTATACGCGGATACTCCTACGGGAGAACTTGCGCTATTCCGCCAGGCAATGGCCAGGCTCTCTCCCTCTCTCGCCTTCACTTACAACTCTCCGTTTCTCTCCCTGTGCCCCACACGATGCCCTGGCTCACTACTTACGTGCCACAAGAACGCTAAGTTGTCTAAGTGGAGAGAGACAGAAGGGCAGAGAGAACGGAGGAGGGGAAGAGACACAGACAGGCAGACAGACAGACAGACATAGGATTCGAAAGAGTTTCAGAGATTCAGTGACTCAAAAATGAACGGGAAAAAGTGCTCGGAGGAGGGTAGGGCAGAATAAAAGGGGACAGCAGGGCAGCGAGGCAGAGTGGGAGAGGGACTGCGAAGAGTGAGAGAAGCACTAAGCACGCTCCGAGGGGAGACAGCCCTGGCCCTGGGCAGGGCACCTTACTCGGCGGGACGGCACGGGATTTACAGGTACGGCGCTGTGCTATCCACTCCCCCTCCGGCACGGCACGGCACGGCACGGCACGGCATGCATCTTGTGGTGCGGGTAGCGTTTCCGCGCCGGCTGCTGCAGTTGTGGGCCCGCGGCTAAAGCCAGCTCTCACTGGAGCCACTGGAGCCTCTGGAGCCACTGGAGCCGAATGGTGTCAGCAGAGATATCGCCGCGGTGAGTGTTCGGCAACACCGAGTCCCACTCCGCGTGTCCGGCGGGGCGGGGCCCGAGGCGCCTGGCAGGTAGGCAATGTCGACTCGGTGATGCACTCGTGTGCTGCGGGCTGGCCTACCCTGACACCAGCAGGCGCTCCTCGCCCCGCTCGCTGCTGGAGCCCAGGACGCCGTCCTCTCGTGTCCTTGTCCTTGTCGATGCAGATGGCATGTCGTCGCGGCCGTCGGCGGCCATGCGCGGTATGAGGTCCGGCCGGGATTAGGGGGGGGGGGGGGGAGACTGAGTTCTGCGAGGCGCCCAGTGCCAAATTGAAATAGTGCAGCTTTATGCTCGGCTGTAAAAAGGACGGAGACGGAAGGCGGACGGTTACAGTGTCCAGTCCAGCGGCCCTGCCCTGCCCTGCCTGCCCTGCCGCGCTGGCCCCTCGGCTGGCCCCGATACGCGGCCAGCACACGCCTCTCGTCTTCTCTCACTCTCGCCTCTCGCTGTCCTCGGCCCGCGCGCTATCTCTACCCATTCCGCGTATAGCGTATACCCCCCCCCCCTCTGATTCATCTGATCATCCGCTGGTCGAAATGCGGAGACAACCCCGTCCCCCCCTCCCCCCTTCCTACCCTTCCCCACAAAACACAATCTCCCCCCTCCCTTGGGTCTGTGGACGGGCAGTGTAAGGGCGCTGATATCTGCACCGGCTTCGAAGGCCGTGAAAAAAATAAATAAGAAAGACCTTATAACCATTATAAAAAAGCGAGGCGTTCTAAGGTGCACGAAATGCGAAGCAGGACTAAAAACTTAATAAAGATGGTGTTTGATGATACGTCGCCGTCCTTGCTCGCCAGGACCGAGACCCGCACGACGCAAACTTGAAAAAAAAAAGGGGGCGCAGGCTGTGAAGCCGGGCGATGTGTCCTGCCTTTGTCACCGGGCAAATTAGCAAACCAAATGAGGAAGAGAAGATGTTAATCACTCCTCGCCCGCCTGGAAAAAATTTATAAATAGAGGTCCTTCGGCAGCTTTGGTTTTAAAAAAATGTATTGAAGGGAGGAGGAGGCGTAGAATATGGTGTCAATGTCAAACGGCCTTGGTCCTCTTCAAGGTCATCTGCTGATGATGTGCACAAAATATTACCACCGTAAAAAAAAGATATCGGATAGCGTCAGAGGAGGCAACTGGTCGTTATACTGGTACTGGTTCCTCGTGCGTCGAACATTGAGACGGGATGCGATGGTATAAGGGGGGGGGGGGGGGCTTAGGAATTTTACGCTATGTTAACGTACTGTGGATCAGAAAAAAGCCTTTAATTACAGAAATACATATGGTCCTCACATACGGAGCCACGTCCCTAAGAATGCTGATGCGCGGGTTCCAATACTGTTGGGGCGGGGGAGGGGGGGGGGGGGCAAAAAATTGCTTTTACCTCCACTCACATAGGATGTGTTTCCCGATAGCGAACGCGCCACTCAGCGTCAAGAGCGCCGTGTTCAAATCAACGCGCGGTGAATTCGGGATGGTAATGGCTGCATGCATCAGGTTTTCCAGCTGGACCGGCTCAGACCCCCTCCCCCGCGGATCACAGTTGAGGTGTTCTGACCGTGGGATGATAATTACTGATAGAAAATGAAGCGCCAACGACTAACGAATGACCGGCCGGCAGGCAGGCAGGGTCGTTAGCATCGCCATCACGTATCACTTTGCATGCCATCCTGCCGTCGGCAGTGCACTGGAGAGAGAGAGAGAGAGAGAGAGAGAGAGAGAGAGAGAGAGAGAGAGAGAGAGAGAGAGAGAGAGAGAGAGAGAGAGAGAGAGAGAGAGAGAGAGAGAGAGAGAGAGAGAGAGAAACAGAGCGGGTGAAAAAGCGACTCCAAAAAGGGGATGACAATTGCACAGGGAGATAGGTAGAACGCAGTCGAGTCAATTAAGCAAGCAGACTAGGGTGAGATCATGTAAAAACTTTGGAAGGAAAAAAGAATCTGCGAAAAGATTACCACACGTAACAACTGCGCTTGGACCAGAAGTTCAACCACATACAAATAGCGAAAATGCAACTTGGATATGTTGAGCCTTTGGCTACGTTGTGTGCTGCCGGGCAGGGAACCTCGGGCGTGGCCGCAGAGGCGGGGCGGGGGCCTGTGGCGGGGGCCCGAGCGGACGCCGGGCCGGGCACACTATTGTGGAGGTGACACTCTGACATCACGGCTGGAAGAGGCACACTGCGGCAGACCAAACAGGAAGCCCACTAGGGGAGGGGGGAGGGGAGGGGGCGGCTTAGCGCGGCAAAACAATGCTGGTAAAGTGCACGGCAAGGGGCCCCGGGCCTCCGGGCCGGCAGCAGCCACGGACGGAGTAAACCCGTGTAAGGTAAATTGGTCCCACAATCCTCACACCAGCTCCCCCCCCCCCCGTTCTCTCTCTCTCTCTCTCTCTCTCTCTCTCTCTCTCTCTCTCTCTCTCTCTCTCTCTCTATCTATCTATCTATCTATCTATCTATCTATCTATCTATCTATCTATCTATCTCTATCTCCCCGGTAGGACACCGGATAGTTGTAGTCAGCAGGATTCGTCGTTCGTTGTTTTCCTGTACGCGTTACGTCATGCGACGACGCTTGCACCCAGTCGAGTTCTCTCTCTGTTTCTCCGTCTATGTGTCTCTCTCGCACACACAGAGGAAGGCATCACTAGGAGGGAACCTGTTCCAGAATGTCGGCCACCTCTTCTCTCTCTCTCTCTCTCTCTCTCTCTCTCTCTCTCTCTCTCTCTCTCTCTCTCTCTCTCTCTCTCTCTCTCTCTCTCTCTCTCTCTCTCTCTCTCTCTCTCTGCAGTGTTTGACATGCCGGCGATGTTTTGTGTTCAGCTTCCGCCGAAGGATCCCAAGGAAGGCCGCGCGGACTTCGTCGATACACGGCTTTGGCTGTGTTTGGGCCGCACTGCAGAGGACGCGCTGCTAAGTAGCGCCTGTCTATAGGGATCACCCTCCCGGCATGGGGATCAGGGGACGGCGGGGCACAATAGGAGGAGGGGAGGGGAGGGGAGGCGCGGATCGACACTAATCCACCCCTTCGTCGCCCTGTCCGCATTTGTTCCCCTGCTATGCCGGGGCCGCCAGGGGCTCCACCAAAGCTGTACCGCACAGCATTTGTTTCGGACATTCTTTTGGTGTGTGGTTTTGACTACAAAAAAAAAAAAACCTTCTTTATTTGCATTGCAAAGCCGATGATGAAGACGCATCTCCACTTCAAACGGGGGAGCGGGGAGCTACTAATCTCTCTAATCTCCACCAAAACTCTCGCGGCGGAGGGGGGGGGGGGAAATCAGAAATGCTTCTCAACTCCCACCCGCGACGCGTTCCGTTCCGCAAGGACATCGATGACTACGATTTCCAAACAAGTGTATAATCCTCACTCACACATGTCGCTGCTTCATCAGCACCACTTGAGTCCCGCCGGCGCACACGTTGTGCTATGTCCGGGGACTGCCGCCTCTAACGAATCGAATCTCGCAATCCCAGACACTCCTTGCCTCGCCTCGCGCGTGAGCTGCCATATGGTTCACTCAGCAGGGCCGCGCCGAGTGCTAACTGTACAGTAATCGTGGGGGGCCCGGAATCCCATGGGAAGCGAGGTCCCGGGTGATTCTGTACCTTCAAGTCATCACGCAGAACTAACAACGGAAGCATAGTCATTCGCCAGCAGCAGGCAGAGCGGCAAAATCGTTCCTCGCCAAGACGATTTCCAGTGCGATCATCTGTATGTCTGTCTGTCTGTCTGTCTGTCTCTCTCTCTCTCTCTCTCCCTCTCACTCTCTCTCGGTGCGCTCCTGCCGGCTCGAGTGTACTCTGTTGGTGCGGCGGGAGGAGAGAGGGGCAGGCTGGAGCGGGCCGCGATGAATTTTGGTCGAGTTCGGTCCAAGTTTTAAAGCTGCTGGCACCGCTCCCCTCCCCTTCCCTCCCCTCCCCTCCCCTTCCTCGGGCGGTTTGCGCGCGGACTATAACAATCATCATCTGGCGCTAAATGCCATTCTGTGGCGTGGCGAGACGGTAGGGAGGGGGGGGAGGAGAAACAAGCTTCGGGCGCAATTTACTGAAGCCTCATTGAGATGGCCATTAGCGGATCATAGGATTAGAGGAACAGACCCCCCCCCCCCCCCCGCGCTGATCTGCTGTGCTCTGCTCCCGGTGGCGGTCCAGTCGCCTGCCAGCTGCTATTATCAAGCGCGGCAGTTATCGGCGGTCCGAGGACTGCTTGAGAGGCCGGTAGGTCTCGGTTCCGTGAGGTGGGGGCGGCCCTTAGCGGTCCTAAGGCGTCCCTCGGCAGCCCTCGGCGGTCCTAGGCGTCCCTCGGCAGCCCTCGGCGGTCCTAAGGCGTCCCTCGCCAGCCCTCGGCGGTCCTAAGGCGTCCCTCGCCAGCCCTCGGCGGTCCTAAGGCGTCCCTCGCCAGCCCTCGGCGGTCCTTAGGCGTCCCTCGCCAGCCCTCGGCGGTCCTTAGGCGTCCCTCGCCAGCCCTCGGCGGTCCTAAGGCGTCCTTCGCCGGCCCTCGGCGGTCCTTAGGCGTCCCTCGCCAGCCCTCGGCGGTCCTAAGGCGTCCCTCGCCGGCCCTCGGCGCTCGGCGGTCCTTAGGCGTCCCCCGGCAGCACAGAGTGTGTTCCGCAGCGCGTGGCCCCCGCGAGGAATTAACAAGTGTAGTAGTTTATGCCGAGTGTCTGTTGAATTTATTGCAGACCCTCATTGTTCTGTCAACAAGGGAGATTCAGTGCTGGAAGCGCTGAAATGTATTTTATTTTCGGGGCCCTTCGACCTCCGGCTTCGACGCGGGTCTGTTGAAACGAAGCGCTGTGGGCTGCGCCTGGGCTGCGCGCTGTACTCCCCTGGCTGTAGTCATGACCTTACACTACGGGTAAGGGAGTCAAGGGCACGGAAAGGGGTCCGTGTGTGTGAGCACGCGTGTGTGTGAGCACGTGTGTGTGTGAGCACGTGTGTGAGCACGTGTGCGTGTGCGCGTGTGCGCGCGTGCGCGCTAGTGTGCAGGTGGACACGGGGGTTAGGTGGTCCCATGCCTTCCACATGCGGCGCATTAAAAATTCAAGGCGCGAGCGCGCGCTTTTTTTCTCGGCCAGGATTCGTAGTACAAGTCTGTTCGAGAGCCAAGCGGGAGTGAGGGAGAGGGACGAGAGAAGGAGAGAGAGAAAGAGAGGAGGGGGTGGGGGGTGGGGAGGAGCAGGACTTCCAGAGGAGCAATAGAGCATGCATAGGCGTGGGGATGGGGGTTGGCGGGTTGGCGGCGCTTCAAACCCTTTCGTGAGACTCCGGGAATGTCCGGGCGGCGAGTCTTGTCGGGGCAGCTTGAGTCAAAGTCAGCAATTAAGTGTGCACTTCCTGAACAAAACTCATAACGAAGCCCCGTGCTGTAGGGGGGGGGGGGGCGAGCAATATGTATACGTAGAGAGAGAAGGGGGGGGGGGGGCGACATGATGTTTCTGCGGCGCCCTTGGAGAGAAGCACAACAGAGCGTCATGTAAGATTGTCCAGGTAGCACTCGCAGGTGCCTTCAGGGTTGGAAACCTAACCTAATCACTGGTTTTTGATTTTCAATACGCATTGCAAAAACTGCTGCATTGCAAACAGTTTGCGATAACGTGGTCCTAATTTCTAATGGGAGTGCATCATTATTTCTTTGCAATCACAATTTATCGCAAATTTTAGTGATATGTATTGCAGTTCCAAATACAGGGATCACGCACAAATTTATTTTACTGCCTTTCAAGGTAAATAAGGCACCTTGCAGGCGCCGACTGTCCGTCATGCGTGTTGTAGGGGCGGTTGCCAACCTCAAAGGCTCACCCTGCCTGGGGGCCGCCAGGCGGGCAAGAGAGACATTTCCGCAAATGTTGGTGGCGTGGTTGGTCGCGGGGGTGTTGTAGAGGGCTGCGGTGTGGTCCGAGCGCATGAGTGTGTCACACGGGCCCTCCCGCCACCGTCGCTGCCCGCCCAACGGCAGTAACACGATTGAATAATACAAGACGCGCTACGCACTGCCATGCGGTGCGCGGTGCGGAGCCGTGTGGGGCCGGAGCCGTGCGGAGCTGTGGGCTAGGCAGCCGGGCCGCCGCTTGTTCCGGGGGGGGGGGGGGGGGCTAAGTCAACGCAGCAGAGGTGGCGTGTTCGGTCTGCTTCCAGGACAGGTCCACAGAGCAACATAACACACACACAACACACACACACACACACACACACACACACTTTCTTAGCGCTGGAAAAAAATACCGCAATGGAAAAACAAGGGCTTCCACAACATTGAGTCGACCCTCGTTTTTACTGTTATATAAAAAGGTGAAATAAAGATGATGGGGTTTTAGATGGGAGGATTGGAGGCCGCACGGGGTCGCGACAAGGCTACGACATCGGCTGACTGCAGAGCTCGGCAGAGCACTACCCTGCTGCTGCTGCTGCTGCTGCTGCTGCTGTTCGTGTGGCCACCCGAGATGGTCTCGGAGACCGTCGGAGACTGCCCCCCTGGTGCCTGTGGGCGTCCGGATCACCCCGCCGCTTCCAGCCGCCCCGGTCACCCCCGGCCGCCCCCAGCCGCCCCCCGCCGCCCCCGGGCACCAGGTGTGTGTGCCGGACCGGACTCAACCACTTGTCCAGTGTCGCGCCCTGGCGGCCGATGCCCGAAACAGTAAACTACTGAGCACCGCTGGGGCGGCCGCTAAGGGCCTGGCCATGGCCCGACCCCCAGCCCAAGCCAAGGGCCCAGCGGGCCGGCGGCCGGCGGCCATGATAACAAGTCAGCTGTAGTGCGTTGCCGGTGAGCGCCCGGGGGGTAGGCCAGCCCGCGCCACAGCAGTGCCCGCCGGCCGCCAGCTGGGCTGGGGCTGGAACTCGAACCGGACCGACTGGTGCTGGTAGTGGTGGTGGTGGTGGTGGTGGTGCATGGTGATATTGGTGCTGCCGGAGAACACGCGCAAAAGCAGTGTGTATCGGCGCCGTTCAATCAGGTGAGAATCTCTGAGTGGTCCGAGACGGCGGTCCGCAGATGTGTTCCGAAAGATAACTGTAGACTCTAGAACTTGGTCGGTGGCAGGGATTTAAAGCCCCGTAATATTACCGGTAAGATTCGCCAAGTTACTGTAACTTACAGTAATATTACCCGACCTTGAAAAATGTGGTATTTTTCGGTAATATTCAGATTTTCAAACTCTGAAAATTAGCTGCATTTGGTGTAAAAAAAAACGGCAAAAATGGGTGGGTCCTACCTCGTCCCAGACTTCCGTCCGGAACCGTTCCTGCTTAACTTCGGTGTTCGGATGGGAACCGGTGTACCAGGAGTTGACCGCCGCTAAGACACAGGCACGACGCAGCCACCTTGGTAGGCAGGCTTCCGCAACGGCCAACATCGCCCCTTCCGCTGACCAGATTTCAGGAGTCAGCCCCCTTCGACCAGCCAGTTGGTCTGTGGCCGTGAGGCCACTCCCTCGCGGATTGAGAGGGAGGTAGGATGCCCAGATCGTACACGGCCGAAGCCGATTGTACTCTACTCTTCTACGCCATGTATCCAAGTAGGTGTTGCCCGAATACTCCAGATTCCGAGGCCTTACGCTTGAAAAATGTAGAAGGCCGAACCCTAGGCCTCTACATTTAACTTCTGCCGAGTCTTGGCAAGCACCATTCCCCTGCTCGGGCGTCGAACCACTGAGTCAACGAGTGTATTCAACCTCCGGGGAATGGCCGCGGCCCAACGTCCGCGGTCACTCAGACAACACACTTTGAACACGTTCTTTTGGTATATTTTACCCACCATCCTCTGTCGGCAGACTTCAGAAAAATTTTTACTCCGGCAAAGAGTTGAACCCCGGACCTTGCGATCATCGACCGGCCCGCTAGCCCACTACGCTACGGAGCGATGGTGGAAGGGAGCAGCGCGCTGTCGATACTTTAGCCACTGTGGTCCCGCAGAGAGCAGAACCGATGGGATGATTTGGCTACTGTTATGTGGAAAAACATACTAAAGCGTACTATTTTTAACAAATATCCGCAGTAAATAAATCTTTCTCATTTTTACCAAAAATCTTTCCGTAACTTACCGTAAGGTTGAATCTCACTGGTATTTTAAAATCCCTAGTCGGTGGGGGAAGAGGGAGGGGGGCATGTAACGTGAACGTGGACTCGAGGGACCGTCCGTAAGTGACGAAACGCTCCCTCCGTGGACTTGAGGGGCCGTCCTAAGTGACGTAACGCTCCCTCCGTGGCTCCACTTTGTGAACACACGGCGAACCGTGGTGCGTTGGAGAGCAGTGCTCTAATGACAAGGTGCAGGATAACATTTGCCCCCGACCGCTGCCCCCGCTGCCCCCGCTGCCCCCGCTGCCCCCGCCCCCACAGCAGCTCCCTTTCATGTCCTCCGATCCCTCTCGCCGCAAATGTTCTTGGGAGTTGTCTGCCGAGGGGTCGGCCGAGTCTGAGTTGGGGTTTCTGTTTCCGCCCGCAAGTTTGGGCTCCGCGTGCGTGCAGACGGTGTGCAGGCCGCGCCCTCGGCGGGGTCCGGCGGCGCCCTCCGTGCGTACGGCTGGAACGACCTGGCCCTACGGCGGCTGCCACGCTGACCCCCCGCGAAGCCCGCGAACCCTACATGAAGAGCAGCGACTCCAGCCGATAAATCCAAACACAAGTTATACTCTGTTGTAAAAAAAAAAAAAAGTTAAAACATCAGAAAGAATGGATACAGAAAAACACAGATGAAATGAAAAACTGCCGCGACCGGCCCGTCCTGCCTCAGACGGGAAGACAGAGCGAGAGAAAATAGCAACGCGGAAGTCAGGAGCAGATTCAGATTAAAAATATTCCAACGCAACGTGTTTCCCTGAGGTTTATTTTTTTTCTCTCTCTTTTTTTTTCACTTTTATACCATAACGTTGCGTTCCATTATACCGGAATGTTACCGGGAGCGGAGGTAGCGGTGGGGGAGGAAGCGGCCGGGCAAAGAGAGTGAGAAAAGGGAGGGGGGGGGGGGGCTGCCCGGCCCACCTGTGCGCGTGATATTTCATACATTTGACGACAAACTTTCCCTCTCGATGGACACAGCGCGCTGGGCTGAACCGTGTGGCCCGGGCCGGGCAGCCCCCGCCGGGCAACAACATCGGCTGCCAAAGTTATTCCAGCAAAACTGATTTCTCTTGTTCTTTTTATTTATTTCGCGCCTTTCTGGGCGGGTGCTGTGGACCGGGTCCGGGAGACTAGGGACCGTTCACAACTCACGTGACGCCCGCCACCGCGCCTAGCGGGCCGGGAGAGGTAGGTCATCTCTTTCACGAATTCCTAGATTGTTCCTCGATTTTGTTATGAAAGAGTAATAAAAGGTATTTTTACCTACAGTCGAATTTTTTTTTTTTTAACCGCGCCTTTCCTTTCACGCCCACGCCACCGCCGCCGCTGGCAAAATATTACGCGGCATGCACGCCGGCGACGCCGCCGCTGACGGCTGTGTTTGTCTCTCACGCCGCCGCCGTCAGAGCTGCCGTCGGCGCCCAGGTCTGCACTAGCGCCGAAAGCGTCTGCGGTCTGCCGACAGCCCCACTCCAGCCGCCTCCGCGCGGCACCTAACATGTGGATGGGGCCGCAGGCTCCGCAGGCCCCGCAGGCCCGCACACCGAACGTCCTCGGATCACATTTCCGACAGTCACACGGCCCGCCAGCCAACGAGAAAGCAAACCGAAGGGGAAATAAACGCCTCGAGAGGCGGCGCGGAAATTGTGTATATATAAAACCCAGGGAGCGGGGAATTTGAAACCGTCCGCGCGCTGCGCAGCGCTCTGCCCCGCTCCGCCGCCATTGTTTTGGCTGCCGCCCCGGGGCGCAGCGCAGCGACGCAGCCAGCGGCCGGCAGCCGGCAGCCGGCGGCCAGGAAAACAGAGACTGACTCCATTTTATCATTCCATTGCTCCTCGAGCTCCGCTGTTGGGTTTTCACTCAGGCGACAACCCAGCTCCCATTCCCTGACCACCCCCCCCCCCCCCCCCCCCCCCCCCCGGGCACCGCATGGCACCGCACGGCACCGCGCCGGCAAAGCTGTGCTGGCGACGAGCAGCCACTGGCAGCCACCCCCACGGGGGCCGCGGGGCCCCGGGGCACCAAAGGAGATGGCAGTCGCCTGGGGCTCCGGGGGCACCAAGACTCCTCTCGCAGTATTTTCACACCGCGCTTCTCGCTTCACTTGGCCCGGTCATATCCGCCTCGGACGGACACAAAATATCGTATCGCTTCAGAACAGAGGCGAGGGAACAAGCTGATGAAGGGGGCAGGAGACATGGGGATTATGGCCGCTAGTTAATTTCTGGCAGGCGCCAGACAAGGCGCGGTAATGCAGAGAGGCGGTGTCGGGGGGCGGTGTCCGGGGGTGGCGCCGCGGAGGCGGTGTCCGGGGGCGGCGTCCGGGGGCGGCGGCGGCAGCCAGACCACTGCGGCCGGTCGGACCAAACTTCCACGGGAGAAAACCGCCGCCGGAGCACGGAGTTGCTCGAACAGCTAAACAAGCAGATGCCGACTCGGGGTTATTATTGGAAAGACAGTTAGATAAGGAGCAAGGACACGGGAGGACACCCAGGCTGGGCAAGACGGTGATGGTGAGCCGCTGATACGGCTAGCCGGGCCCGCACGGCCCGCACCGGCGGCGAGCGGAACTAGTCGACCAACGTGCCAGCCGGCCTCAGTGCCCGCGGCGGGGCCGGACCGGTCACCGGAAAAGTGAGGAGGAACAGGAAGGTCTGATCCCGAGTGTCAACAGGAGCAGCAAGAGGAGATTCCCTCCCCGACAGTTACCACAAGATACACATACAGAAGCGGCGCGCCCGGTTTCGCACCATCCTCAATTTTCTGTCAAGGTTCAAAAATACCGCGGGGCACCTCGACATGTGGAAATGGGTTTCCCCTCGGAAGGGAACCACAAAGAACCTTTCGCGAAACATTTTCCTCTTTTAGTTTCGTTTTTCGCGGAGCGAGCGGGCGAGCGTTAGCGAACTGCGAAGGGCTATCAGCGGCCGAAATATTTTTTGTCCGTTATATGTCCGCCTAGTATAAATGCTGTTAGCAGCAAACTTGAACATTAATTTGTCCGCAGTGAGTTGTCCTGCCGACCGCAGTGGGGCGCGCAGGTCCTGCCGGGAGGATCGGCAAAAAGGACGAGCACATCAGGACCAGGGGCAAAAAAATAGAAAATCCCACCGGCTTTAAAGAGCACACACGCACGCTCAAAAACAGCGGGAGCGATCCGCAAACAAATGAACAAACAGAACGAGATGCAGGCTGTGTCAGCAAAGCAAACACAGCGACCCAAGCTTACGCCAGACGTCGCCGTGGTGGCACCACGCCGGGCATCCCGGCCCCGGCCCCCGGCCCAGCGCAACCGGGTTAACAAACCAGAACAAACGCACACAGTCATTCTCGCTCGCATACCTTTGTTTAGAGCCCTGGTTGGCAATCTCTATTCCATAACAACCACTCGACGCCAGAATATACCGTGATGCATGATTCGTGGTTTCGATTTCGTCCTCCGGGGGGGGGGGGGCAGTGACAGTGTACTGACGAATTTCAATAACGAACCGCGGCAGTAATACTCCGGACGCTGCATCAACTTGTACTCGCGTCAAAGTTTCCTCCCCAGGCTGGCGGCTAGCCGTGGCCCTGGCCCAGCCGTGGCCCAGCCTGCCTGGGGGTTACTGAATGCCTCGTCCAACTTAGGACCTCACCAACCCCTTTATCCTTGTCCTGACAACCTTCTCCCCCCTCCGCGCGGAGAGCTTCTTGCGGCTCCAGAACCGCTCGGCTTATTATGTAGTTTCGTCTACGTGGACAGACGGGAACTTTCTGCGAGCACCGTAAACTCGCAGTCACTCGGTCAACTGGCAGACCCACACATCTTCCTTTCGATAAAGAACATAAATTCGAATCGAATGATCAAGAAATTCAGTTCTAGACTTTTCTGTGATCAGGCATGCATCAGGCAGGCATGCATCATACGGTTTTCATTACTTCAGGGAGGTTTCGAGCTTCAGCTCTCTTTATCCAGGTCCCTCTTGTCCTATCGATGTACTAACATGTGGTCGTTGACAAATTTAAATATCTCTCTCTCTCTCTCTCTCTCTCTCTCTCTCTCTCTCTCTCTCTCTCTCTCTCTCTCTCTCTCTCTCTCTCTCTCTCTCTCTCTCTCTCTCTCTCTCTCTCTCTCTCCTACACTCCACACTCCCCTCCTCTTCCCTCTCCCTCTCTCATATATGAGGGGGCAGGCGCACTGTGAAACATGTCCACTTTAGGGCAACACCACCAGCATCAGAAGGGAGAGGGGAGGGGGGGGGGAGGGGGAAGGAAAACAAGAAGTGGTGTGGTCGTGGTCAGGAACGCACCGCCAACTTTGAGGCCAGTGGTGCCGGGCTGCCGGCCGGGCCGGGCGGGTTGCGAAGGGTTTGCGATGGGAAAGGAAAGGAAGGGGTTCGGAGGGGTTGGCGGCGTGCAGCACAGGGCGCGGAGAGTCGCTGGTCACTTCTGCGGCTCCCGGCCCGAGCAAACCCCTTCATTGTTCCTCTCCTCGCCGCGGCCAATCGACCCCCCCCCCCCCCCCTCTTTTCCAACCCCTCCGTTCTTCCTCAAACTTTACGCATTTTATTACTAGTCACGCGGCCGCGTTCGGAAACGGTCAAACATTTTTTTCGCTCCCTTACTATCTTTACCGACTTCCTCACATTCTCTCTCTCTCTCTCTCTCTCTCTCTCTCTCTCTCTCTCTCTCTCTCTCTCTCTCTCTCTCTCTCTCTCTCTCTCTCTCTCTCTCTCTCTCTCTCTCTCTCTCTCTCTCTCTCTCTCTCTCTCTCTCTCTCTCCATTCCCCTCTGGCCTACGTGACTGTGTGGCTGGCTTGCGGTTTTATTCGATAGAGAGAAACGGGGAGGAGGGTTTTTCGGACAGGATGGGAACCGCGAATGCCGGCGGATGCCAGCGAATGCCTGCCAATCGCGATAAAACAAGGCCAATAAACAGGAGCCGTCGACTGCATGCCGAAGTTGAATAATCACGACGGAGGCAAACTTTAAGCGTTTGTGTGCGTGTTCTCTCTCTCTCTCTCTCTCTCTCTCTCTCTCTCTCTCTCTCTCTCTCTCTCTCTCTCTCTCTCTCTCTCTCTCTCTCTCTCTCTCTCTCTCTCTCTCTCTCTCTCTCTCTCTCTCTCTCTCTCTCCCTATCGGCCTGCTCTCTGGGTCCCCCCCCTCCCCTCCCTCACTCCCTTTTCCGCAGTGTTTTTAAGGGTTGTTTTCCGGCCACTTTGGTCGCGTGCTGAAAGACGTGCGGCGCCCAATCCCAGTGGCACCGGTACCGAGAGGAAGGGTCTGATCGGGAGCGTACAGCGCAGGCTACGCAGGCTGATAAGACATGACGGCTCGGAGACTCTCGCCGGGGTCCTGCGTGGCCTCACTAAAACTTACAGCACACTCAGGGTTGCCTACCCAGCAGGCTCCATGTTCAGGCTGCCCGAATGAGGCATGGCCTTCCGACAGTAGGCGTACTTTTAACGGACGATCCCATGGGCACCTCAGAATCCCCTCCAAACACCGGTCAGACGGCCAGACAAACGATCGCAGACATGATCATAGACCTTGGACACAATTTTTGATTTTCCCCGGGAGACTACACGGCACTCCGTCACAATGGACAGAAAGAGAGAGAGGGAGAGAGACAGGGAGAGAAGAGGGAACGATGATAGCGGCGGGGTGGCAGGAGTGGGGGGACCAAACGGTCCGGTCAGGCAGCAGACCAGGGACCCTCATTGTGAAAGTGTCTAGCGCACCAACGTCGTAAAATCGGAGATCGTCAAAACTCGAGAAAGTTGGAAACGCTGCTCGTCGCCGAGTTTCCTTTCTCTTGTATCTGCGCCCGTAAAAAAACGGCCAATATATTTGGCATAGATGGCATCAGATCTTGGCGGGAGGGAGAAGTGGCCATGTTTGTGGAGGGGCGTGAAGACACGCGCACGGACAGGCACGCGCACGGACAGGCCCGCGCACGGAGAGGCACGCGCACGGAGAGGCACGCGCACGGACAGACACGTGCGTGCACGGACAGACACGTGCACGGTCAGGCACGCGCACGGACAGGCACGCGCACGGACAGACACGCGCACGGGCGCCTAGGCAGGGCCGCATGAGAGAGAGAGAGAGAGAGAGAGAGAGAGAGAGAGAGAGAGAGAGAGAGAGAGAGAGAGAGAGAGAGAGAGAGAGAGAGAGAGAGAGAGAGAGAGAGACGCCGGCGGCGACAGCCCGCGACAGCCACGGTGCTCCCGTACGCGATCCCCTTTCCGTTCCCGATAAACAATGGCGGTTAAATTGAAACCTTCAGTTGGCTGGGAGAAGTGCGGTGGAACTGCGCCGCTGTATTCAAATCCAGTCGCGAATGACAGCCCGCCCCGGAGAGGGAGGGAGGGAGGGAGGGAGGGAGGGAGGGGCCCATACCCCCCCCCCCTCTTCCCCACGAGTAACGACCTGGCCTTTTACGCTGTTGGACTTGAGGAAAAGAAGTCAAGTGCAAAATTAAAGAGATATTCTGTGATTGCCCTGGGCGGCCTTGGGCGGGGAGGGCAGGGGCCGCCCCTTGTAGGGCCACTGCAGCCCCATTCATCCGAAGAAACAGTGTAAATGACTTCTGGGCGAAAAAGAAAAGCAGCAGCATCGGGGAGGGTAAGCCAAGGGGCGGGGCGGGGCGGGGGCAAAGGTAATTCGGCGAGTGTTTGCAGAGTACGTGACTGTGAGCGCAGGACTTTCTGCTCCATCAGGCTTCCATCATTAGAGCCGCTTTGTTATACTCTGCTGCTTCTTCAAATCTTTTTTTGTTTATTTTTAAAATATCACGTCATTTTTGGTCACTTTCCACTTGACAGACAGGCAGATCATATGAGCTTCCCGTCTCGTACACCCCGAAGTTATTTATCGACTCAGTAATGGCTGGTCACTGGTCAAGGAGGTGGCATTATTGACGACTGCCACCGACAGAGATAAAAAAAATTTGTGAAAGTTGTTATGGATTGTTACCAAGAGCGCGTTGTGGTACAGTTTTGCCTCACAAGAAACTTTTGGTTCTCTTTTGTTTTTTGGTGATCTGACTTTTAATATGATTCGTACTGCCATCTTCTCTTATTGGAGGAAGAAGTTTTCCTATAGCGAGAGGTTCCTTCATCAATGCCACCTGGCCGCTCCGCTCTGATGAAACTGATTTGTCCCAATTACAGTTTCTCCAAGAATGTATCTCCCCTTAGCCTCGTTTGCATTGACTGCATATTTTACAATATCAATGAGTTCGGGAAAGGTGAGCAGTGGTGGGATATCTTTCAAACAAAAAGTAACCAATCAGGATTTTTACTTTTTGTTCAGGGAGTGAAAAAATTGCAAGTCTGGCCCCTGTCGGCCGAAGCCAGATACATACTAGCTGTGGCGTGTCTTTTACACCGCTGTAATTGTACGCCTTCACAGACCTGTGAAGAGATGGTATCAGCGGCCAACTGCACGCCATGTCCCGTGCCATAGCGGCTACAGCGGCGTGGCAGGCGCTGCTGCGGCTGTGGCCGCGTGCATCGAGAACAGCGGAAATGCGAAGGAAGAATTAGATTCTTAGGCAATGAATATTGCGCTGAAAGCAAAATCCGCAAGCTTTCTGCCGCCTAATGATCGGTTCATCCACATCAGTAGATCCAATTTATTCTCCAACTTCTCCAGTCGCGTTTTGTTTGTGCGATAAAACGACTCCGACTGTTCGTTTGTCAGTCCGACGCCAACAACCAGGCATTTCGTCTGCCTTCGTTTTTATTCTTTTCCAATCCCGCGCTGCTCTTCGGGAACAACAGTGAGGCGAGCGATAGGGGCGGGGGAAAAGAGAGAGTCAGGTCTGATCAATTATCTGATGAATAATATTCCAGCCGGCTGTGTCGAGGGCTGTGCCCCGCCCGGCTCGCAGGCAGCCACGACACCGCCTTCACTGCCGATGTCAACAGAACAGACACCACCAGAACCGCGCTCTCAGCACACCGAAATAAAACAATAAAAAAAAAAACTCTCAGCAAATTACGGTGTGTGTAATACTTGGTCGGCATAAACATGGGAGTGATAAGTGTCGCGTTGCGTGACGAGCATCGCTCTTTTCACAGGCCAATGACAGCGCTCGGCTGATACGAAAAAAAAATCCGCCTCATCCGCTCGGCCAATCACGACCAATCCCCTGATCCTCCGCGACGCGACCGAGTCTATTTGTAACAAAGAGACGCGCCCAGTTGATGGGTTTGGTGGGCCCAGCGTAGGATGCACTGCAAACACTGATTTTGACGAGAAAAACTGTGACTCTGCCTGAATATGTCTGTGATAGTGGATAGTGACATTTTATATTACTTGGTGTTCCAGTTTCAGTTCCCGTCCGGTTCACTATTGGTTTGTTTATAAATTCGTTTGGTAAGTCAGTGGTACATAGCCTTTTGTGTATCTCGCTTTCCCTACATTCCCGCTTCTCCTCGTCGTCCTTCCTCGTCGCACCCACTCCACTGCCACCGCCCTCATAAGCCGGCCAGGCAGCGCTAGGCCGGGGGCGGCCGGGGGCGGGTGAAAGGGGGCGAGGGGCTTGTGAAACGCGAGCCGAGGCATAGGCTGGCAAAACTGCCTGTAAAAACTTTGTCCAATTGCTGTGGACATGTTGGGTTTCGCGTCCGACACTATCCCCTGCTAACACCGCCCCCACTCCTCGCCCCGGGGCGCAAGCGAACACCAAGTGCAACAGCTTCCCTTTGTCCCTTCGCCTCTGCGTGGACTGCGGGAAAGTAACAAGAAAGAGTTCGTCCCCGCCAAGTGCCATCTTGACTCCTGACGATTCGCCTCTAGCCTGAAGTCTGAAAGTGTGAAAGAAACAAAAAGATGAGGGGAAAAAAGGCTATCTAGTTTAATACACCCCGCATAATTTTATTGTAACCACTCTTATCACAGCGATGAAATATTTTCTAAAGAGATGTATGTATACCGCGGCCACGCGAGCAGCACACAGACCGCATTACCCTCGGCATTTCCCCGAACCCGCCCGACTGAAACCATGTTATTTCCGTGTAATTTTTCCCTCTGACAACACGGACGCGTCCGCGGCGTATCTGTGAAACAGGGATGCAGGACTGTGACAGCGCAGCAGCAGCAGCAGCAGCAGCAGCAGCAGCGCAGGCAGCGGTAGCAGTGGCGCTGCCGTCGTGCGCCGACTGCGGACGGAAAGAGCTTGTCGGACATTTTCGTGAGGGCGAAGGACAGGGAGGGCAGCGAGACTCCCTGCAGCCCCCGGCCCCCCGGCAGGGCGCAGGGCGCAGGCCGACTTGCGACTGCCGCCCGTTTGACTTTCCCCGCGTCGCTCAAGTTGGTGCGACTGCCAACTGCAATTAGCCCTGCGCCGTGTCGCCGGCTGTGTTGGCTCGCCTGTCTGCCTGCTGCCTGCCTGGTACCTCTGTGACCTGCATGTGCGGTGCCCGCCGGAACAGTCTCACCAGCAGCGCCACGCCGCGCCACGCCCACCAGAGATTAATTGTCACAGCGGGTAATGAGCACCCGTGGCTCCGCGGCCCGGCTGTGGTGGCTCCGTCAAAAATGACACGATAAATTATTGCCAGGCGACGACGACAAAGCCAGCGCTGTCGGAGGCAGAGGGGGGGGGGGTAGCAACACACGTGCGCACGCACGCACACACAGTGCGGCGCAGTCTGAGGCAGAGGGGCGGTTGCAACGCGCGCGCGCGCGCACACATACATACACACACACACACACACACACACACACACACACACACCGCGGCGCAGTCGCACCCTCCACTCAACGCAAGTTTTTTTTCCTTCAGGGGCAGCAAGAGGGAGATGACCCAACATGTGCCGGAACTTTGCCCTGATATGCGAGCTACTAGCTGGTGTTCGAAGAGGTTGCGCCGACGCCCTTCCCGCCCACCGCCCGGGTACACTACTTGTTGACCCCCGAGGCGAGTGCAGCCAGCCGCGCCGGGCCGCCCCGCCTGCACGGTTAGCGAGCCGAGCAGCGCTGGTTGTTTGACGGTGACCTGGAGGCCAACTCACACAGAGCGCCGCCGCCAATTTTCCTCCCTTTTCGTTTCTTTTCTCTCCCTCCCTCGCTCTCCCTCTCCCCCCTCTCCCTCTCTCTCTCTCTCTCTCTCTCTCTCTCTCTCTCTCTCTCTCTCTCTCTCTCTCTCTCTCGCACTCACACACACACACACACACACACACACACACACTCCCCCGACGCTTTGTATGTCTTTATTTTTCCCTCCCTGCCCCCCCCCCTTTTTCTCTGTTTTCCTCGCGGCTTAAGAGGCCCCCTCTGTTTTCCTGCGTGTGGCAGGGGTAAGGCTGCGAGGGAGGATGAGGGGGGTAGGGGGAGCGTGGTCCGCAAGCACGGTCTGCCCCCCCCCCCCCCCCCCCCCTTTCCACCCTCTCTCTTTCTCTCTCTGTCTAGTGGGCGCGCGGGGCTCTCACTGTCAGAGTTCGGTATTTGTTACGTAAACATTCCCCCACCCCCGTCCGAAGCGTGCCTTAACGAACGCAGCGTTGGGCTGGCAGGACACGGGGCCGGGCTGAGGGCAGTGGGCAGTGGGCAGTGCAGCAGTGCCCGTGCCGAGGCAGTCCGAGTGAAGACGGGGAGAATCACTGACGACGCAGTCTTCCGGCCTCAAATAACTAGGCTACGAAAAGGCATTTTAAAATGATTCTTTGACCTCGATTCGGAACATTTCTTTAAACATGCCTTTTTGGCATTAGGCAGAGAATTTTAATTTACTAACGGGTCATTGAGGGCACGTGCCCGCCTCGCGGCTCGCTCCGCGAATAATTCCCGGCCATCAAGCTTCCCTTCACATCCCGTTGCAGCGGCAGGACGGTGAGCGCCTCGTCACGGCCCCGGCCGCCGCGGGGCTCATCAGACGTACGTTAGCGTTAGGCCGCTGCCGCTGGCTGCTGATGCCGGCAAACTGTAGTGAACAGGGGACGTACAATACCAATCCCTCTCTCTTCACACGCCACCTACTACCACCGTCTCCCTCCTCCTCTCCCACCTCATCTCTCTGTCTCCCCCCCCCCCCCCTCTCTCTCTCTCTATCTATCTCTATCTTTCTCTCTCTCTCTCTCTGCACTGCGGGTCGAGAGGGTCGACTAGATTTCCCAGGTGTCGCTGATTTCCCTCGAACCCGGAAATGGCGGGCGGTAGAAGCGTTCCCTGAGACCTGGGCAGACCTGGGTTCGCCTCGGCTTCCGCTGCCTGGCCGGGGGCCGGGGGCCGGGGGCCGGGGGCCGGGTGGGCTGGCACGGCTGCAGCACGGCAGTGGAGGGCCGGAGGCTGCGAGTACACCACACCACGGAAATCAAACACCGGCCTGGCCATGGGCTGCGTCGACGGCTGCGCCCTGCCAGAAGAAAAACAAAAACGTGGATGCGAGGAGACGTTGCTCTGTGCCGGTAGAGTTGGTTTAGCAGTCCGTGTCCCCAGTACGCTTAGCAAGAACCTCCTCAGCGGGCGGGCATTGTCCTATGACCGTAGCGCAACACAAGCGGGGTGCACAGCCACAGCCAGGCAGCCGCCAGTCCCCTAACAGCCTCCCTCTTCCTCGGGATTGTTTTCCGTCTGATTGGAAAAGGAAGGGTCTCTCCATACCAAGCGACCCCGTAACCAACCCTGTCTCACTACGGACTGAAGCGGCCGTTGTGGCAGCAGCTGAGGAGTAGTAGAAGCGATTTCGATTTTCAACCAGACAGCCACCATACGCCCCTTCGCCCCCCCCTCCCCCCTCCCTCCCCGTCTAAAAGCACGCGTGTGTTAGACCCACCTCAGCTCTCTCTCTCTCTCTCTCTCTCTCTCTCTCTCTCTCTCTCTCTCTCTCTCTCTCTCTCTCACACACACACACACACACACACACACACACACTCACACACTCACACACGCACACACACACACCGCAACCCTCAGAACCCAAACCATGAGGTCCCGTGTAGCCACTGCTAGCTCTTGCGAGCACCGCGCGCCCTGCAGAGCCCCAGAAGCCTGTTCTGCCCGATCGGGCGGCGCGGCAGCAACTGCGTCTGATGGGGCCACGAGTTACGCGGGTTCGATCCGGGCCGGCCCCGCGGCACGGCGCCGTGGCTGTGGCTCATTTCCTATGCCGCACTGTATCGCCCAGTACAGCACAGCGGCCTCAGCGGCGGCAGGGCGCAAGGCGCAGCTGGGCTGGAGCCGGCTGGGGTAGCAGACGAAAAAGGCACATATCGCACAGGGCGGGGCTACCGGCACAGACAGCGGGGGAGCAAGAAGAGATGGGGTGGGGGCAGGGCAACCCCGACCTGTGCAAGTACGCGAGGTCCCGACACGGCTGCTGCTGCTGCTGCTGCTGCTGCAGCAGCAGCGACGTACCAGCCGCGGACCGCAGGCGTCCGCAGAGTCTGTCAAAGAAGCAGTTCTTCGAAGGCCACGAATAAAGTCTTTCGGGTGATGCGAAGAAAACGAAAGTCTTAGTTCGTGCAGCCTCTACGAAGAAATTTATTTTTGCAATTCTTTTTTTTTTTTCGTGGGATGTTTCCTGTATGTGAGTGTGCGTGTGTGTGGGGGGAAGCGCGCATCGCATGAGAGTGGGGCGTATGAATGCTGATACCGGTACGGAGTGGAGGAGGGGAGGGGGTGCGAGTGCGAGACGCAGCTCGGAATGAAAGAATGGAATCGCAGCGCGCCTTTCTATCCCTGCATTTATCTATTCTTTCGCCACCATTCATCCCATCTATCCGCATCAACCCGTGGATAAAACGCAGCAGCAGCACCAGTGAAGCCGACAATCTTTTATTGCAGCTGAGAGAGTTGTTGCCACGCCTCGCTTCCCGCACACACCAGCCCTGCTTTTCTCTGTCTCTCTCACGCTCATCCTCTCTCACTCACTCGCACACACGTACGCCGGCAGTCCGCCTGTCTCTGTGCCCCAGCCGCATTGTGTCCGCTACAACTTTTGCAGCCGGCTGTACCCGACAACGACCACTTTGATAGTCCGGTAAGTGTCCCAAAGGACCAAGCGAGGACTAGGGCTCGGCTCGGCTCGGCTCGGCTCGGCGCGGCGCGACGCGACGCAGCGGAGTCAGGCGATGTTTCGCTTCGCTTCTTTTAATTGTCTGGCCTTGCTGTTACTTCGTTCCGAGGATTTTCTCTCCCAGACCGTCCCTCCTTGCGTCGTTTCTTCGCCGCTGTTTTTCTTTTAACGTCCCCCCCCCCTCCCCCTGCCCCACTCTTTCTCCTGTCCCCAATCCCACTGACCTGCCCTTCCTCCGTCCCCGGGCGGTTGAACGGTTTGACAGTTTTCCACTGGGTAAAGAAGGATAGGTGTAAAAAAAGAAGAAACTTAGTAATGGTCAAACGACGGATGAAAATTTGATAGAGCAAGTCGTCCTTTTCCTTTTTTGCCGATTCGGCAAATTCCGACCTTTGAAATCGCGTCTTGAGATTTTTTTTCGCTGACAGCAGCGAATGTTTGCTGACTCAGTGAATTTCTTCTCAGTCAGCGAAAATTTTGGTTTGGGTTGAGCGAACTATCTTGCGAACAATTCCTTTTTTTCGTGTCTGTCTGGGTCACCCAGCCCCTCGCAGAGAGAAGTAACAAGACCGAGAGTAGAAGGGCCGTAAACGAAATCGAAGCCGAGCATAAAACTTGCTGCGCTCTCTTCTCTCTCCTGTCCCCTAAAAATCACAAAGTGGCTGCAGCCGTTGCCGCTCCGCCCCCGCCCTCCCTCGAGAGGCGAGCCCCGTCTGGGGCACTTGTCACCGAGTGTGTCGTTAGTATGCATGCATAGGCGGCACCGGAGCACGACTTGAAAAGTTAGCAAACTTGTGTAATGAAAACACTCACGCCAAGGTAAGGGGGGGGGGGGGGAAGGTGCAGCACTGTGCCCTCAGGGTCCAGCACCGCTCCCGCACTGGGACCAACTGGGACCTGTGGGCTTCGTCCTGTGAGTGTTGATGATAGGGAACCCAGGACTCGGCCCGGCCGCGAACGAAGGGGCGCAGGGTGGGAGGAAGGGAGAGGATGGGATGGGGAGGAATAAAGGGGTTGGTGAGAGAGAGAGAGAGAGAGAGAGAGAGAGAGAGAGAGAGAGAGAGAGAGAGAGAGAGAGAGAGAGAGAGAAAGAGAAAGAAAGGAGAAGGCACTGCGGAGCGGAAGTCTCACCCGGGTGTGGTGAGCGCCTGCGAATCGGCGGGTAGGCAGGCCCGTCTGACACGGGTGTTGTGCGGGCTGGCCTACCTCCACAGGCGCTCCTCGGCCTATCGGCCGCTCCTTGGCCTTCGCCGCTTCACCGAGGATCAAAAAAAAAAGCAAGTCGGGTTTACATACGGGCAGGCATGCTTTGTCATTAATTTCGTGAACTACTAAGACACGCGTGCGTGTGTGTGTGTGTGTGTGTGTGTGTGTGGACAGATACAAACGAGCAGGCCGCTGCCGCGCCTCCGGCATCAGAGCGGGGCCGGGCCGGGCCGGGTCGCTGCCGCTGCGCAGCTGGCGTGCCGCGAATGGCGGCGGCCAGAGCCGCTTTCGGCGCTTGGCATTGCGTATTGTGGCGCGACACGGAGCGGCCAGCAGCGCAGTGCACACACACACACACACACACACACACACACACACACACACACACAGGCCACAGGCACACAACACCGCCACGCCACGGGCCACGCTAGGCCACGGCCATGGGCCCTTTAATGACGATAAATATCATCTTGTGGACCAAGTCGGCTGTGAAAGAGATAGCAGTGTACGCGCGCCGGTTGGGGATTGGGGGGGGGGAGTGAGGAGAGAGAGAGAGAGAGAGAGAGAGAGAGAGAGAGAGAGAGAGAGAGAGAGAGAGAGAGAGAGAGAGAGAGAGAGAGAGAGAGCGGGGGAGTGAGAAAGGGAGAGCGCGTTGGCGTTGAAGGGGTGGCGCGTTACAAAGGGCGCGGAATAATATACGCCAGCCGAGATAACATCCTCGAGGGATGACTCTCCCCGACTCTCCCTTTGCCCCCATTTGTCGCTAATTTCTCTTATATACGCGCCGGCGCTGCTTTAAAATTTGTTAACGTTCAAGTAATGGGGAGGAAGGCGGGGCCGAGCGGAGCGGGGACTGTTGTGCGTCGTGATGAGAGCGAGCCGCACGAGGGAGGCGCAAGTGCGCGGCTCGTGGACGGCT
Source organism: Odontothrips loti (assembly GCA_038380765.1). NCBI lineage: Eukaryota > Metazoa > Arthropoda > Insecta > Thysanoptera > Thripidae > Odontothrips > Odontothrips loti. The sequence goes on along the minus strand of CM076244.1, from coordinate 12,495,761 downwards.
CGTGTACGGCTTGTGTACGGCTCGTGGATAACTCGTGGACGGCTCGTGTACGGCTCGTGGACAGCTCGTGTACGGCTTGAGTACGGCTCGTGGATAACTCGTGTACGGCTCGTGTACGGCTCGTGTACGGCTCGTGGACGGCTCGTGTACGGCTCGTGGACAGCTCGTGGGCGGCTCGTGCCCGCGGCCCCAGCTGTATGTGCAGCGCGTGGACCTGCTACCATTTGGCTGCCCGACAGGGACACGCTGTCGATTTTCTAATGACCGATCCGAAAAAGAAAGAAAAATGACATGGCGTGCAGCGGATCACCTCGCTCCCGATAGCGTCAAGCTTCTTTCCATTCTTTTTTTTTTCAACAGTGACGCCGGGGTAGGGCTGTGCGGTTAACCGGTTAACCTGTTATTAACCGGTTATTTTTTATAACCGGTTGCCCGGTTATTTTCTTTTAGAATAACCGGTTAATTTAATACACTAACCGGTTAAACCGGTGAAAGGGTCAACCGGTTGTGACAAGTTTCAGGAAATAAACCGTTTTTGAACTAACCGAGTGGTTAATATTTATGTCAATGAACGAAGCTTCTGTCGGCTTTTATTATATTGTACATTTTTTTGTACTTCCCGCTCATTTCCTGCACTGATAATCTTCTGAACAAATCATTTAAAGTGGTTCTACACCCATTGCTATGTTGTCATTTCTGCCAGTCTGTTCATTTTAGTTAAAATTAACCGGTTTTTTACAATAACCGGTTTATTTGAAATAACCGGTTAGTTCGAAGAAACCGGTTAGTCGGAAATAACCGGCGAAAAATAAATAACCGCTAACCGGTAATAACCGCGGTTATTCTAATAACCGATAACCGGTTTTGAAATTCACTAACCGCACAGCCCTGCCGGGGTACTGACTGCCGCTGCTTAGGGAAGTGGAAGTAATATATTATAAAGCGGGACCCGCCCCTTTAAGAGTTTTAAAAATTGAGGGAGAGGGGGAGCGGAGATTTTAAAGAAAATGCACAGGGACAGGACAGGACGCGACGCCGCCAACTTGTGCTGCATTTCCATGACGGCCCGCGCGAGGCGACATCTGAGTTCCCTCGGCTGCATCCGCCGAGAAAAGAGATCAGAAGAAGAGTACATCTGGTTCAAGTGAAAAAATGGACTGATTTTTTTTTCTTTACGCGCCGCAGGCAGGACGCGGCAGCCACTTGGAGCGCACCGCTCCTCTGGGTCCCGCTGGGCTCCGCGCTACAAGCAGGCCTTTTTCATTTCCTCGCAGCAGCTGTTGCTGTAGCAGGATAATTACCGCCCTCTCCGTGCTCATTGCCCCCCACCTAAGAGGGCGCTGACGCATCGCCCGGGCTACCGGAGCGTGTCAGAGGCGGCCACCCCCAAGCACGCCTACCCCAAATAACAACTTTTCAATGAAAGGAGAGGCGTTAAATCCTCCAATCTCGCCGCCCCTCCCTTTCTCTGTCTATCTGTCTGTCTGCCTGTCTGTCTGTCTGTCTGTCTGTCTGTCTGTCTGTCTGTCTGTCTGTCTGTCTGTCTGTCTGTCTGTCTGTCTGTCTGTCTGTCTGTCTCTCTCTCTCTCTCTCTCTCTCTCTCTCTCTCTCTCTCTCTCTCAACACAGCCTCCCTACCAGCCCTACCATTAGACGTGGCCGTCAGCCATTCGTGGCGCGTTCGGCTCGGTTCGGACAGCGTCGGGTGACCACCGTCACCGTCACCCCCCCCCCCCCCTTCCCCCACTCCTCCTCCTCCCTCTTCCCTTTTCGTTGTATATTTTTTCACATCCGCGCAAGCGGGCAAAGAGACATTGCGCGCTGGTCCAACGAACGACGATTCGGTTGTACTCCCTGTGCACATGCCACATCGAATCACGAGACCCGCCACGACCTTGGCGGCATGTGCCCGGCTGTGCCCGGCTGTGCTGGGCCGTGCTGGGCTGGACTGTGGGCTGAGCTGGGCCGGGGGCCGGGGCCGCGGCTTTGCCGTGAGGACAGAGAGGTGGGGGGAGAGGGGGGGGAGCAAGTCAGTGTAAGCGGAGGGGTCATAGGGGGAGTCAGGGCAAAAACCAACACGAATGGTAAGAAAACACGGCTACCCTCCGGAGGGTCGACGTGTCAGCCCAAAGCCGGGAAATATTTGAAAGGAAAGAACATCTTCCTGAGGCAAATTTCTTTACCGTAAAGTTTATTTTTGGTTTTGGTTTTTGAGGCCGAGTCGAGCAGAGGCCCTTGCCAAGCGAGCGAAGGCGTGGCCAGCCTGCTTCTGGACAACAATGCGACCCGAGCAGTGCGCGACGATCTCACGGCACGGCCAACGGCCAGCCAGCCAGCGGCCTCACGGGTCCCCCTAGTGCCGACCTACCTTATTGTTAGTTTGCCGCACTCGCTATGTCTTTTCGGGTTTCTTATCGGGAGTGAAAGCTAGCTGACACCTCCACTTTGATTTACCTTTCTTGAGCTTTAACGTTAGTGTTTGTGAGGTATCATCTGCTAAAAAGGCGGAAAAGCGAAGGGACCAGTGCGTTGTCACATTTTCCTTGCTGAAAAGGGAGGCGATTGTCTCTGAGCACGTTGGTGAGAAGAGACGAAATATATTCGTCACCGTTTTGTTGTGGGGTTTTTCCTCGTGAAACGACGCAAAATCTCTTTGCAGAGAGTCGTGCGGCTTACGTTTGGCGGAGCCGGGCGGATCCGGGCAGAGCCGGCTATTGGCCCACATCGGATCGGCCACCCAATAAAAGCCGGGGTGTATTCACCTCCAGCGCGCTGACCCGCAGGTGCCCGGAGGTGCCCAGAGGCCGAGGATGACGGGATCAGGAGGGGAGGGGGATGTGCTGCCACGTCGGCGCCAGCGACAGGGCCACCGGTGGCCACCGGCTGCACGGCGTCCGACACGCGAACCCTCGCCGGGGCCGCCGAGGCCGCCGGGGCCTCGGAGCCCGTGCAGCCCGTGCACGTGTGATAAAAGGCCCCCCGGCGGACCCCGGCGGACACGCCACCTATAAAAGGCTTGAGCGCGGGTCGCGACCGACCACACTCGACATCATGAAGGCTCCCATGCTGGTGGTGGCCGTGGCCGCCTCGCTGGCCGCGCTGTCCTCGGCCGACGACAACCGCGACAAGCTCATCCCCGAGTACATGGCGGCGGCCATGGACTGCGTCAAGGACTACGAGATGGACTTCACCGTCTGCAAGGAGATGATGAAGGACGGCGCCAACCTGGCCGATGAGAAGTTCACGCCGTGCAAGTGCGTGCCGGCGTGCGTGGCCAAGAAGCGCAAGCTCATGTCCGAGGACGGCGAGTACGACGTGGACGCCTTCGGCAAGGCCGTCAACGAGTTCGGCTACGAGCCCTGGTCCGAGGAGTACAAGCGCGTGTTCCCCATCTGTAAGGACAGCTACAAGGGCAAGAAGAACTGCGATGCCGCCGCTGCCCTGGGCGTCTGCGCCTGGAAGAACTCGAAGATGCTACGGGACACCGTGGGTCAGTACATGGGCTCGACGGACGGCGGCGACTGAGGAGGTCGCCCCCCGCCCCCCGCCTACGTGCCACCCCCTGCCACCCCCGCGCCGCTCACCATCCCCACTGCAGTCTCCACGTCGTCATCCCGCCCGCCCCCAGAACAGCCGAAAAGTCGTGCCGAAGGTTTTTGTTTATTTCTAATGTGTAGTGTCTCGTGTCTTGTTGTTCCTTCTTTGCGTTTGTATTTTTCAAAAATAAATGTCAATTCAGAAAGTGCTTGTTGATTTGGGTAAGTACACCGTGAAAAGTACAGCTATGGAGCTACGGCCGTGAGGAGCTTCGCTGATGTCCTGAGAAAAAGATCAGACGGCACCGTTGGAAATGTCACGTTGTCTGCTGAAGAGTTGAATGAAGTGAGTGAGTGAATCAGTGTTCCATTTCATCGGGTGAAGTCTGTCACGCCCTAAGCAGATCAGTTTGATACGAAGGTCGGGGCGCGTGTGCCAAGGCTGTTGCCCAGCGGTTAGGAAGCCCTTCTCATGCCGGCTTCATGGCGGGGACGGGCGGGGCAGGTGGTGGCGGCGCCGAGCCCAAAACCCAGTTGATGAATATTTTAGCTCGATGAGAAGGTGTTTTCGTGTTTTCGTCCGAATCGAAAGTGCGAACGTACTCAGCACTATCCTTCCAGAGATTAGGGTCCCGGGCATTGGAAATGGGCCTCGTCGGTCTTATTTTCAGTTCGGAAATGGTTGTGACGGCTATCGACAACGCTTGGAAAATGTGAAGGAAAGTTTGTCACATGATGTCGCGGCCAGGATTTTTTAATTATCATTTTTTTATCCAGGAGCGCGCTAATTTAAATTAATCGAACGAAATAGGCACTGAAACACCATTTTGTCTTTTTAAAACGGAGACAAAAAAAAAGTACCAATGTCCGCCAACAGACCCGTCATATTTTCTACTCAAGTCACATCTAAACCAAAATTCTAGTTCAGAGAGATTTAAAACCCATGGCGCACCCAGCCAGGTGTGCGAGCCGCCTGCCGCAGTCGCTGCACGAAGGTCTGTGACAGGAGGATATGGTCCTGGCGTGAGGGCTATCGGCGTGTTCATCAGGTCCGCCGCCATGAGCCCCACCACGGCACGCCACAGCCTCTCTGTTCTCCCCTCCCCCTTTTATCCAACCTCACACCGAGATGTAGTAGAAACAAGATTCGGGACGGCTACTACTGGATAAAACGTCTGGGTTCGCCTTCTCCACTCTTGACGATAGGGTGATGTTCTGCTGCCAGCGCTGTGCGCGGCGGCGGAGGCGGAGGTGGAGGTGGAGGCGTGTGGGTAGAGGGGCAAAAAAAAGCGAAGTCAAAAATGTCAGTGAGCGAGATCGAATTCGGATGCTATAACAAAATACAAGATTTTTGCGACTTTCGAAATTTTTTTCGATCACCGGAAGGGGTTGCGCAGGGCATCCGAATGGGGCATAACTGCCCCTTACAGCAGTCAAAATCAATGTTGCAGAAAATTTTTGAAAATATTTTTTAATGTTAATTTGACCAAAGTAGGGCCCTAAAGGGCTTAAATTTCAAGGAAAACGCTGTAACTCTTACGGTTTTTGAGATATCGGCGTTTTTAGTCCTAAATTTGCAGAAATCTAATTTTGATTTATTTTCGCACTTAAAACACTGGTATCTCAAAAACCGTAAAAGTTACAGCGTTTTCCTTGAAATTTAAGCCCTTTCGAGCCCTACTTTGGTCAAATTAACATTAAAAAATATTTTCAAAAATTTTCTGCAACATTGATTTTGACTGCAGTAAGGGGCAGTTAGGCCCCATTCGGGTGCCCTGCGCGACCCCTTCCGGTGATCGAAAAAAGATTTCGAAAGTCGCAAAGTTCTTGTATTTTGTTATAGCATCCGAATTCGATCTCGCTCACTGACATTTTTGACTTCGCTTTTTTTTGCCCCTCTCTAGCGTGTGGGCCTCGCGGGGAGCGCCCGCGGCCGGCAGGATAGGCATCCCGGTGGACAGCGGTGCCCAGCGGGCTGGCATACCTTCACGGCGTTCCGCGCCAACGGAGAAAGGGGAGGGGCTGAGCTGGGAGCTGGGCGTAGGGCTGTGCGGTTATTGTAAAAGTAACCGGACCTACGGTTACAGGAATAACCGAAAGTTCTTGCGGTTAACCGGTTACTCAGAAAAACACAGTTATTGAAAAATAACCGTTTTTTAATGAATAACCGGTTATTGATAAATAACCGGTTATTGAAAAAATAACCGGTTATTGAAAAAATAACCGGTTATTTTTTATAAAGATTAACCGTTCCCTTCGGAGCGGAGCCCGTAGCCCCCCCCCCCCAAAAAAAAAAAAAAAACACAAAAAAAACTGGTATTATTAGGATTGGAAAGAAGAAAAAAAAGCTGAGACAAAACAACTTATATATTTCGCTTGACTAACTAGGTGGCCTTATGGTTTTGGAACGAACTCCTTGTTCATCCCGAGATATGTCAGCCATTCGGCATGTTCACCGGTCAGACAGGTTCTGAGCGCGCTCACGATCAAACCTGCAAAGCTGAACAAATGCTCGCTTTCTGTCTTACGGTTCTCCGGTTAACCGAATCTTACGGTTCTCCGGTTAACCGTATCTTACGGTTTTCCGGTTAACCGGTTTCTTACGGTTAACCGGTTAACCGGTTGTTTCCAAAAAGATAACCGAACGCTCCGGTTATTAAAATAACCGAATGCAATAACCGGTTAACCGGTTAACCGCACAGCCCTAGCTGGGCGCGCCAGTGCGTAGCGTAGCGGCGTAGCGGCGCCGGGCGGCGGTGTGGCGTGTGGCGTGGCGTGCCATCGTGTGCCGCGCAAAAAGGAATGCTCTCATCTTTGGGGCGTAAAGGTCATGAAGGGATGGGTCCCTTTGGTCCAAGCATTGTCGATTGATTTCACCCTCACCTCCAGCATTTTTATTGTTTTCATTTCCACGCGGAAACGTGACCACATGGCCGATGAGGGTGAGGGGGTGGGAGAGAGCGGCGAGCGCGGCGTCTATGCGTGGACAAGCCTCCAGAGAGATGAAAACGGACAGAAAAATATCAAATTCGAATGAAAACTTTTCGTGACGTATGTCCTGTATAGTTAGCCAAAACGGGCAGATCCTTCGAAATTTTTCAATTTGTATTTTATTGAAAGGTTCCCCATTTTTTCGAAGAAAAATTTCCTCTTTTGCGTATAATTCTAACTGTGGTGCTCTGTGTCCACCTCCACCTCCTCGGCCCCGGCGGCGGCAGCGGTAGCGGCAGCGGCAGCAGTAACAGCCGGCCCCGGTCCTCACCTGGCAGCCCGAGCAGCACGGTGGCCGCCACCAACAGCGCCATCCTCGCCGTCATGGTAAATCCTCCAGACATTAGGCGGCCGGCGACAACACCGCCATGTCCGTGCCGCCGGTGGCCGCCCCGTCGGTGGCCGCCGACCTCTACGTCCCGGCTCCGACCACCAGTGTCTCGACGACGCCGAGGTCCGGGTCGTCGGGGCCCATCGGGGGCCCCGCGTCGTCTGCGGCGGCACTCACGGGTCGGGCGGCCGACAAGGCTCGCGGGGTAGCCGGCGCTCCCGGCGCGCGCGAAGGCAGCCGCGTGCTTGTGCTCGGAAGCAACACCGTGCAGCAGCAGCCTGGGGCGCGGGGCCTGCGGGGCCCTGAAGGGATGCAGAGCTCCGGCCTGCAACCACCCCGACAGCCGACGAGCGACTGGGGAGCGGCGGCGGCGCGGTGGAGGCGTAAGCCGGCACCCCGCCCACCCCCACGACCCCCACCCTACCAACAGCCGGAGCGGCCGGAGCCCGGAGCCGGCCCGGGGACCCCGCTGCACCCCCTCATCGCGGCCGCTCAGGCCGAAGGCCGAAGGCTTAAGTTACATTCTAAAGTCACTGTGCCTAACGAAACAGTCTCATGTACAGTCGCTGTACAGCCCCGGGACACTGCTCTAGAACCCGCTGCCCGCACAGAGCCGGACGGCCAGACCTCCCGGCAACCCCTAGCTCTAGCCCGCGCTACCCGCACGAGTCCCCCTCTCACGGCCGCGGCCTTCGGAGACTCTAGATTGACCCTATACATCATGGGGGTCCGCCGGGCCCGCCCCTGCAAAGATTTGGGGGTCATAGATTCCCTTTGTACACGACCGAAGCCGCTGTAACTCAACTCGCTACGCACCGAGTGGCGGCTGTCCGAACCTGCCCAGTGGCGGACTGGCGGGTCGAGGGCCCGGTGGGGAAAAGTGGTCGGCCCCGGTTTGTCTACCTTCCGGGAGCAACGTTCGTGAATTCTGACTTAAAGCTGTCTGATTTGGAGCGTTTGCGCGCTGTTTTCTAACTACCAATGAATGAGTGGTATGATTATTTTAGTACTAGAGGGTGCGGAAGGGTTCATATCCACTCTCTGGGGCCCGCGAGCTTCGCACCCTAGAAGCTTCCGTACATCTCTCGAGTCTTCCCTCGAGACTTCTCTCGAGGCACAGATCGCCACGGTGTGAATGAGGGGTGGGCAAAAAATAAAGAGCCGTGTTGCAGAGGGAAAATTTCAAGGCGGATCGTTTATAAAAACAGACATTTCATGCAAAGGTACTTTATTCATAACAGCAAGGCAACAAACCACACACTGACTTAGTCTTTAAAAACACACATTCATACTACTGTGCATTAGCTGAACGATCTACAGTGTTATGTGCAAGGTACTTAAGTAAAGGTAATGATAAAAACAGAAGGACATGATTATGCTAGACTATGGATATGTCAACAAACTGTGGAAGAACACCGTGAAAATGTTGTTTAAGTTTGCCCAATGTAATGTTCGTACATTTTTGGCAAATCAAGGAACTTCAACTACAGCACTTGAATAGTGAGATCACTTTTTCAATGAAGGAGAAGTTCATAATTTACACAGACAACAGGGAAGAGGGGGTGGCATTAAGCACAGGGTTTCATTCATGAAAAAGAAATGAAAGTAATAGAATTGTTATCATGAAAACTGCATTACAGCTTGGCACTGATGAAAAAAGTGATGAAAACGCTATTGTTCTTTGAAAAATAAAGATCTTTTCTCACAAAACTTAGAAAATAAAGCTACCCTCTGCAGAGCATTATACAGCATCAGGGAATAAAATCTTCCCAGGGAAACCAGCTGATCAGGTAGCAGGCACAAAGAGTTGTCTTCATAAATTATCAGCAACCCCAAACACAACATCACATATCACAGACATTTAAAGCAAGGTTTTAAGGAAAAGAGAAACAACAGTTGTTTTTCAACTGTAACATGCAACATTCAATTAATAAGTGAACACTCGGAGAAATTGCATTTAACACCATAGATTCACATAACTAGACACTAAAATTAAATGCTGCGTGATAGCAAGTAATACCAGATTATTTATAAGTACATCAAACTCAGGTCAATGGAGAAAAATTGCACACACAAATACCACAATGCATTAATCAAAAGTTCAAAACATGTAATTTAACCACAAGTATCACAGCCTTGCAATAAAATGACTGAAAATTACTCAGAGATGCCACAATAGATAGAAACCTTTCCAGTTAAACATCAAGTACTGGAAATATTTTTTGTTTCCTATTCAAAATGGTACGTACTTCAATCAAGTTAATATAAGAAAAGTCTTTGTCAAAAAATAAATTTTGGATAAACAATAATCCAAGGGATCTGATTGATTTAAAATACCCACAAATATTTCCATAGTTAACACTGTCAGCTCGTACTTTACCAACTCATCCAAAAAAGCCAATAAGAGTGATACAACACCTTTACTGAAACTAGTCAATAGAATCCATTATTACATATTTTAAAATATGAAGAACATTTATCTTGAAGACAGGCCATACAAATTTACTATCGGTATCTTATGAAGTTCCATTATGAACTGTACATTGCCATTCAGGTAAGCCACATTCACAATTCTTGTTGGCAGGTGTGATACGGAAAACTGTAACTACAGACCCATTGTCATCAAACCGGCAGCTGACATGGAGCCCTGCTATAAGAAAAGTGTAAAACTGGTTATTCCAACGCTGTCTTAAATAGACTGAGCGAGGATCTTCTTGTAACACACTTTGGATTGCAACCCTAGCTTCTTCAATACTTTCGCCACGCTCTGACTGAATTGCAGTGAGCTGGTCAGCAGCACCATCATTAAATTTAACTTCTAGGCGGGACACAGGTGGTTCTGCAATCCAGGCAGGCACTCTCACCTACCGACAAAACAAAGGTGTTATGTATGATGACAACTGAGACAACAATAATAAAAAACAACAAATGAAAACCCACCAGGCCTTGAGTTCTGATGTGTCCTGAAGAGGGACCAGGAGATAAAGCTGGAGATACAAGTGGTCTTCCCAGAACTGGAGACGTTCCTTCCTCCCCATCAGGGGCTTCTCTGAGCCCCATTAATGCTGCATCACGCATAGGAGAGTGAGAGCTGAACAACAAGGCATCTCTGATAGGGGATCTTGCTACTGGTGCCAATGAGTCTCGACGAGGAGCAAGATCCAATGAGAGTATAGCTGGTGCTAGATCTTCATCATCTGAGTCCTGTCCATCAACAATGAGTCGAGATTCCATTCCATCCCTGAGAAAAAATACATGAACAGCTAAGAAAAATTGGATAAGAGAATTGAAACATCAGATGACATTAATTTCAATTTATACCCTAGAAGTGGATGCTGGCAATCTAGGGGGTCATCATACTGAGGAATATAGGGCTTGATGTCCAGAACTGGAGTTCCATCAACCATGTCCACTCCAGAAAACAGGATCACATTACCTGAAAATGTTGATTCATTTGAAAAAAAAAGCTGATACTGACACCTTAACGAAAATGTACTTGTGACATCAGGAAAACATACCTTCGACTTTATCAATCTGTACGAGTGATAATCCTATAGGACACGGTCGATGTGGAGATCTTGTGGCAAACACACCTGTTCGGGCACCATTGAGCCTAGGGGGTGCAACTTTTGCTCGAACATGGGTGGAATCATTCTTGTGAAAATGAAAGAGAATCCTGGAAAAACAAATAAAGAAAAAATAAATTCACAGTTTCCAGGTCAAGGTTTGATGTAAATAAATTAATGGTACAAAAAGCTTACCACAGGTGTGAATATTCTTCCAAGCCTTCTAGAGCATGTTCTGGGTTTGTGAACACTGAATTGAACAGAGTAAGTTTTCCTTTGGCACTTCCACTCACACCAGGCTGACGTGGGGTACCTCGCTTCTCTGGGAACCAAGAATTTACAACGCCTATTGGACTCAGCTCCAAAGGTCCTGACTCATTCACCTCTTCACTTTGAGAGATTTGGTTGCTTGAGTTCCTGCTCACACCAAAGCCGCTGTAGGCTGAATTCTCTTGACAGCCAGTGCAACGCCAGTTATGCAGCATCTGCTGAACTTCATTGACTTCCTTTTCATGAACACGGTTCAACGAACGAATCTGTTGCCTGAAAAAAAAAAGATGGGACTTGAGATGAAATAAGAACAGAAAAGAGAGAGAAAATATGGTCACCACAGCAGCTGTAAAAGGGTCTTAAATAATATCCGCGAAATTGCAACTTAATAGATAATCACCTGAGGTTTGATATCTCATTTCGCGCTACAGTGAGCAGTGAGCGCAAACTTCTTAATTCAGCTTCCATCTCCACAAAGACCGCACAGCAGTTACCAGTGTATAACAACAACAAGCAGAAGGTTAAGTTAGCGCCTTTTGACAACTGGTAGCCGACAACGCACAGGGGAAACAAAACGTTCACCCCTCTTACGTCACTGCGCTCCCATGACTCCCGGCTGCAGCCACACCGGCGCGCGCGGCTTTTTTGAAATTCATGTTCGAAACTGCGCGAAACTAGAGAACAAAATGAAAATAATGTTTCTTTGACGTATTTCCAGACTCATGCTCAGTGCCATGGTTCCGGCCTTCGCATGACACTCCATGCACTTCATGAACACGCAGGGAGCAATCATCATTGAGATGGGTGCCGCCGACCTTGTCCTCTTTGCTTAACAGTGTTTCGATCAAATCATCACATGTTGTCAAGAGCAATATACAGGTTTTTGGCGAGCAGTGTGCGCTGTGTTTTTACACGCACTACAGTGTACCATACTCGTCTTAGGGAATGTTCCGAACCATGTTCGACTGCAGCAAGAAGATTTTTTTTCGAAAATAACGATTAAAAATCAGTCTTCCTATATTGCATAGCAAAGCATATAATCTCTTCTTGTCCCCTTCAGACAAATGGAATGCCAGTATGAATTCCAATGAGACAATGAACCCGTTGCCGCTAAAGAAAAGAGGAATCTAGCATCGACGTTTCCTGATTTCGACGTGTTCCGTGCACTAGGCTAGGCCGCTTCCCTGTCAGCCCTGCTGGATGAGTTGCCTACCCAACAGGGGCCCCCAGGAAAAGGCGAGGCGAGGCGAGCCCCGACCTGGTGTTTGTGTTGGTGCCTCCCCCCCCCCCCCCCCTCCATCTCTCTCTCTCTCTCTCTCTCTCTCTCTCTCTCTCTCTCTCTCTCTCTCTCTCTCTCTCTCTCTCTCTCTCTCTCTCTCTCTCTCTCTCTCTCTCTCTCTCTCTCTCTCTCTCTCTCTCTCTCTCTCTCTCTCTCTCTCTCTCTCTCTCTCTCTCTCTCTCTCTCTCTCTCTCTCTCTCTCTCTCTCTCTCTCTCTCTCCCACGCACATTGGATCTAACTACCGCCGAGTACTACCGCGGCGGCAAACGGGGAAAGTGCGAACCGATGCATTTAGTTTGAAATGCAGATTCACGACAGAATAATCCCGAATCACGGAGTTCATCCTGTCAGCAAAGCCGTGCAGTGTTTGTGCGCCGAGATGCATATCGAAGTGGGCCAGCTCAGCGGACGCGTTCTTTGTCAGGGAAATGGGAAAACAGCAGCGATTCCACCTGCCGGTCTGCTCCTCTGCTGCTCTCTCTCCTCTCTCTCTCTCTCTCTCTCTCTCTCTCTCTCTCTCTCTCTCTCTCTCTCTCTCTCTCTCTCTCTCTCTCTCTCTCTCTCACACACACACACACACACACACACACACACAATCACACAGAGGTAGCCACATATCCGCCAGTTATAGCGTAGAAGTTCCGTTATGTAGAATCTTGTGCAGAAGTTACAGGCGCTTTTGCATGTGCGGAAGCTCTGCAGAATATTGTGCGTAGTAAGGGACAAATTATCCGTTAATACGCACAGTATTCTTCAGAGCTGCACATGCAAAATCGTGTTAACTTCTGAATAAAATTCTACATAAGAATTTAGTGTGCAAACTGTCGTTGGCTTTGGCTGAAGCAGGCGGCTGCAGGCTCGGGTGGGTTCGATTCCCACGGACGGTTCTACACACTTATCCGCGCGCCTTTGTCGTTTTTTTTTCTTCCTTTTTTCGCGGCCAATGCAGATCAAATCACTTCGATTACGTTGTCACGTGGTTCCCGAACTGACCCCGAGTGGGTCCCGTTGCTCCTGTGGGGCCGGCAGTGGGACCTTCCGTGCTTCTGCTCTGCCTCACCTTGACAGTGATACGACACCGATTTGACAGCAAGGTCCGGTAACGGTACCGCTATCGTAGGGCACGGTCCTTGGCAGGGCCCATCCCATAGGCAGGCGTCCGGCGTCCGCGTCCAGCCGGCCACAAAACTGTGGCGTGGGAGCGGGCGGGCGGACCGGGCCGATGTAGGGCGAAACTTGGGAACGACAGGATGAAAATAAAACAGCATAGCAAACAGTGAACCCATCCATACCGCGAGGATGCCCTTGTGTAACGGGCGGCGAGGACGGGACCTTGGCGCACGCACCCGCTGAGGCGAGCTGGCGAGGGCCGAGGCAAGGTCCCATCATCACGGAGCGATCGGTATCGGTGACAGCCGACGGCACGGGGAGGGACAGGGGCGGCACGGGGGCGGCACGGGGGCGGCACGGGCACCCAGCCGCCGGCCCCGGCCTCGGCATTGCACATGAGCCACGTACTGCGCCCTACCCTCACCTCACCCTCCTATCCCCTGATAGATGTCGTTACGTTAATTGTGTACTCGCTTCCCGCTTTCCCATGCATCGGATCGGACGCTGTAGTCTGCGTCCTGGCCTGGCCGCCCCCCGCCTCCCGGCCCCCGGCCCCCGCCGTCCCCCCGCCGTCCCCCCGCCCAGCCCAGCCCGGCCCCGGCCCAGCCCCACCGATCCCTGACCTGACCCACGGGCTGCTGGCTGCTGAGCCCGTCTGGCTGACATCCTAGAGGCCACTCGCCAGCAGCACGCCATGGCTGCGCCAAAACTGTGCCGGAGTGAACCGCCCCCTTCCTCCCCCTCTCCTGCCCCCTCCGCACACACTCTTTCCAGCCTGCCCCCTCTTTTCCCCGGTCTCCCCCCCCCCCCCCCCGTTCTTTTGTCCCCCTGCCCGGCTCTGAAATCCGTTGATACTGAACACATAGGCATGTGTGGATGTGTGCGAGTTTGCAAACACGAGTGTGTGTGCGTGTGTGTGCGCGCGCGTGGTGGATGCGGCACGGTTATGAAACTGGCCGCTCGCCGGCCCCGGGTCCCATTGCTGGTCCAGCGCCCGCGCAGCAGCACAACCTCCGCATCGCCCGTTGTCCAGTGCCGCCGCCGCCGCCGCCACCACCGCCGAGACCCGCGCCGTGCCCCCGTCAGCTCGTCAGCCCCGGCGCCTTCCGTCCCCAGCTTGTCCTTCCCGGCGATCTGTGTCGCTCCGTGCGCACCGCAGCAGCTCCTGGTGACAGTGGATTAACGTGTCGCCTCCGGATCAGGAAGTGCCTCAGCTCAGAGGATATGGCAAGTGTATGAATCGACTCGGTAGGCGGCGCATAGTCTGACGTGGAGGGTGGGGGTGCAGTATTGACGGGAGTGCGAAAAGCGAAAAGTTCTGCCGGCATGTCACTCTTCACGTGCGGTATTCGAACCCGGGACCTCCCTGACACCAGAGTCGCACAAATTGACTCAATGCGCCCTCCACGACGGATGGCAGATGGCAGTCGGCTGGCTTTGAGTTGAAACATCGCGAAGGTGTGTGTGTGTGTGTGTGCTGGGTTGCGCTTAACTGGACGTGCTGGTTGGTGTTGCACCGCCAGGAGCCCCGGGCAGCTTCGGCAGCAGCAGCGGCAGCAGCGGCAGCAGCCTCCCTGTGCGCGCTGGCGCTGGCGCTGGCCTACGCCCCCGCCGCCGCCGCCGCCCCCATCCCGGTCTCGACACACCACCCCCGCGGCCCGAGCGCTGCGAGCGAGGCGAGCGCCAACACCAAGGCAAGTCGAGTGACACAACTCTGTGGCCTGGCCAGGAGGACTGCGGGGCAGGGCAGGGCCGGGCCGCGAATAGTCGTCTCACTCTAACACTGCACACTGCCACAGAGGTGACAGAGAGGGGCGCATCGCCTCCAGTCCACATGTGTGTCTCTGCCTCGCTGCAAAAGGCCGGCCCCTTTCCGGAGATGGCCGAGGACACCCGAAGCAGGGCGCGTTGAGCCGGACAAATCTGCTCTCAGGCGCTGGCGGTCCTCTGTTCTTTGTCTAGTGCTCCGCTCCGGGGCTGTTACATAATTTCTGAACGGCCCCTAAATGATAGGCAGCAGGCAGCACTAATAGGAGCATTCGAGGCCTTTCCCCGTGATGAGTGGAAGGGGAGGGGGGGGGAATGACCCGCTGGACGCTGGACTCGCATCTCGGCTCGGGCCGCCGCGCCGCTCGCCCACCCAGTCTGGCCTGGCCACACCGGGGCCCGGCCCGGCCCGGCCCCAGCGACGACGAGGGCGGGTCCACACCACAGCCACGCAGCTGAGCGGGGTCCGAGTGACACGTGCGTCTGCGTGCGTCCGGATAACGGCACAGCGCGGCACGGCGCGGCACGGCGCGGCACGGCGCGGCACGGCGGCATCCCGTACAAGGCGGTTTACACAAGCGCGGAACCTTTTTATTTTATTTTTTTACGAAACAATTGCTGCATGTGACGTCACGAGACACGCTTTGCATGACGCGCAGTCGTCCGGCCGGGAGGACATCAAAATAACCGAAAGCCGCAGTGACAGAGTCGTGGCTTTGCTTGCTTTGCTTCTGCTGCAGGTGGACGGAGCCGTGGCCTTCAGCGGGGCGGTCAGCAGCCAGGATAGCGTGCAGGCCAGTCTGCAGGCCAGACACCACCGAGTCCGCCGGCAGAACGGCGAGGTCGTGGAGAGCATATTCCAGGTGAGCCGGCGCCGTCGTGTCTGACTGTTGCCGTTGGAGGCTGTCACCGTGTTGTTACTCCGTTACTCACAGCGGCGCGACCCCTGATTCCAGATCCCGATCCAGACGCTGCAGGCCGTGTCCAAGGCGTTCACCACGGGCATCCAGACCATCCAGAGGACGCGCGAGCAGTTCTTCCAGGCGACCCGGCCCGGCGTTACCAGCCTGACGAGCTCGGCGGCGTCCTCGGGCTCCTCGGTGTACAACAGCAACTACCTGCAGCAGCAGCCCTACAAGCCCTACAAGCCCTACCGGCCCTCCGGCAGCGGCGCGTACAGCTCGGCCTCCGCCTACACGGCGGCCTCGGGGCTCAGCAGGCCCAACAACTACGTCTACTACAACTACCAGCGGCCGCGGGGAGGCGCGTCCTCGGCGGCGTCCTCGCAGCAGTCGCACGCCGCCAGTGTCGCCGGCGTCGCCACGCAGAGCGACGGCTCCGGCTTCCGGATATGAGTGCCATACGAGGCCCTACGCGGGCAGCGCGCGGAGCCGGCGTAGCGAAGAAAAGATTTCCATCCCAACGGAAAACGTTTGAAAACGGCAAAAATATTCGTATGTCGACTATTTATTGTTCCATCCACATCCGCGCTGTTGCGTATGCTCTCATTGTTCGAGTATCATTTTCGGTGTTTGCTGTTGCGATTGTTATCGTTAAGTGAGGAATAGGGTATTCCGGAGTAGAGCTTGACCGGAAACGAGGAGACGACAAGAATCACAAAAGCGGATACGGAAGTCTACGGTATGAAAAGTTATGCAGCACGTGCCGCGCCGTCAGCCACGAGCCGACTCAAAAAATTTAGAGGCTTAGCTCTCGCTGATGATATGTCACGACCATTTGATAGGGTCAGACAGCGCATACTTCAACCGCGCGGCCCGGGGACGTGCATCCTCAGGCCGCGCGGAGTGGTTACGGCGCTGCCTGACCCTACCAAATGGTGGTGACACATCGTCAGCGAGAGCTAAGCCTCCAAATATTTGAGTCGGCTCGTGGCACGTGCTGCGTAACTTTTCATCGCTTTTCATACTGTAGACTTTCGTATCCGCGTTTGTGATTTTGTCGTCTTCTCGTTTCCGGACAAGCCCTACTCCGGAATACCCTATTGGAGGGTGTGGCGCTAGCGCAAGAGCAGACGCCGCAGATGCCGTCTGGCGTCGATGATTGGAGCGGATCCGGCCGGTCTGCAGGTGCCCCCTCCCCCCCCCCCCACGTCGCAGTCAACGGACTGTAATGCTTCGTCGGGGCTGGGACTTAACCACTAGCCTAGACCTAGACCTTCAGGGCAGGGCAAGCCCCCCTTTAGCATGCAGCCAGCGAAATTTGCGCCTAGCTTTATTAATTTATTGACACCATTGTTACCATCTGTATTTATTGTGCATCCGTACGTCATATCATTCATCCCGTGTGTCATTCTACACGCATTGTGTCTCATTTAATTGGAAATAAAAATACACACTCGTAAATCAAGGCGTTGAACATTATTCGACAAACACTGCCTCCATTCACTCGCCCGCGGCTCGCGGCTCGTGGCCCCCGCACTCCGTACGTCAGGCATGGGCCGCCGCCAGCCGCCGTGCCGCACCTGGCTATTAAGATCAACTTCCGGTCCAAAAGCAGGACCGCAGTCCGCGTAGGGCATCGTGGCCCGGCCGTGACCGCTGTGGGCTGTGGAATTTTCACCCAGCCCGAGTCATGAAAGGCGATACAGTCGAATGGATGCAGAACCCGACACTGCGAGGGGTACATCCGGGTACGTCACATCGTGACCAAAACAGTCACTTACAGTCTCTGTTCACAATCATTCCAGTCACCGGAATGTTCCCGAAAAAAAAAGAAAAAAAAGCTCAGAGAGAAAATAAGCCTGATGACATTTATGACCGCTGTTGACAAAACCTATGTCGTCCCGGCTTCTGCCAGGACCCCTGCCTTCAACTTCGGTGATCTTACGGTAACCGGTGCTTTGCGGCTACTAGTTAGCCCCGGGACACAGCACTAGAACCCGCTACCCGGCTTGCGCTGGACGGATCTCCCGGCAACCCCTAGCCCGCGCCAATGCGCGAGGCCCCCTCTGCTAACCACGGCCTCCGGGACTCCATCATACTGTAATTCCCTTCAACCGCAGTCTGGTTTGGCCCCACTAATCGTGGGAGTCCGCCCCTGCGAAGATTTGGGGGACATAGGTTCCCTTCGTAGACGGCCGAAGCCGCTGTACTCTACTCGCTACGCACCGAGTAGCGGCATGTCCGCACCTGCCAGATTCAGAGAGAGGAAAACAGAAGCTCCGAACCCTAGAAGCTTCCGTACATCCCCCGAGTCTCCCCCCGGGATCGCTATCAAGGCACAGAATTTTCACGATTGGTGTGCCCCACGGGACACTGTGTGCAGTCTGAACGGTCATGACCGACTGGATTTGTGGTAGGCATCGTATATTTTACGAAATCGCGAATGGCGATGCCGAGCCGCGCTGAGCGCCTGCGGGTGCCAGGGTAGGCCAGCCCGCGCGACACGCGTGCATCGAAGAAGCTTTGTTTGCCTACCCAGCAGGCGCCACCGTTCTTGGACGACGAAACGTCTGTGGACATCGAACCCACCCCACTAGACCTGCAGACTCCGGTCAGAGTGACGACACACGGGTACAGGTCCGCGCCAACAACATACACCGTCCCGTACCGAACACGCATCCACGATTATTTTGAACGTTTCCAATTAGCGCCGAACTGGTGGGGAGAGGGAGGGGAAACATATTGGGGGTCGGGTGCATGGCCTCTGCGGCCCGGGCCGAGCCAGGTGAGCCAGGCTGTCGCTCACACACAGCTGTGCCCATCAACCCCCCCCCCCTCCCCTTCTCTGCAGCCCTCGTATAAAAGCAGCCACCCCCACTGCGACGCCGCCACACTTCTTTGCTCCTCTGTCGCGTCCGGCTGCACCGTGGCCATGACGAACGCCATCGCAGCCTTCGTCGCCCTGGGCGCTGTCCTGGCCTCCGCCAAGCCGCCCCCGTTCCTCCCCGGCGCCGAACCGGCCGTGTCGGGACCTTCACCGTGGGCAGCGTACGCCAGCAAGGCAGGTAAGTCTGCTGCTGCCCACCGCCGTCCTGTCCCGGTCCTTCTTCATGGACGTCATAACCCTGACATTCTCGCCCTCTGTCTCTCATCCCCGCAGGGCCGTTCAAGGGCCGATCCCTAGTGGGCCTCGGCGCTACTGTTCCTGGTGACGACGGCGTCGCCGACCCCGCTGACCCCCCCGGCTTCGGGGCCTTCGGCGGCCCCTTCTCACCTTTCCTGAAGCTCAAGCCCTTTCTGCCCACCAAGCCGACGTTCATGCCCCCAGTCGTGGACCCGTCCAAGTTCATCGACATGAAGGCCAGCCTCCTCAACAGCCTGTTCCCCGGCGGCTTGCCCGCCGCCTCGCCGCTGACCGGCGCCGCCCCTCCGGCGTACGGGGGCGTGTCGACCCGCGCCCTGTTCAGCCCGTACGCCGCCCCCGCCGCCCCCGCCGGCCCTGCAATCAAGCCGCCTCCACCGGCCTTCCTGGCTGACCTCTTCAAGGCCCTGAACATCAACAAGACAGTGGCCAACGCCACGGACCCGTCCGCGGCGTACCCATCGTACCCGGCGCCCATATCTCCGTACCCCGGTGTCGCCCCCGCAGCCCCTATCGTCGACCCGGGCGTCTTCATCTCCAAGAAGGCTAAGTTCCTGAGTGATCTGTTCGCCGGGCTCGCCACCACCACTCCCGCACCTCCGCCGACGGAGGCCGCCGTCCCCGACGCCCTCAACGCGGAGCTAGTGGCGTCCCTCAAGAGGCTCCTGGACTCGCTGGCCACCCCCGTGGACGCCCCGGAGGACGAGCAGGAAACGACCGGGAAAGGTGAGCGGCGACGTGCGAGTGACACATTGGAATGTTCCAGCAGCCACACCCATGTATCATTTCCCGAAGTTTACGTCGCCTCGTATAGCTAATGACCTTTACTCCTGTTTGTGGCGTTTTACTAGCGAAACGCGCTGCCGACTCCGCAGCGCTGGTGGCGGACGCTAAGGACAAGGCGGTGGACACCATCATCGGGGAGTTGGTCGTGCTCAAGAACGGCATGGTGGGCGCCGTCGCGGACCTGGCCGCGGCGCAGCAGGTGAGTCCAGAGTCCAGCACTCGGGCAGGCTACGGCAGCCGACGCCGGCCCGGGTTCAAGCACTGGCGCCAATGACTGCACGTGCACCTCTACTCTGTCGTTCTCCAGGCCGCTGATGCCGCTGCTGCTGCCGCCGCCCCCAAAAAGCCCCTGTCTCCGTACGCGGCACTGTGGGCCAAGCCCTCGTCAACGGCCACCCCAACCAAGGCAGCCCCCGCCGTGGAGCCGGTGCGGCAGAAGGTAGTGCTGCTGGGGCAGGTGTTCGACATGCTCACTGACATGGAGAAGGACATCGCTGGCTCCATGGTACGTGTTTCCCACGGTGTTGATTGTTTCGTACTTCCCCCTTTCGTCTTCACCGACTGCTCGAAGCAGTCTGCCTCCCCTTGCATGTCCTGCTACATCCTGTTTCCTGCTTTTGGCCCACAGGCAGTTCCTGCGACGGCCGCAGAGTCCGCCGTCTCTGAGGGCGTCTCTGTACCCACGGCCACCCCCAGCCTGGTGGACCTGGTCCAGGCCAAGATCAGCCGGATAGTGGCCGAGTCCAACACAAGTGTCGCCCCACCGTTGGCGGCCAACCGGACCTCCTCAATGAGCTCCAAGACCCTGAGACTTGCCGGCGCCGCCCCCGTCCCCGCTGGGCCCCCCGTCGACCCCACGTTCTGGATCCCGGACACCGCCATCGCCGGACCCGACGCCTACCTCGCCAAAACCAAGGAGTTCCTGTCCAACGTAAGTTGTGTTGACGCTGCTGCTGATGATGACTCTGCCCCCTGGGTACGGTCTGCCCGTCGGCCCGATCCCTTCTGTATGCCAACGTGCCCGTCTGTGCCTCATGCATGCCGTATTGCTCCTCAGATCTTGGCCGCCAAGTCAACGCCCAGCCCGATTGTGCGAAGGAGCTACAATCCCAAGTACTTCCAGTACTACCAGCAGCAGCAGGACCAGCAGCGACCCCAGCCCTCCCAGCCCCAGCCCCAGGCCCAGCCCCAGCCTCAGCAGCAGCAGTGGTCATCGTCTGAACAGCCAGCCAAGGTCGACTTACAGGTAGGCAGCGATATATGACTGCATGCAGGCGCAGGCTGTCCCACCGAAAAGTCACTGACGTATGTCTTATATCTGTTACTTTCAGAGGGGTCCTGACGCTGCCGCTGCTTCGATCGCCCATCAGCTTCAACAGCTCCAGCATCACCATCACCACAACCGCCAGCCATTGTGGTGGAACTGAGACATATATTGTTTCAGTTTCCCTTTCTTTTTTTGTTTAGAAAATAATTAGAAGTTTAGAATGAGGTACTACAGTGCAGAGTCATCTGTGGCGGTGCCAATGGATGCTTTTGAGTGTATTGTCTAGTCATCTGTAGTTCAAGAACAAAATGGGGAAAATATGATGTGTATAAAGGAGATAATAAAAGTAAATGAAAAATGTATGTATTTTGTTTATTTTATTTTCTTATATTCTTTCTAATTATAATTGATCAGCTGCAAATTGAGTTCACAACACACAGCAATGCAGAGGAAAGGTTAAAGAGGCAATCCTGCATCTTAGGTTTGTTGAGATTTAAACTAACAATGCCTTCTATGCAGGGATGTCTCTTAATCTCCAACATCGAACCAACGCCTGCTTCATCTGGACAACGTGACAAGCTAGCAGAGTTAAATGTGGTCCAATTGAATTACAGGAAGAGATGTGAGCTGGTGAGCAATTATTGTGTCATAAGGAAAATATATTGTGATTGATATGAAATAAATGTTTCATAAGTTATAAATCCAATACTTGGGATACAATTCATTATCATAGATGAGCTGTTCCAGGCACAAAATAAACTCATCTGTAGACAAAAGGTCTGTCCAAAATGACACATTCATAGACAATATCCAATGTCCAGGTATCCAGGATGCACTTACAAATGTTGCTGATGCACTGATGAACAATAGGTACAAGTATTTTACAATACAACCCGTAACTGCAAACATATAATCATAACAATCAATATAAAACTACAAAATTAAGAAGTTCACCATTTGAAGTGAGAACACATGAAAACAGACCTCCAGTATAGAGTAACAACCCGAATCAGACAAATTACAGGTAATCAGCCTTCAATATTTTAACTACAACTGACTGAGTTATCTCTTTGCAGTGAATACATCAAAGAAAATTTTTCAGGAGCCATTTCAGAACTTTTGAATAAATTTTCTCTGTTACAAATAACAACAATCATAAGGCCAGCTCTCCATCAAGTTTTAAAATGTCTGTCACAAAATGTACTGACATAAAAACTTACAAGACAACACACCTCAGTCTTGCTTGCTGTGCCCTTAAGAAACACACATCAAATGCACATGATTGGTTGACTAGAATACGTATGCCTTGTTTTCAGTCCATTTAATTATAAAAGACAATGTTTGTCTTCCTAATACTGCACAACGAGGAGCAGAGAGACACATTTCATTCTTCAGCAAGAAAAAGTAAAGAAAGGTATGTAAAAATCTGCACTCAATAGGATACTTATCAGTTTGCAAAATCATGCACCTATTATAAATTCATACTACATAAAAACAACAAAATAGGGGAGAAAAGTGTCCGAGAAGACAACTGTGTCCATAAGTGCACAAGCTGAATCAATTCTGTTCCACATCATTAGCACCTCAGACTAAATTATTTTCACCCCTAATACTTTTTGAATACTTTTGACTAGTAAGCAAGTAGATCATGATTTAAAAATTCTGCACTACAACCAAATACAAATATACCAAATACTAGAGGTGCCGTGAAATTTCACAACTAAAATAACTGAATAATTTATATTTTTCACATTTATCATCATCTCTTTTGTTCTGGTGATTTATTGGCATTTACATTTTTTTGCTCAATCGAAGTAATTAATTTGTCCACTCTGGAAGTAATTCTCCCAACTAACAGAAATGACAACAAAACACAGGGAAGAGTAACAAATAATGAAACAGCTTCAAAAATTAATTTGGGGGCAAATATAGCCCAAACCATTAAATGGCGGGCATGGATGGTTGCAGAAAACATGCAAGCCAAGGTCTGAAAGGAAAAAAAAAGAGGTTGGAAGTAAGTTGTATTAATAATGTTCACCAACAAAGGAAAAACAGCAATTCTACTTACTCGCACGCCTTGAAGTAGTATGTACTTTGCAACCAATGTTGCAAGAGAACGGTATGTGAAATCTTCCCGTTGATACAAAAGAAGTTCACCTTGGTTCAAGTCTTGCTCGCCAGTGGGCACTGCAGCCCATTGAGGACGAATTACACGTAGTGTGAGAGGAGCGATTTGGAGTAATGGTAACAGGAGACCCTGATTTTACGATAGTACAAAAGAATATATAAATATATATGGAAAGGCTTCACGTATAATTTTATCAATCTTATGGTAAATCAAACTTGCCATCAAAATGTGAGAGCAAAATGTATTCACAATAACCAGCAGCCCAGGGAAAATTCTACTGCTGGCTATGTTCCCATTGGTCCCCACCATAGCTGCATCCCACTGAATGCTGGGGAATGTAGCTTGGTGCCCAGTCCCATAAAAAGCGTACTGGGCCAAGAGGGACCAACAAACAATTGACGGCCATGTTGTTGAGAGCAGTTGAACTGAAAGCAAAACAATCTTTACATTACCCTAACAATGTTATGCAATAAAGTTGAATGATTATGAGATGTCTGAGGGTATCAACTTTAACTGAAAACAGATCCACTAACTCTCCCACATTCTCACAATTTTTTAGTTGAAAATTTTAAGTTTATTTCAAGGAAAAGTTTTCATCTCATCAACACGCAAAAGAAAGTAGACACTCACCTGACACAAGAGCGTTTTCAAAACGCAGTAAGGAGATAAGTAGTAGTAGACAGACGGCTGCACAGGCGCACAGGACAATTGCTGGTGACCAGCGAGTACCCAAGAGAAGCCCCATGACTGGCACCAACACCACAGAGAGCACAGTAAAAGCTGCACTGTAGGCAGTGGCAAGGCCATACACTACCGGATTGCTGTTGTCAGAAGTATCAGAAGACTCAGTCCGAGTACAATTTGCTCTCTCTCTGCTTCCTCCAATAAGTTGCTTCACCTGAGAACACAAAATGTCACTTCCATACTCTCCAAAATAATACAATAGAAAACTCGGAATTGTAAGATAGTAACAGACCTGATTATAAAGTTGTGGAATGGGATTCTCATCACGCATGACTGAGAATGATGCAGGTTTATTACGATTGGTTACCACAAACACACAAAGAGGGCGCCATATAAGACTGACAATGGTGACTCCAGACAGAGTGTACACAGTCCAAGGCAAGATCTGCAGTTGCCAGGGTTTGAATTGCCGACTGCGAGTTTCTCCGGGGAGGCCTAAAATTGTAACGAGAAGATCAAGAATTTATTGTATGTCACCATACTCCAGACCGAAAAACAAATTGCGACATACCTTGAAGAACCCAGAAGCCCCCAGAACAAACAGCCAGAACTGTTGGGACATATCGGGCAAATAATACTGTTGCTGAGTATCCAGTCAAGTTGCCACAATTTCTAAGCCACATCCTGGTGAATGTAACCCATAGGCCTATGCATACCAGCATTATAAGGCAGTGTGGGTCTGCAGATATATTACTCCTCTTCAGGTCAGAACGTTGATTAATATATTGATCATTACAACCACCCTCTTCATCTCTGCACCTCCAGAATTGATGTGTTGCTCTCACCATTATAGCAACCACAAAAGCAACAAGCAAGACCCTAAGGCGCATGGGGTGAATCTGTCCCACCAACCACTTAAATCGTGATTTGACTAGTCTATGCTTGCCAGCACTAACCAAGATTTCTTCAGAGGGTGTGTGATATGAGTACACTAGTGTAGCAATCAGTGACAATAAAAAGAAGGACAGGAGTTGCCCCTCAGTTATAACATAGCTGTTGGATGTCATGGTACACAGTGAGAATATGCAGACAAAACGCCAGAAAATCTCCACCCATGACCTGCTTTTAGGAAGGTTTCCCCACTTTGACAAGATTGCACCCAGGTTTTCAGCCAATATAATGGCCAGGATAATAAATGAGGACCCAAAAGTGGAAATAAAATAAGTTAATTCAAAGTTCTGCACCATTCCTAATATACTAAGAACATAGCTAATAGCAGCAGATGATATGATACCAATGTAAGCAAAGACAAGGTAAATTCCAGAGGCTGCAAATGTTAGCCTGTTACCCTGAAGTGCTTCAATGACTAAGAAAATAACCATGAGAATAACAAAGGAAAAAATAAGACCCCATAACATGCTGAATGAATCAAATTGAACCCAAACTTTTTCACATAGCACCCGCAGTTCTGTGATGAATTGAGAACCGTCCCTGGCCAAATCTACAAGTTCTTTTTCACTCACAACATTTCTAATTTGATTGCTGAAAGCACTGAATGTTTTACGCAAACTGTCCAGCGTATCAGGAGTGAATTCATTGTTCCGACTGGCATAGGTTTCAATATATGTCATAGTTTGTCTAACATTGGACCATAAACTCAAGAGGGCATATTGCCAGCTTTCCAAACGTTTATTCACCAAGCCCAAGGCTGACGTTTTAGGTAAAGAATCTATAATCACTGACCCTAAATTAGAAAATGGAATAGGAATGCCTAGAGTTGTTGCAAGAGTTGGGACAATGTCGACCTGACGAACTACATCCCCTTTGGAAGACCAACTTTTAGGCAGAAGTCCCGATCGAGAGTAAACAAATAGTGCAGCTGTCACCTCTGCTTCACTTTCTCCTCCATGATCACCTGAAAAGAAGAAAACACTTTATTTTGCAGAAGTCTTCAATTCCAGGCACAAGTGTTCCTACTTTATTCCTGTACCTGTGTTGGTCATTCCATGATCACCAAGAACCACTAGGACCGTATCATTGTCAATTGTCTGCACAATCTCCCTGAAAAATATGAGCACAGAATAAATTAGAAAAAGAAAACTAAAACAAAAGAGTGTGATATATTTTTCACAAATCTTAATTATTTTTACCTGATAACAACATTTATTTCATCAAGTTTCCGAGACATCTCTGAATGAAAAGGACCATACCGATGGCCACAATGATCAACTCCAAGAAAGTGAGCAATCAGTAGATCCCAGTCCTTTTTCTGCAACTCTGGTTGTAAATGTTTCTTGATGCCATTATCAACAGTATCTAAGTCCCACACATTAAATGATGGAAATGGATATTGGCGCTCAAATCTCTGAGGATATAAGCCAATCCAAGTATCATCACCCATAAACACAGCTTTTTTCCCCTTTCCACATAACTGATCAATTATATTGTCTTCATTAATCTCTGTCGAAGCAAAATTTGACCCCATGTCAATAAAAGTTGGCAAACTGCCTGTTGTCAAGCCTTTTAAACGCTGCATAGTTGTAGTAGGAGGATCAGCAATGAATTTGTACAATCTGGCATTGTCTGGTTGTTTTAACAAAAGTTCTCTGAAAATAGTCAGTCTATTTTCAAACGGATCTGGGTTTATCACATTTTGGTATGTCGCGAAATCATACTTTAGTGCATCCACAACAACCAAAACAACTTTTGCTCTTCCATTGGAGCACAGGTCTTCTTCTTCTACCAAGTGCTGGAGCGAGCCGGGAACAGCGGAGCAAGCAGGTTCGATGCCTTGGGTGCTAGAACGATTTTTCACTCCGTCGGAGGAATTTGAACAATAAATATTGCTGGTACAGCTGGATTTTTCGGGCTGAACTTGCCGCCGGAGCAGAAAGCCACGGGAGAACAGAAGCACCCCGCAAATGAGCAAATACGACATCCATGTTAAAAACAGGAAGTACTGCCAAAACTTGGACATGATTGAAAGGGACGTCTACATCGAGTGAAACTCGACGCTCAACTAAAACAGTGGCACCGGTTTGCTATTTAGTGACAGCAGCCCATGAAATTACTTGAGCTGCTTTCTGCTGCGACTCCTCTCACATTTGTAGGTTATGTTCACTTCTCTATTTTACTTTTCGTGTCTTTTCAGCCACACGGACCCCTCGACGAGGCTAGCGCACCTTTGAATGAGAAATTAGGCAAATGTGTACAATTCGTACAAATAGCAAGCAGGGGAGGAGCTCGTAGTTTTAGGTCACGGGGATACCCTAGACAATGTAAATATGTTTCTCATTACTAGTTATAATCGTTGCGGTATTCTTCCTTTGCCCCTTTATGATTCCTAGTTATTCGTGCTAAAATTCTTGCCGCTCTTTTGATTTTTCATGATCAGAGCCGGAAACGATGCCCATGTTCGCCAACAGGAATACTACCATGTGCTTTCCTGATGTGCGTCAATTAGCTTAGTGTCCGGACTGGAATTTTAATTCGCAAAACACCAGCTGTAGAGTTAAATCTAATTCCTGAAGAGACAAGATGACCCGATTTCCTTGTCGTGTTCCACCGGTCAGTGTAGCAGCTTTGGCAACACCGCATGCTGGCTGCTGGTCGCTGGGCGAGCCGAGCCGCACATCGCACACCTCACTTGCGTCCCGGTTTCATTGATTTTTATGTTATGTTTATAGTTGATTTGTCTCTAGCCTTTTGAGAATTTGTTTCCGGGACCCTTGAAAATGATGTCCAGGGCTGTCATCACATCGAGAGCACTTCATGCTTTAAAGGTGACCATGACAGTACACTGACGTAACTTTTGTATAGGTTACGATTCAGTGATTTAATTCATTCAA
Source organism: Odontothrips loti (assembly GCA_038380765.1). Lineage (NCBI taxonomy): Eukaryota > Metazoa > Arthropoda > Insecta > Thysanoptera > Thripidae > Odontothrips > Odontothrips loti. Next base: position 12,468,154 of record CM076244.1, on the reverse strand, counting down.
TTCTTGAATGTATGGTCGAATGTTGTTAGCACTTACCTCTTCTATTAGGCGAATGTAGCTTAGTCTTTTCTCTAACCGAGTGGATAATTTCAACTTGGTATTAAGCTACTGAGGCTTGTTTTCCATGTGTTACTCTTCATCTCTAATGTCAACAAATTAAATTTATTTTCTCTTATGCTATATGTCTTTCCTAATTACAGCTTTATCTCTGTGTTTGTTTTAGCATAGGAGCAAGGACGCTGAGATATTTGGTTCTACCTATAACAGACTGACATTCAGTCAACCCTCTAGATCTATAGGATCTACCCCCATTAACACAATTATAAATTTTGTTCCACAACAAGAGGTAATTCTATTTCTAGTTCATTAACACAACTTCAGATTTAAAATGCCCAATTTTACAAAATTTGTTAAAAATAATTCCTTATTTACAGGCATGGGTCGTGGAGCGGATGGGAAAATTCAGCCGCATTTTAAATCCAGGTCTTAATATTCTTCTACCTATAATAGATAAAATAAAATATGTGCAGGTCTTAAAAGAAATAACTATTGATATTCCTAAGCAAAGTGCTATAACTACAGGTATGATCCTTGAGCCAACTGAGTGTTTAAAATACATGTTAAAATTACCTCTAATATGAAATGTCTACTCTTTCAGATAATGTTAACTTAGATATTGATGGTGTTCTTTACTTAAAAATTACTGATCCGTACAAAACAAGCTATGGAATTGAGGATCCTGAATTTGCTGTTAGTCAGCTTGCACAGACAACCATGAGGTGTGTTCACCACTGAAAAATTGAATTGTGACCTTCGTTGTTGCTGTGTTAGCATATAAACCATGAATCTTATTTTATTTCTTTCTGCATGATTTGACCTGTTAATGTGTGTCTGTTTAGGGCAGAGTTAGGGAAATTGACTTTGGAGCAAATCTTTCAAGAGCGGGAGTCTTTAAATGTAACTATTGTAGAGGCTATCAATAAAGCAAGTGAACCTTGGGGCATCACATGCTTGAGATATGAAATTCGTAAGTACACAGTATCTCTTTAATTTACAAACCTCCAAAGTATCACTTTTGGAAAAATTAACAAAAAAATGTCCATCATTAATCAATTTGGTTTTGCGCTAGGTGATATTGCTTTGCCTTCACGCATCACAGAAGCTATGCAAATGCAAGTGGAAGCAGAGCGCAAGAAACGAGCTGCTATCCTTGAGTCAGAAGGTCAGCGGGAAGCTGAAATCAATGTTGCTGAAGGCCGAAAGAGAGCGAGGATTCTAGCTTCTGGTAACCATATGTATTTAGTTATTGCTTCCAGTACAGTTCCCATCATATTTTAATCCCTTGACCACTTTCTGTGCAATCTCATTCATATTTTTAATTATTTCAGAGGCAGCACAGTTAGAGCAGGTAAACCGAGCTAAAGGTGAGGCAGAGGCGCTACTGGCGGTTGCAAAGGCAAGAGCAAGTGGCTTACATAGTGTAGCTGAAGCTCTCGGTCAAGCGGTATGTAATTGATGCATAGCAATGGATGGGTGGTCTTTGTAGATTTCTGTATATCTTTGCTCTAATTTGAAATTTTCATTGCAGCAAGGCAAAGATGCCGCATCTTTAGTTGTTGCTGAACAGTATGTTACAGCTTTTGAGAAGTTGGCTCGTACAAATAACACACTGATTTTACCTAGCAATACTGGAGATATTTCTAATGTTGTTGGTCAGGTAAAGACATTACTTGGTATGTGTGATTTTTTTGGATTTTTTTTTGTTCTTGGCATTGATCTCTTTCCCTCTTACTTTTTCTTCTAGGCTATGTCCATTTACGGTACAATAACCAGAAATCAGATCTCTAGTGGCTCACCTCAAATCCCTTTTAAAGGCTCAGATGTTGAGGAATATTTCAGTGACCGTGAAGGAACAGAAGACAAAGGTGATTCGAAGCCCCCTCATCCAAGCTCATGATTCACAATCCAGTGATATGAACATTTTAATTACAATCAACTGTTCATTGAGATTGGTTGTAAATAGCAATCTCTAAACCGTTTTTTTTTCTTTTCTCATTATACTTCACATTTTGATTTTGTGAACCTCATTCATATCATGGGCAGTCCTCAGTCACTGTAAAAAATCTGGTTGGTGTGTGGTAGTACAAGAATGTGCATCATTATGATTCCTGTAAATTAGACATTGCTTCACTTCTAATTTCTTTTTCTTCATTGAATTTTGTTTGAACCTTGTGAGAGTAAGATTCAAAGCATTCTCTAGTTAATGTGTGATACACTCTTCTAAAATTTCATGTGTCAGATGTCTTTTTTTTTCTTTTTCTTTTTTTTAAAAAGCTATGTCCAGTTTGTTTTTTTAGAATAAGTTGTTAAAATAAATTTGACTCTTTACAAAGTAGTGATGCAGTCTGTGCCCTTCTACCCCTAAAGTCGTATTTTCATGTCACATCCTTAGCACACCTGGAAGGCAACAGAAGAACCACAGAAGCATTCTGTACACAAGATTTTATTTTGTTCCAATGAAGTAATGGAAAAATTGACCCTATAGATATTCTTATGATAAGTATATTAAATACATATTTGTCACTTTTTTATCACATGAAGAAGAGAAACATAACTTCCCTTCCCAGATGTAATGTGTCCTGTTGTTCTCCTGGTCCATGGCGTACTTAGCCTCTCCTCTCGCTTCTGACTTCTCCGGCCCGGCTCGTGTCTTATACCGCTCCGAACAGTCTGAGGGCGAGGGCGGGCAGGACGGACAGAAGCAGCAGAGGGAGTGATGGGCTCATGAGGCCCGCGCTGTCAGGGCTGTCAACAACTCCGTCACCATCTGGAAAGCAGATTAGGGGAAAAAATCAGTTTGCATCGTGGAGATGAGAGCAGCTTGAAAAGCAGGCGATGACCACGACTCTTTCATTCTCAGGGGAAGTCACCTTCACGTGAGGTCATCAGTCCCTTCGGTCGCTTCTCACTATTTCCAGCCTGCTGACTTGAGCTGAGGGACTGCCTGGCCGACCGGTCTGTCCTGTCCATTTCATTGCGTGTCCGACACAGGACGCGGCGGGGGCGGGGGCTCGTGACGGACCATTTCATCTATTCGCCGATTTGTTCCCTCTGCCGTGCCGCGTGCCCGTGCCAGTGCCCGTGCCAGTTAGCGGGACAGAGACAGATCGCAGGGACGGGACCAGACGGTGCTCAGAGCACCGCCCTGCTCCTGTTAGCCGCTGCTGCCGTCCCGGTCCCGGCAGGCTTCACTTACATTCACTTTCACACAATAAGTTGGCTGACGTCCCTGTCCCTCCCCTACACCAACACCACCTCCCACTCGGGCTCGGCCTGTTCGGCCGGGGGGTCGGGTGTGCGGGACACATAAAGTACCAACCTTCGTCCGGACCATCGTCAACACCGTCGCGGTCGACGTCAATGGCTTGGGTGAAGATGACGTTGAGGGCGAACAGCACCAGGAGCAGGGCGATCCACGGCCTCATCTGTGCAAGGAAATATTTTTACATAGTGCGAAAGTCAGCGCTTAACGTGCGATACTGGTCTGGTGCTGCACTGAAGGGGTACACCCAGACCGAGGCGCACAGTCATTGGTACTGCACAAGTGCAACCTCCCCCCCCCCCTCTCACGCGGACGACAGGAGGGTGATGACTTTGGAGCCCCGCCAACGAAGGCACAGGCGGCGCCCGGCCGTCGTATAATTCTCGATATGCAAGTGTTGTCATTTTTTTACGTCGCCATTTTATTCTCTTTTGTGTCTCGCTCACACTTGGGGGGTCGTCCGGAAATGATGGTCGTGGTATTTTGGGAAGCACCGGGGGATCACAAAGGGAGGAGGGGGCTGCGTTCCCACGTGGGGGGGGGGGGGGGGGCATACCTCACGCCGCCCTAGAGGGAAGGGGGAGGGGAGACGGGCGGCGGCTCGCCAGAGGCCCCTGTATCGCTTGTACTTCAAGACCTGCGTCAGCAAATCATGTGCATTTTTTAAAAATGAGTTCGAGACGGTGACTAATTTAGACGGTGCATATGACCCCCCCCCCCCCCCCATTTTCCTTCTCATCTTTCATCTCTCGTCGGTGCCACGGCAATGAACGAACGAATGTCTGGCAGTTCTTCAGTACTGTGGACAACCCCCAAAAATCCCCCTCCCCCTCCTCTCCACCTCCAGCTCCTGCTGGCCGCGGTGTTAGACGCGACGAGGGGGCAGGGGGGGGGGAGTCTGAACTCAGGTGGAGGCGGTATCTAAATTTTACCTGGTTGCACCGGTGGCCAAGCCCTGGTGGCTCTGCTCGCTCTGCTACTGGCACAGAGCTCGAGGAGGAGGGGGGGGGGGAGGTGCGTAATAGCCGACTCATTGCAGCCCAGCCTCGATGTTGACAATTAGAGGTTCCAAACTGAGCGCCGAACGAGGCCTCGAAGCGTGATCAAGGTGCACTGCCTGGGCCGCCCGTCCAACACTTAAAAGGGGGAAGGGGGGGGGGGGAGAGCTTAAATCGCGTTCGACGAAAAGGCCTCCTCTCTGCCGTCTCCGTGTCTCCTCGACTAGCGCCTGACAGCTGCTGGATAGGCAATCTGCTCGGCACGGCTGCGCTGCGGGACTGCCTATGGCCAAGCCGTCGGGCGCTCGTCTCCGCTCCAAAGGCTCCAGCTCCACACGGTGACGCCACGACTCCGTCGCCGCCGCGCTCCAGCCGAACTCCAACCACGTGGACGACGGGTTACGAAAATCGGCGGGTTTCTTTTCCTCGGCATATTCTTAACGGTTCCATCCGAGTCCATAGTTGAGGCTGCCTGGCCTGCACATGCTGCACTTGCTCGGTACAGGCGCACGACGGGACGGAGTACTGAGTTGTACACTTCTCGAAGTTCATCGTCGATGTCGACGGAAATCGCAATATTAAAAAGAAAATTGAAAAATATGACTGGAGCGGAGTATGGTTTCTTTTCAGGACCGATCACCCGTGAGTCCATCGACCATCGCCAAGGGTCTCTCACACGAGGAAATGGGTTTGCATGTTGCACACCCACACCACACAATCCTGATAGGAATACGCGACGTTTTCTTCCTAGATTTCCATCACCCAGAGAGACGACCATGACAACTCGCTGGTTCATCCGTGTCCTGTTGGAATTTGACACGCCTAGCCTAAGTTAACGGTTATAGGGGCAGACGACTCGGCACGACAGCCAGCGTACGCACCTTGGACGGAGGGGATGTGCTGGCGATGGTACCCACGGCGTTACTGCGACAAGCAAGTGAGACCACAAGGCGGGGCTAGGCGGGGCCCGGTGGGGCCAGCTTAGTCCGAACGGGACGGTGCGGACTAAGCCCACCCCACCCGTTGACTGGGGTCCGCGTTCGAGGAGTATTTTCAGCGTTTCCTCTCGGCGACAAAGCGACGCGAAGTGCAAGAGGGCCTGGGTATGTTGTTTTCGAGGACGTCCCGAGGCACTCACAGAGCCAGGGGAGGCGGGGGGGGGGGGGGAGGGTCTCGCCGCGACGTCTGAGGGAGGGACTGCAGGGGCGGGGAGTCGGGGAGATCAGACAAAAACGAAAATAAATCGAGTGAGTGAATTCAGCGAGGTACACAATACCTTCTGTCGTTACTTCTATCTCTCTGTGACATCCGGCCGATAAAAAAATAAAATCGAACAAGTGTTTGTTCGAAATCGAACCGTGCCTTGAGGGAGTGTGGGAGAACAATCCAGCTTCAAAGGCGTGCCGACGATGGGGAACGGTTTGGACCCAAAAGCACCTCTGAGATGCCAAAGGATTGATGTATGTTACCATTGCTAACATGGGTCTAGTATATCTTGTGTTGGTTATTTATCTTTTAGGGGAATGGAGGAAAAATAAATAACAGTAAGAAATGATGAAATTTTTATTAATTTCAAAAATTAACATTCAGAATGCAACAAAATTTTTAAGACTAATCCTCTATTTTACTGTACTGCTGACCAACCTCTCAGCCATCGCAATTGTAAATATTCTTTCTTGGTTGGTCCATCTAATCTCATCGGGTCCTTCCGAATATTCTCTTGTGCTTCCACTCTGAGAGGATCAGGTCTTACAGCATCTGACACAATCATTTGACCATCCTCAGTTGTTAGTGTCCTTTCGATATCTTCTTCTGTAGGTTCCCCATTGGGAAAAGTAATGGGTGTTACTTTGACTAGGTGCTTCACTTTCCACAGATCTTCACATATAAATTCGGTATTCTTCATAATCACTGCATGTCTTTTTTCCTAGAGACAAAAGGCAAAATTAATGAGGGGCAAGAGTAGAACAGACTATGATACAAATGCTGTCACTAATACCTACCATTGAATCCAATCCCAACCGAGTCAGAACTTTACGGTCCCAGTGAGGTTGCCCTTTCATCGGCTTCACTCTCTCAACCATGAGGAGTTTGGTCGGCTCATATGGTGGGTCTTGGTAATCGGGGTCCCTGCAGAATAGACAGCACAAACACAAAACACTGAAAAATAAGGCAATAACAGAAGCAATTGCTACGATAAGGAACGCTCTGTTGTTCGAGTAATACACACTCTTCATTCAAGCGTGTGATAGTAACTCAGTGCGACACTCGCCACAGCGTGTAGTAAACTGTCAAACTCAGATCTAGTCCAGTACGATGGTGGGCTGCAGCCGCATAAACATGTAATGGTTAGGGAACTCACCGCGGGTAGTACTTGAGATTGCCCGTCTGGACGCGCGGGGCTTCGGGGTACAACTCTTTCCCATTGAGAAACTCGTACACGTGAGGCCTCTTGTTGGGATGGTCTCTCCTTTTACCACGTACGGGCTGAAAAATAACCTTTGATATTTTTGAAAACACACTGGAAGACGTAACCTTCAATACGGCTGCCATGTTGAATCCTTCTGCTTCTGTAGTCCGTTGCACAGGGGCGGCTCGGCTCCTTGTCCGGCTCGCTAAGCATGCAAGATGGCTACCCTCCTGCAGCGGCCTTGCGCGACTTTAGCCAAAACTATAGTTAAACGGAGTTACGTGAATGTGACATGCGAGACAAAGGCATTTTTTCGAAGTGTAAGAACATTGTGTGTGCAATCATCTCTATTGAACTCCCCCAAGAAGTTTCGGTGGATTAGAACTACCATTTCTAACCTACAACTGTCCACTAAGACCGAGTCAATAGACGACAATACCACGAAAGAACACATCAATATCGGCACCATAGGACATGTTGACCATGGCAAGACAACTTTGACAGCAGCCATCACCAAGATTCTCTCTCGCAAAGGTACGGCAGTCTTCAGGTCGTATGAAGATATCGACAGGGCTGAAGAGGAGAAGGCAAGAGGCATCACAATAAATGCTTCTCATGTAGAATATTCCACAGATAAGCGACACTATGCACACACCGACTGCCCTGGACATCGAGACTTCCTGAAGAACATGATTTGTGGTGCTTCGCAGATGGATGGTGCTATACTTGTTGTGGACTGTAATGACGGACCAATGCCTCAAACAACAGAGCACTTACTCCTAGCCAGGCAACTAGGCGTAAAACATATTGTAGTGTTTGTAAACAAGGTTGACACAGCATCAGAAGACTTATTAGAGTTGGTTGAGCTAGAAATACGAGATATGCTCTCTGGTTTCGGTTGGGATGGAGATGAGGTGCCTGTCATCCAGGGATCGGCCCTGTATGCTCTAGAGGGCAATACTTCTGATATAGGGGAACCTGCTGTCATAAGGTTACTGGAGGCTCTTGACAATCATGTTGAAGCACCGAAGAGAGACTACACCTCCCCCTTTTTAATGCCTATTGATAGTGCAGTAACAATACCTGGCAGAGGAACAGTGGTTATTGGTACAATGAAGCAAGGAACTATGAAGAAAGATGACAAAGCAGAGGTGGTAGGATTTGGCACCAAAATGCCAACATTTATTAGTACTGTTGAGATATTCCGTAAGGCTGTTCCCAGTGCAAGAGCAGGAGACCATGTTGGTGTCCTCTTGAGGCAAGTCAAGTCTAATTCTGTAAAAAGAGGAATGATCTTGTGTGCCCGAGACTCTCAGAAACAGAGTAATCAGTACTCAGCAACAGTCTACTTCCTTACTAAAAGTGAGGGAGGTCGCACAAAGCCTGTCACTCCTGGGTACATACAGGTGCTCTTTGCAGAGACTTGGCAAGTGACAGCTAGGTTTGACTTTGAAGGCGACATGATAATGCCCGGTGACAGTGCTCAAGTAACCCTCACACTTCTGAAGGATATGGTAATGCTACCTGGACAAGCTTTCTCCGTTAGGGATGGTATGGAGACAGTTGCGTCAGGAATAATTCACCAAGCTTATGCCCCTGTATTTGTACCAGAGAAAAAACTATTCAAATATGACTGGAAAGCTGATAAGGCAAAGGCCTCTGCAATTCAAGAAAAAACAACCAAGAGTTCCACTTAAATGTGGTTTCAATGAATGAGAATTTAAGTGAAATACTATTGTTACCAAATGTTACAGATATCTATAAGAAGTAAATTTTAATTTGCAAAGTAAATCAAAGACTTGCTAACTGTCCAAAACCAATAAAAAGAGAAAAATGAAATCAATAAGTTCAGAGCTTTTATTTTTCCCTACCACAATAACATAATACTTAAATGATTACCAAAGCATTAACAGAACTGTAGAAGCACAGTTGTGAAAGCAAACTGTAAAATTCGAGGCGACAAGTTAAAACATCGCTTAGAAAACCTGACATATAAGTTCAGAACCAACTGTTCGAGTAAAACAATCAGTATGAAGCACATAAACAATAAAGAGTGTTTTTTAAAATGTCTAGAAACAATGTAAAAATAAAAAAACAGTTATTCAAAAGCCATGGTAGTTCTCTTCGTCCAGCAGCTCAGGTACACAATTTCCACACCTACACTTCACCCTTTTATTGTTTCTGACCATCAATTTGACTTCATTTTCAGCTTCTTCAGTGATGAATTTAACTGTTCAACAGAGAGATTGTCAAATGCTAGTATTATAGATCCAAATTGAAGTTACAATTTAATGTCTGACATACATACCTGGTAGCACCAAACGCACTGCAAGAATTTCGCCATGCTTACATTTCCCACAAAGGCAATTCCGGAACTGAAACCAATACATACGTGGCACACCATTAGGTTTGCTGAGATGTTGTAGCTTGCTGGACTTGGACAGTCCATTGTCTAAGGGAAGAGCAACGAGAAATGTTACGGTGGTAGTGTGTATATCAAGTTCTGCAAATTAGGTGTGTAATGTGCACTGCCATTTTGATGCAACCTGTAGGATTGTATTTCTTTCAATGGGCTATTCAAAACTCATGTGTTTGGAATGTTACCATTCTGCTCCTTAAGTGCTGGAAAAGGACTTCTCATTACAGCAACAACTGTGCTCCTCACAGGAGATTTTGACTTCATCTTCGAATACTTCCAAGTCGTGAATTTGTTTTTATAAGGTGACTGTAACAGAAGCAGCTTTTTAAAACAAGTTCTGAAAGTATTTTAAAAATTCACTGAATGTAAAATTTTACCTTCATTGGTGAAGATGCCTTCTGAGGGCTTCTTCCAATGATCTCAGCATGCACAGTAGATGTGCTTGTCTGAAAATTAACCAATCACACATCAATTCAAAGCTTCCTTGAATGTGTTTGCAAAATTAATCAAATTTGACATCAAATAAGAAAATTACCTTTAAGCCAGATGAACATGGTGAACAAGGAACAGGCATTTTGGGTACTTTTGTAGGGGAGCCCTTTTTGGGAGTGGCATGCTTCTTCTTGGACACGTAGCTTTCAAGGTCTATAGGTATGTCAGGCAAAGAATCATCAGAGGCATAGCCATTAGACTGAGGCAAGGTGGATATGTCTACAAAGCCAGATATTGGTTTCATATCTGGCTTCATTTGGAGGACTCTCTGGTCACTCAATGCTGAACTAAGGAAATCAGTTCTTTTCTTGGGAGACACATTCTAGAAGGAAACACCAACACACAATTAAATCAAGCACAACAAAAGAACTAAAAATATATGTGAACACACCTTTATGTACCTCTTTGGATGTAAGCAGCTGGCCGCTTACTTGACTTGGAGGCTTAGACTGAGGAAACTCATCTTCATCTGACATAAACAGCTCCTTAAGAAAGTAGGAGCTCCGGGGTGATTTAGGAGTGGAGGTGTTTAGGGAGACATTAGGGCTGACAGGGAGCTTCTGTCCCTGCTCACATTTTGACGGGGTACTGATTACCTCCAGCTGAGGCTTTGCGATAAAGTCCAAAGTTTTTTCCTTCCTTGGATAAAATTGTAACAGGGTTGTATTTTGACTCTGTATAGGTCGTTTCTTCCACGACTTGGTAGTTGCCGTAACAGTAGAAGAAGATGGTTTGAATTTCTTCTTTGAAGGTGAACAGAGATCGTCATTAAAGTGATAAATAGGATTCTCTTTCACATTCTTTTCTTCCCTTTCCATATTCAAAAGTTTCCTCCTGAAGGAATATTTAGTACAGTATGTAGAAATGTACAAGGAACTTGGAATTCTGTGCACTGATGCTTTTACAAGATTATCTGCTGACTGTATCTGCTTTAAGGTGCAGCCTGAAAATTAGAGTTGAAGTTACTGTATTGCCATTAAATACAAAGCAGTTTTAATTTAGGTAAACAAATGTTTTAAAGGAAATAAAGGAGGACAACCTTTTAGATATTCAATAGCTGATCCCAGATCAGTATCAATTGAGTCAATATGGTATCTCTTTCTTTCATCTTTACATTTTTCATAGAGACTGAAGAGATTGCCTTCTTGACAGCAACAGGACACAAAATCCATCATCAGTATGTATGCTAGAACTTCTTCCAAGCCAGTGAGTTTCTTTTTGCCGAACTCTCCCTTCCTCAACAATTTCTGGGGGGAAAAATACACAACAGATCTCCGAAAGATTCTGACTGATGCACTGCTACTGCTCATCTATGAATTACTAGCTTTCCGACATGCTCATGAGCATGGAAATTCAACTCACCAGAGCACGGGTCACCTGGTGGTGATTCACATCCCTCAAACAATTGAACACTGGCATATCAATCTTGGCAATGTGGTTCAAAGCGGTGTCTTCTGCCAGCTTGCAGTCCTCAAAGTACGTGGGTCTGAACTTCTTTGTGATGGGGTCACACTTCTTCTCTCGGCCCCCAAAAAGGAGCTCTTGCCAGTCAGGAGGGTTGAGGGCAGGGGACGGAGCAGGCGGGGTTGGCTGGGCCCGGAACGCGTCCTGACCCCAGTCCTGGGCGAGGGTAGCCGGTGTAGCCGGGGCCTGCGCCGGTTGTTTAGGACAGGTCTCCAAGTCTGGGTAGCTGTCGCTGTCATCATCCATCTCGTCTGAAGACGGGACGGCGGGCTTCTCGATGAGGCTGAAGTACGGCATCGTGGACAAAGGGTACGACCGAGTGTGGCGTCCTGAAGGGAAAGCACAGAAGCAGGGCCGTAAGCTCGGCTCGGCACACGCCCCCTCACGCCCCCGCCAGGTAAGGAAACGACGCTGTGAACAAACCTATACTGCATGAGGGGTTGAGCCAAAGCACAGAAGTTCAGGAGTCCATCACCGCGCTGCCGCCAAACAGTTGTCACAAGCACAGCACTCGGCACAACAAGGCAACATGAGACAGAACGAGCGGCGGTGAGAGGGGGGGGGGGGGCAGAGTTCTCCAATGATGCCAACACCCCCACTGCGTCCCGAGCGAAACGCCGTCAGTTTTATCGTCCGAGACGGGTTAACAACGGACGTAGAAACACTTGAAAAATGTCCGTTTTGAAAAAAAATATTTGCGACGTTTTAGGTGAAACTAGGGGCGCAAGTTAGGACAAGTGACCCTAATGTATGGGACGAATCCACCTGTCCAAGTTTCAATAAGTTCGGTACTCGTCCTCTTGGGCCTGCCAATAACAGTAAGTTTTAGAACGGGGAAAAAAAATTACAGGAAAAAACAACAACTAGATTGTCATGACAGGTTTATTGTGGAGAACACTGCAGTGAGGCTGACACGATTGTACGTCATGGTGCCGCTGTGCTCCTTCCGCCTCCATCGCAAAGTCCCCACCACGTCCGCCCGCTCCGCCCCGCGCGCAGGTGCTGCTGCAGGTGCTGCTGCAGCCGGCCCCAAAGAAATCTCCAGGGTCTGGAGCTGCTCGGGCACCTTGCCGTCGGCAACTAGGGCCATCTTGAGCAGGCTGCCGAAGAACGCCGCGGCCTGCTCGACGTTGACGGTCATCTAGGCCGCAGAGATCCCCAAATCTTTCGAGGTCAAGTTCGTTCTTTATGAAGCAACCCGACCCCCCCCCCCCCCCCCCCCCCCCCCATGGCCTGTGCCGTAGACGCTCACGGTGCACTCGTCCATGGTGGGGGCGATGTTGGCGAGCAGGTCCACGAGCTGGCCGCTGACAGGCGTGTCCAGGATGACGACTGAGCGCGGCGTGAAGGTGCCGCAGTGGGCGATTGGCCCGGGGCCCTGACACCGCTCCAGGCGCACGTGCGAGAGGCGCAGGCACACCCGCAGTGCCTGGACACGGAGAGGGCACAGTAGGAGGGGCAGGGGACTTCCCCGCAGATACTCCAGTCTGGAGAGTCTGGAGTGGCCGCGCGGGGTAGCCGCGGCCTGGAGGGGCGCGGGGTATCGACGCGAACCAAGTGCCTCACCGTCTCCAGGATGTGGTTGACGTCGTGGCGGTCGGCGATGTGCAGCTGCTGCAGCGCACGCGCGAAGTCGAGCCGCCGGCAGAGGACGCTCCTGGTGCCGCGCGCGTTGAAGGCGATGCTTTTCCAGAGCTCTTCGCGCAGCCCGAGGTCCACCCAGCGGCGGCAAACGGGCAGCGTGCGCTCGTGGCGGTCCAGATAGGAGAACACGCGCACCAGGGCCTTGACGGGCAGGTGCAGCAGCCGGAGCGGCCGCCGCGGGCGCGGCAGGTGCGACACCAGTCGCCGCGGTACAGACAACGCACCCGCGGCGGCCCCTATCCCAGACCCGCGACCCGGCTGCGCCGGCTGCTTCACAAATGTGCCCTGGAAGACCAGATTTGCTGAAATTTTGTGTTTTTTTTTTCTTCCTGAGTCTTTCTGAATTTTTACTTCTGATGTTTTGAAGGGTGTACATTTATTTGTTTGAGTTGGGGCGCGGGATCCCCTTGCAACTACCTGTGAGGGTACCCGCGGCGAGGCGCCGCTCGTCTGGGACGCCAGGCTCCTCGGACTAGGCTGCGACCCCGGTGCCCCTCTACGAGCCAACGCGGGGCGGCGCGGGGCGTCTACCGCCGGCTCGGGCGGGGCCGGCGGGGCCGGCGGGGCAGCAGGCCGACCAGCCTGGCGGGGAGCTGTCTTGGCTGGGGGCCTCGGGGTCGGCCGGGAGAGCACCCTCCTGGCGGGGGTCGCTTGCTTGACGGGGACGGGCCGACCGCGGCCCATCGTCCGCGTGCTGCACGGCGGGGCCGGCGCCGAAGCAGCCTCGTCCCTTCGCTTCCGGGAGCCGAGCGTGACGGTGCGGGACCGAGCGACACCAGGTGCGGCCCCAGCCTCCTGGCGTTGTGGCGGCGACGGGCTCGAATCACGCCTGCGAATGCCAGGTTTGCTATGCTGCAGAGGTGAGGCGGCAGGGGGCAGGGCCCGTCAGGGGCAGCGAAGGGCGTGGCCGCTGGCCCTGGGCTCACTTGTGGCTGGCATCGGCATCGCCCAGAGTCACGCTCAAGGACTGCGGCGCAGCCGGCCCGTTCAGCATCCCCGGTGGCGTCTGCGGCCGCCAACGGGAGATGCCGGCCTCGGCCAGGGCGGGGGCGGCCAGGGGAGCCGGAGCCGAGGGCACGGCGTCGTCACCACCGCCAAAGCCGGCGTCTCCGATGTCGTCCGCCGCTGCCGCTGCTGCCGCCCTCCACGAAGCGGCGCGCTTACGTGGCGAGGAGGCAGCGGCAGAACCTGAGACCAAGGCGCATGATATACGCACGCTGGAAACACTGCTGTATCTGTCACAACTTTTCACATTTGCTACATTTTCCGAATCCGTGAGTTCACTCCGCAAGTACGCTCTATATAGGGGTGCGATTTTCCAGCCCGTGTTATTTTCTTCGCTGCACTTCCTGGCATACTACTGACCCGTGGTGAGGGCTGAGGCCTGGGGTCTAGCTCCGTCTCCGCCGCTGTGGTCGGCGAGGTCCACGGGCCCTGCGGGAGCGGGTTGGGGTGGCGACGCCCGGGCCGGCTCCTGCTCCTCGAGTTGATGCAGGAACAGCTGCGACTGCCGGTCCATCTGACGTTTGAGCTCGCCGATCGTGGCCGTGAACTCGGACTCGGAGAGGGCGACCAGGATTCGCTGCGCCAAACCCGCCTGGGCGGCCAGCCCTGCCTGCCCCCGCGCGCTGGCGGCGCTGGCAGCCCTGTCGCCGTCGGGGCTGACTGGCACCATGGCGCTGCCCAGCGCTGCCCAGCACTGCGCGCTCGGCGGGCGACACGGCGTCGGTAGGCAACCGGCACCACACCGCGACGGCCCCGGGGGGAGACAAGCTCACCGGGTCTCGCCCTCGACCCCTACACTGTCTCGCTCTCGCTCCAACGCGCTCGAGACGCTACCAGTTCCCGCCCTGCCGGCGCTGCCCCCTGCCCTGCCCTGCCCTGCCCCCTGCCCTTCCCGCCGGGCCGCATCCGCCGCCCTCTTGGTACGCCCCTCTGCAGTTCGCGGGCTGATGAGTCGGACCGACCAACAACGGCCACTGTTGTACAGGGACCCCACCACCCGAGCCCGCCGCCCGCCGCCCGCCCACCGCAGGGGCCGAGTGAACTGAAACCTGTGAACGGGAATTAAGCTGGAAGGCGGGCGACACGTGACTCTAGGTGACTCAGCACAGCACCATGTCGAGCGCAGGACACTCGCCACCGAGTAGCCACCAACACCACGGCGATTCGCACGACCGCATCTTCGGGGGGTTCACCATGACGGAGGACGCCGAGGGCGGGGCGGCGCCATCTGCGCCAGCTCGTCAGCTCTCAGGGCAACGGGGTGAGCAGTGGAGCTAGTGACTGATTCATCTGTGAAGCGGGAGTTGACTGTTGTCTCGTTTGGGGACGTTAGCCTTAAACAGTATTTAGTGTATCGCCATAACCCCTTCTCTCCGCTTCACGGCGCAATGTGTCTGTGGAGTGACTGACTTGGTGTGAAGCCTCCGCCACGGCCGCGGCTGCCTCGTCGGGGCGCCGTCGGCGCTGGGTGAGGACGCGCACGCAGCACCTCAGCACACTCAGCCTGCAGGCCGATGCCGACGCAGCCTCCGCCGGCGACCACGCGGCCACCGAGAGCGCCTTGTACGGCGGTAAGGCGTCAGGCATGCGCAGTGCACCTCTTTTTTTAACTTCCGATGCATCACTCGCTTGGGAGTACCCTATGCCCCCCGGTCCACCCCCCCCCCCCCACTCACTGCCGATCGGCAGCCGCAGCAGCAGTGCCGCCACCGCTGCTGCCGCTACCGTCTGACGGAGAAGACGCCGCCGCCGCCGCTGCTCCCGTCGGAGTCCCGCCGTGTGGCAGATACGCCTACCGGAGGCCAGGTGAGCCGGCAACCACCGTAGCGAGTTCATATTAGAGGATGTGCACATATTACGTCACACTTCTTGAGAAAAGGGGATGGGGTGCATGAGACACTTCAGACTGCTCCCAGCTCTGCATAATGTGCTTCTTGTTCGTTTCAGACGGCAATCCGGTGACGGGGGAAGGCTACAGCCGCCTGGGTAGCTGCGATCTCCAGGTCACCACCAAAAAGTGATGCATGCTTGCGAACACGGGACTTCACAATGCACGCACACCCGACGATTTAACCTCTCATTTCCCACAACTAACCGTTGGGCTATATTTGTATTGCTCAGCATTAAAAATTGTGCAAGAATTGTATTAAAAATAGTTTTCTCCGCTGTCTCCCTTTGTCTTTACCCGTAGGATGGAAATATTTTTACGGCAACATAATGGCAGCTATTGTTAACAGCTATAACTGAATCAAAATTTTAAGTAGAAGTTAAATGTAATCAAATCTTCAAAAATCATGATTATCAGTTACGAACAGCTGTAGGATGGGAAGTGCCGCCTGGCGGTCCTGATACTCTTACACGCCAGGGCACGAGCACGAATAGGGCGCCTGCTGGCAATGCAGGCGTGTCGTGCGGGCCGGCCTATCCTGGGACTCGCAGGCGCTCGGTGTCCGGTCGGTGTCGGACGCGGCCAGACGCCTCAGCACGGCGTCTCCTTGTAGCGCTTGACCTTGTTCTCCATGACGATGGAGAAGCACCTCTTCCTCCCCAGCGGCGGGGGGTTGAACGCCCTGCCCTGCATGACGGCCCGCCCTCCACCAGCGTGGTGCTCCGGGGCGAGGGGCCGCCGCCGCCTCCTGTCCGGGTGCAGCCCGGACTGCGGCGTGTGCGGGGGCCCCGCCGGCCCCGTCGGCCCCGGGGGCCCTCTGTTGTGGGTGTGGCCCGCGTGCGCCGACGACGGCTTGGTGTCGTCGGCGTCGTGGAGGTCCGAGCCGAGGTACGTCTCTAGGTCGCTGGCGGGGAGAGGCTCCACCACAGCCTCAGTTACGCCGACACCCGGGGGCAACATTAATGAGGGCACGGTGACGTTGCCGGTAGCGTTCGCGTGCGCTGTTCCCGTGATGTCAGCCATGGACCCGTTCTCGGTGTCGTGCTCCACCACGGCCACGGGCTGCTGCGACTGCTGCTGTTGCACCTGTTCCTCGTCGCCGGGGATGGGCTCAGGGCTCGCCGTGGCCAGGTCCTCGGTAACAGGTGCGTTCGTGGGGGGCACGACGGTAGTGTCGTGGACCAACGGCCGGGCTTCGTTGCCGGATTGGTGGTAGTAGTTGTTGATGACAATGTTCTTGGCGTGCACTGCGTCGTCGGCCTCTACCATAGCACCAACCGCAGCACCACTACCCATGGCACCACGGCCCATGGCACCGCCCGTAGCACCATCCGTGGTACCACCTCCCATGGGATGGACCATGGCACCACCCGTGGCACCGCCAGTAGCACCGCCTGCAGCACCACCCATGGCACCAGCCGCTGCCCCGCCCCGCCAAAATCCTTCGGGCGGCGGCGTTCTGCGCGCCCCCGACACCCTGCTGATGGAGACCTGCGGCGGCCTCACAAGCGACACGGCAGTCCCCTGTGCGCCGGCCTTCGGGTCCAGCTGCAGGTACACGTGGACGTTGATGGGCTTGGCGGTGCTGTCCGCCGGCCCCTCTTCCTGCGGCGGCGGCCCCCTGCGGCTGTCCTGGTCCCCCGGGTCAGTCTGAACGGCGTCCACCCGCCTGTCGACCTTCTCCTGGTCGCTCGGTGGGCGGCGGTCGGAGTCCCGGTCCCACCAGGTGGGATCTCCCCGGTGGCGGTCCTGGTCCCACCTGCCCCCACGCTGACGGCGGCCCCACCCCGCCACATCGTCCACCGGCTGTCCGCCTCTCAACCACCGGCCGCGGCGGCGGTCTCGTGCGGGACCATCGTGAGGATCACCTCTGCGGTCGTCATCATCTTCGTCATCGTCGTCATCGAGCGTACGGGGACTCCAACGAGCACCACCGTGTGGCTCGAAGCGGTGACGCCCCGGGTAGCCCTCCCGGTCCGGGGGGCTGCGCCACTGGGGGTAGTAGCCGTCCTCGTCCCGGCGATCCCTGAGCGGCGTTGGCGGGATCAGGCGTGCTCGCCAAGGGTCGTCCGCCGTCGGCCAGGTGTACACGCGGTGTGCCCTGTGCGGCCCGGCGCCGACCCCGCTCAGTGCGGCGGCACCAGCGTCGGCGTCGTAGAGGTCCACCGGGTCCATGCCACCGCCGACCGAGTAGCGACGGCGGTACACGAACGGGCCCGCGTCAGCGTCATCCTCGTAGAATCGAGAACGTCTGCCGAGGGCTGGGCAGACGACCAGCAGCTGCGAACAGGGGCAGCAACCCACTGAAACGGAGATCCGAGCTCGCGGCAGCAGCGGCGCACGTCTAGCGGTGTTTACCAAGACCAGGACTGTGATGCTGCCTCCTCCACGGCCGGGCACCATCTCGGTTGCCTCCCTCCCGGCCGAGGGGAGGGGGGAGGGGTCCCGAGCACAGCAGCCGCGTCATCGCCGTGGCGTGACTATCGCCCCCCTCTCCCCTCCCCCGCGAGTACTCGTCAAAGGTTGTGTTTGAATGGCGGTTGTGAGAAAGGGGTGTGTGAAACAAACAAATGAGGAACGCCTGGTAAAACCGTATCATTTTTTTATTGAGAATGCCTTTAACACAAAAACTCTAAACTCTAGATGCGCTGGAGGGAGCAGTCTGGATCTGAAAAGTAAATTTTTTGAGTTACTCCAAACCCGAAACAACTGAGATACAGAGCTCCATGTCCTGCACGCGCACCTGTCTCTAGAAGAAGTAGATATCGCTACTGCGCGTGTCGCAGCCGACTCCGGTCCAGAGCCACCGGCAGAGCTTGGTCTCGCGGTCGAACCGCTGCAAGCTGCCGCACGAGACGAGGGCGGCGTGTCCCCCGCTGCACTGCCAGAACTTGGCGCAGTCTGTCTCGGCGGCCAGCTGCGCTGTCCCGGAGCTCGGGCACACGGGGACAGTCGGCACCGGGGACCGGCCGCCGGCGCCGGGCTGCTCAACGCCCCGGCCGCGGGCCGGCAGTGCGTCGCATTTGACCTGCAGACACAGAAGGGACACATTTACATTCTGCTCATCACGGAAATCGCCCGGCTCACAAATGTGACTTTTGACTTGCCTTCCAGCTGAAGTCGCACGCCAGCTTGGTGCGGTCGAACCTTTGCAGCGGCTGGCACTGGACGATGGACAGTGAGCCGTCCTGGCAGTCGTAAAACTTCCAGCAGTCGTTGTGAGGCGACTTGAGGAGGCCGGACGCCGGGCACGTCGGAGGCCGGTAGCCGAAGGTCGGCACCTTGGGCTCGGTGTGCGGCAGCACGGGCAGCGTTGACTTGGCGTGGCAGTCGACCTAAAGCGCGACATAACACATCGAATAACAAGCGAACGCACTCAACTGCGATGTGCTGGGTTGTGACGGCGTACCTTCCACATCCAATTGCAGCGGCCAGTTGACTTGTCGAAGGTCTGCAGAGGGAAACAGGTGACGTCAGACAGAACTCCGTCAAGGCATTCGTAGAATCGCCAGCAGTCAGCGTGAGGATACCGGTGCCACCCACTAGCCGGACACTGCGGCTCAGGCGCCGCAGTGGTACTGGAGTTGGTAATTGGCGAAACAGTAGTCGTTTGGCCGATCTTCTCCAACGACTCCTTTGCCGATCTTGTAGAAATGGTAGACGACGGAAGAGAAGATGATTCCATGGTAGTGGACTGTCCATCAGCTACACTAGATGCCGCTTCAATTGTGCTCGACAATCCAGGTGGAACTTCCGTAGAAGTGGACGGTCCAGCTGTCTCCGCGGTAGTTGACGCCTGCGTCGTTGTTTCTCCACCTGCCTGAGTCGTCCATAAAGGTTCACTTCCCTGCTCAGCTGATGCTGTCGAAGCAGTTGAAGTTGACACAGCTTCGCCAGAGCTCTGTGTGGTGGAAGAAGCTCTACCTGATGACACTGTGGTTGTAGATGAATCCTCGGCATAGGAAGGCGTTGGTGAAGAAAGTCCTTCGATCCGTGACTGCGTGCTGGTATACGGTACCTCAGCAGATGTCTGTGTGGTCGTAGCCAGGCCCTCAACCGATGACGTAGTGCTTGTTTGACTGCTGGACTGTTCAGTGGTGCTGTGCTGTCCCTGCTCAGGAGCGGCCGTTGATGATCCGCTCTCAGGAGACGCCTGCGTAGTGGAAGGCGTGTTTTCGGCAGATGATGTAATGGTGGTAGAAGATTCGGTGGTTGTTGAGTGTTCGTCGGTGAAAGACGGTGTGGTAGTTGCCTGGTCTGCAGTGGAAGCCTGCGTCGTTGTTTCTCCACCTGCCTGAGTCGTCCATAAGGGTTCACTTCCCTGCTCAGCTGATGCTGTCGAAGCAGTTGAAGTTGACACAGCTTCGCCAGAGCTCTGTGTGGTGGAAGAAGCTCTACCTGATGACACTGTGGTTGTAGATGAATCCTCGGCATAGGAAGGCGTTGGTGAAGAAAGTCCTTCGATCCGTGACTGCGTGCTGGTATACGGTACCTCAGCAGATGTCTGTGTGGTCGTAGCCAGGCCCTCGACCGATGACGTAGTGCTTGTTTGACTGCTGGACTGTTCAGTGGTGCTGTGCTGTCCCTGCTCAGGAGCGGCCGTTGATGATCCGCTCTCAGGAGACGCCTGCGTAGTGGAAGGCGTATTTTCGGCAGATGATGTAGTGGTGGTAGAAGATTCGGTGGTTGTTGAGTTTGCGTCGGTGGAAGACGGTGTGGTAGTTGCCTGGTCTGCAGTGGAAGCCTGCGTCGTTGTTTCTCCACCTGCTTTAGTCGTCCATAACGGTTCACTTCCCTGCTCAGCTGATGCTGTCGAAGCAGTTGAAGTTGACACAGCTTCGCCAGAGCTCTGTGTGGTGGAAGAAGCTCTACCTGATGACACTGTGGTTGTAGATGAATCCTCGGCATAGGAAGGCGTTGGTGAAGAAAGTCCTTCGATCCGTGACTGCGTGCTGGTATACGGTACCTCAGCAGATGTCTGTGTGGTCGTAGCCAGGCCCTTGACCGATGACGTAGTGCTTGTTTGACTGCTGGACTGTTCAGTGGTGCTGTGCTGTCCCTGCTCAGGAGCGGCCGTTGATGATCCGCTCTCAGGAGACGCCTGCGTAGTGGAAGGCGTGTTTTCGGCAGATGATGTAGTGGTGGTAGAAGATTCGGTGGTTGTTGAGTGTTCGTCGGTGGAAGACGGTGTGGTAGTTGCCTGGTCTGCAGTGGAAGCCTGCGTCGTTGTTTCTTCCCTTGCCTGAGTCGTCCATAAGGGTTCACTTCCCTGCTCAGCTGATGCTGTCGAAGCAGTTGAAGTTAACACAGCTTCGCCAGAGCTCTGTGTGGTGGAAGAAGCTCTACCTGATGACACTGTGGTTGTAGATGAATCCTCGGCATAGGAAGGCGTTGGTGAAGAAAGTCCTTCGATCGGTGACTGCGGGCTGGTAGACGGTACCTCAGCAGATGTCTGTGTGGTCGTAGCTAGGCCCTCGGCCGATGACGTAGTGCTTGTTTGACTGCTGGACTGTTCAGTGGTGCTGTGCTGTCCCTGCTCAGGAGCGGCCGTTGATGATCCGCTCTCAGGAGACGCCTGCGTAGTGGAAGGCGTGTTTTCGGCAGATGATGTAGTGGTGGTAGAAGATTCGGTGGTTGTTGAGTGTTCGTCGGTGGAAGACGGTGTGGTAGTTGCCTGGTCTGCAGTGGAAGCCTGCGTCGTTGTTTCTCCACCTGCCTGAGTCGTCCATAAGGGTTCACTTCCCTGCTCAGCTGATGCTGTCGAAGCAGTTGAAGTTGACACAGCTTCGCCAGAGCTCTGTGTGGTGGAAGAAGCTCTACCTGATGACACTGTGGTTGTAGATGAATCCTCGGCATAGGAAGGCGTTGGTGAAGAAAGTCCTTCGATCCGTGACTGCGTGCTGGTATACGGTACCTCAGCAGATGTCTGTGTGGTCGTAGCCAGGCCCTTGACCGATGACGTAGTGCTTGTTTGACTGCTGGACTGTTCAGTGGTGCTGTGCTGTCCCTGCTCAGGAGCGGCCGTTGATGATCCGCTCTCAGGAGACGCCTGCGTAGTGGAAGGCGTGTTTTCGGCAGATGATGTAGTAGTGGTAGAAGATTCGGTGGTTGTTGAGTTTGCGTCAGTGGAAGACGGTGTGGTAGTTGCCTGGTCTGCAGTGGAAGCCTGCGTCGTTGTTTCTCCACCTGCCTGAGTCGTCCATAAGGGTTCACTTCCCTGCTCAGCTGATGCTGTCGAAGCAGTTGAAGTTGACACAGCTTCGCCAGAGCTCTGTGTGGTGGAAGAAGCTCTACCTGATGACACTGTGGTTGTAGATGAATCCTTGGCATAGGGAGGCGTTGGTGAAGAAAGTCCTTCGATCGGTGACTGCGTGCTGGTATACGGTACCTCAGCAGATGTCTGTGTGGTCGTAGCCAGGCCCTCGACCGATGACGTAGTGCTTGTTTGACTGCTGGACTGTTCAGTGGTGCTGTGCTGTCCCTGCTCAGGAGCGGCCGTTGATGATCCGCTCTCAGGAGACGCCTGCGTAGTGGAAGGCGTGTTTTCGGCAGATGATGTAGTAGTGGTAGAAGATTCGGTGGTTGTTGAGTTTGCGTCGGTGGAAGACGGTGTGGTAGTTGCCTGGTCTGCAGTGGAAGCCTGCGTCGTTGTTTCTCCACCACCATCAGGTAGAGCTTCTTCCACCACACAGAGCTCTGGCGAAGCTGTGTTAACTTCAACTGCTTCGACAGCATCAGCTGAGCAGGAAGTGAACCCTTATGGACGACTCAGGCAAGGGAAGAAACAACGACGCAGGCTTCCACTGCAGACCAGGCAACTACCACACCGTCTTCCACCGACGAAAACTCAACAACCACCGAATCTTCTACCACCACTACATCATCTGCCGAAAACACGCCTTCCACTACGCAGGCGTCTCCTGAGAGCGGATCATCAACGGCCGCTCCTGAGCAGGGACAGCACAGCACCACTGAACAGTCCAGCAGTCAAACAAGCACTACGTCATCGGTCAAGGGCCTGGCTACGACCACACAGACATCTGCTGAGGTACCGTATACCAGCACGCAGTCACGGATCGAAGGACTTTCTTCACCAACGCCTTCCTATGCCGAGGATTCATCTACAACCACAGTGTCATCAGGTAGAGCTTCTTCCACCACACAGAGCTCTGGCGAAGCTGTGTCAACTTCAACTGCTTCGACAGCATCAGCTGAGCAGGGAAGTGAACCGTTATGGACGACTAAAGCAGGTGGAGAAACAACGACGCAGGCTTCCACTGCAGACCAGGCAACTACCACACCGTCTTCCACCGACGCAAACTCAACAACCACCGAATCTTCTACCACCACTACATCATCTGCCGAAAATACGCCTTCCACTACGCAGGCGTCTCCTGAGAGCGGATCATCAACGGCCGCTCCTGAGCACCTGCCTGAGTCGTCCATAAGGGTTCACTTCCCTGCTCAGCTGATGCTGTCGAAGCAGTTGAAGTTGACACAGCTTCGCCAGAGCTCTGTGTGGTGGAAGAAGCTCTACCTGATGACACTGTGGTTGTAGATGAATCCTTGGCATAGGAAGGCGTTGGTGAAGAAAGTCCTTCGATCGGTGACTGCGGGCTGGTAGACGGTACCTCAGCAGATGTCTGTGTGGTTGTAGCTAGGCCCTCGGCCGATGACGTAGTGCTTGTTTGACTGCTGGACTGTTCAGTGGTGCTGTGCTGTCCCTGCTCAGGAGCGGCCGTTGATGATCCGCTCTCAGGAGACGCCTGCGTAGTGGAAGGCGTGTTTTCGGCAGATGATGTAGTGGTGGTAGAAGATTCGGTGGTTGTTGAGTGTTCGTCGGTGGAAGACGGTGTGGTAGTTGCCTGGTCTGCAGTGGAAGCCTGCGTCGTTGTTTCTCCACCTGCCTGAGTCGTCCATAAGGGTTCACTTCCCTGCTCAGCTGATGCTGTCGAAGCAGTTGAAGTTGACACAGCTTCGCCAGAGCTCTGTGTGGTGGAAGAAGCTCTACCTGATGACACTGTGGTTGTAGATGAATCCTCGGCATAGGAAGGCGTTGGTGAAGAAAGTCCTTCGATCCGTGACTGCGTGCTGGTATACGGTACCTCAGCAGATGTGTGTGTGGTCGTAGCCAGGCCCTTGACCGATGACGTAGTGCTTGTTTGACTGCTGGACTGTTCAGTGGTGCTGTGCTGTCCCTGCTCAGGAGCGGCCGTTGATGATCCGCTCTCAGGAGACGCCTGCGTAGTGGAAGGCGTGTTTTCGGCAGATGATGTAGTAGTGGTAGAAGATTCGGTGGTTGTTGAGTTTGCGTCAGTGGAAGACGGTGTGGTAGTTGCCTGGTCTGCAGTGGAAGCCTGCGTCGTTGTTTCTCCACCTGCTTCAGTCGTCCATAAGGGTTCACTTCCCTGCTCAGCTGATGCTGTCGAAGCAGTTGAAGTTGACACAGCTTCGCCAGAGCTCTGTGTGGTGGAAGAAGCTCTACCTGATGACACTGTGGTTGTAGATGAATCCTCGGCATAGGAAGGCGTTGGTGAAGAAAGTCCTTCGATCCGTGACTGCGTGCTGGTATACGGTACCTCAGCAGATGTCTGTGTGGTCGTAGCCAGGCCCTTGACCGATGACGTAGTGCTTGTTTGACTGCTGGACTGTTCAGTGGTGCTGTGCTGTCCCTGCTCAGGAGCGGCCGTTGATGATCCGCTCTCAGGAGACGCCTGCGTAGTGGAAGGCGTGTTTTCGGCAGATGATGTAGTAGTGGTAGAAGATTCGGTGGTTGTTGAGTTTGCGTCGGTGGAAGACGGTGTGGTAGTTGCCTGGTCTGCAGTGGAAGCCTGCGTCGTTGTTTCTCCACCTGCCTGAGTCGTCCATAAGGGTTCACTTCCCTGCTCAGCTGATGCTGTCGAAGCTGTTGAAGTTGACACAGCTTCGCCAGAGCTCTGTGTGGTGGAAGAAGCTCTACCTGATGACACTGTGGTTGTAGATGAATCCTCGGCATAGGAAGGCGTTGGTGAAGAAAGTCCTTCGATCCGTGACTGCGTGCTGGTATACGGTACCTCAGCAGATGTCTGTGTGGTCGTAGTTTCTCTACCTGCCTTAGTTGTCGATGACGGTTCACCGCCCTCCTTAGCTGATGCTGTCGAAGCAGTTGAAGTTGACACAAATGGACTAGAGCTCTGTGGTCTGGAGGGAGTCTCAGCCGGTGTCTGCGTAGTAGTGGAAGGACTACCTGAGGGAGCTGGAGTTGTGCTAAACATTTCTTTGGTTGTTCCGTGTGTGCTGGTGAACGGAGCACCAGTTGACGCACCCACCGCAGAAGCCCGTGTCGTGCTCGACACATCGACCGGCCAGCGTGATGTCGTCGTAGGCGGCTTAGTGGTTTTCTGGGGTTGTGGGCGAATGTCTGTGCAATTCGCCTGCCACACGTACCGACACCGTCGTTTTATACGGTCGAATTTCTGAAGCATAGAGCAGAGCTTCACGTGCACTTTACCATTCTTGCACTCGTAGAATTTTTTGCAGGAGTTATGCGGGGCTAGTTTGAACTCGCCTATTTTGCAGGCAGGAGAGTTGTATCCATGAACTTCTGGGTTGTATCCATCAACATCTGGGTTGTACGCACTGGCGCACACCACCGCGGCGAGTAAGAACGGCCATATTCTGACCGTACCTAGGAAACACGAAAAAAAAATTTCTAGTACATTGTAACAGTTTATGCCGCAGCATTAGCTAGCTAGTGGTAGATCCCGGCCTACAGTGACTTTTTTGTGGAATAGTTTTTGAATGCTTTTTGTTTTTTGCGGTGTTAGTTCTGGAGGGTTTTCTCTGTTGTTTTTTTTTTCCACTGGTTTTATTTAAATAATATACATTTATATTATACATAACTACTAGTGTGGTCTCGATTTGTTTTAATTAGTTCAGGCACAGTTGATTAGAAGCTTTCATATGGTCGACACTGAATATACTTAACATTATCCTTCCCTTGCTTAGAGACTAAAAGTCATCATTACTCACCACAGGCCATCGTGATGCTAATGCTCCGGCTGCCAAATTACAAGTGAGCAGGACGCGCGGAGGGCACGATCTCAAATATACGTGGAGTGACTAGATAGCGCTTGACGAGCAGTTCGTGTGTGGCCACTGGCATCACGCCGCGACGTCGGCTCGAATTATTCATTACGTTTCATACAAAAGGGGCCCATCTTTTTCGGCCTTAGGCCATAAAGTACATCGTGAATTTTGGGCACTGCGATGTGTGAAAATGTGAATGCGGTTGGCCTTTCGCGTTCTCGATAAACCATCTGGACACACAGGATACATTATTTGAGTCCGGTATGTTTTGCCAGCCAGCCATGAAGTAACGAGGTGCTTGACGTCTCAAAAATGCTCCCGAATAAATTAGGGGCAAAAGGAAGAACTGCAAGGCCGCCTCTATATTTTCTAGAAAGAGAGGGCCCTAAAACGCACGTCATTGGCCCATGCAATAACGGTCAGCCGCGCGATAGGGGGAAAGGACTTGCCGGCCCCACGGCGCCCTGGGCCTCGGCCGGCCTCGGCGTCAGCGGCCTTCGTGACAAGACGTATCACGCGGTGCACGGAACGACACAAGCAGGCGCCTGACCATTGAAATGGCGCCAAAATGATCTTCCTCCTACACAATGTCTGAACGGGATGAAATGGAAACGCACTGTGTCCAGTTTTCATCGGTCCCAATGAAGCGTTTTCGATCAGACTGTGCGAAAAATCAGATCGTAGCGCAGTGGTGGAGTTGTTTTTATGTCTAGCCGTCGCTTGCGGTCCATTCGACGGCGAAATGAAGACAAGGCAGAACCATGCGCTGGGGGAGAGCGGACGTCTGCTAATCCTTTTTACGACCTCCAGAGGACCCCCCCCCCCCCCCCCCCCACACACACACACCGAGCGCGGAATCACACGCTCGAAAGCAAAAGGACAGAGAAAGAAGACAAGTTGGCTAACAAAAGTGCCGTCGGCGGCGGATCGTAAGATGGCAACTCGGATGGCAGAGGAGAGGAGTCGCTACTGTCCCTATTTGACACCACGACGCTGGTCCTTGCTGGTCCACATGCATCGGGAATACGTATGTCCGTGACTTCGTACTACACGCTACATAAATCCTTGTATGTGAATTTTGTGCATAAATACCGCACACTCGGTTTGCTTACGTTGAATTTTCATTTCGACCCCGGAAATGATCGCTGGGCAAGTTGTTACTCCATTTTCAGCTCTCCCCCCATTATCGGGGGGTCTGGTGGCGGTGCCGGAGGCGAGTGGTGGTAGTGGTAGGGTGTGTGTGTGTGTGTGTGTGTGTGTATGTGTGTGTATGTATGTGTGTGTGTGTGTGTGTGTGTGTGTGTCCCTCCCCCCGTCCGGAACACTGCTCGGCTGGTCCTTTACGGCGTACACTATGATTTTTACTGCGCGGCTGTCAAGGGACGGCACAGTTCGACAAACGTCGGAAGTGGGGCAACGGCTAATCCTAATTCACTGTACGCTAACCCTCACAAAGGGACCGGCAGAGGCTAGTGAATCAAGGGCAAGACCGGCAAAGCCGCTTCCCCTGGTCGGTGGGGCGCTTTCGTTCGCCGCGGGTATCTGCGCCCCCCCCCCCCCCCCGAAAAAAAAATCTCGACCGGACAAGCAGTCTTTTGGGCCCTTCAAGAAGACTTCTCCGCCGGTACGCATCGTCTTCGGGCCACACCGTTTGCCAATAGTCAGCAAGAGTGCTTCGGGGAGCCCCAGACGGAAGTTAAAAGTCGTAATGAAGAATGCTGGGGGTCGAAGCCTCTCCACATGCGGCCTGGCCTTCAGGGACCTTCGGGGACCTTTAGGGGCCTGTTGGGGGCCTTTGGCGGCCGTTGGCTCCTGCACGTGTCGCGGTCGTGTCAGATAGTCGGAGAGTCGTGTGCAGGCGGCGGCACGACCGCCTCGGGCGCCGCCTCTGTACAGTGGCAGGGCAAGGTGCTGCAGCTGCCAGAGTTGCTCAAATGTGTTTATTTGCTGCCTTCAGACTCCCGCCGCATCTTGTCCTCCAGGATGGTCCTAGCCACACCGCCAGCTCTGGGGCGGGGAGGTGTACGGGGGGCGGTGCCGACGTGCCCTGGAGTCTGCTGCTGCTGCTGCTGCTGCTGCTCGTGCAGTTGCAGGGCCTGGTCCAGGAGAGCCTTGCAGGGTCTGGACAGGAACACGGGGAAGAGGACGTCCAGGCGCAGCACCAGGCAGCCGCGGGCTCCGCGGGCTCCGTCCTGGCTGAAGCTGACGCCCTGGCTGACGCCCTGGCCGCCAGCATGAGGGAGCCCCTCGCCGGAGACGCGCTTCTCGTAGCCCGGCCTGGAAGAGTCAGCAGCGGCCCCATTCCGAAATTACGTAACGCCCATGGACAGCGTTATGATGAGTGATTTATGGACGGCCCCAAACCGATTTACCGAATTCTGATTTTTAAAATGTGACGACAAAAAATAGTAAAAATTGATAATCCCCATACCGCCCCCACTCCCTGTCTTTGCTGCCTCACCTGACGATGTCGGTGATGGCCACCCGGATGAGTCGTCCGTCCAGGGTCACGATGAGGATGGTGCAGCCGGTGAGCGCCTCCCGCAGCGACACCGTCTCGGATTGGACCAGGTCGGCGCCCTCGCGGGTGAAGCGGGCGTGCGGCACCTCCTCCAGCACCGCCACCGCGTCCCCTGCGCACGGCCGACACCACCACCCTGATCGGTATCTGCGGTCGCGAGAGCGTCCCGCCGCCCCGCTGTCGAGGAATCGACCCGACTGCCATCCCAGATGGATGCCTCACTGACCTGGCGGCCGGCCCGGGTCCTGATGCCCCTGCTTCCGGAAGGTGTACTTGGTGCCCGCCAGCGCGCCCGGCGCCACGCGGACGCTGAAGCTGCGCTCCACCAGGGCGGTGGTGTCGCCGCCGGGGCTGGCCGGCACGCGCACGCCGGCAGTGCACGCCTTTGTCACGCCCTCGTTGACCTGGGCGGAAAAGGTGTAGGGTTTGGGAATGGTGAGGGACCGCCGGAGCCGACGATGCTGGCCGACGTCGCCGTCGTACCTCCTCCAGGGTCACCCGCACCGGCACCATGACCGTCTCCGGGGGCTTCGGCGCCTCGACGTCGAAGTGCACGCGGTCTCTGATCTGGGCCAGGAACGGGTTGTCCGTTCCGAAGAATTTCCTAAGAGAACAGTTGAGCGATGCGACAACGCAACCGTAAGCATTCGCAAAGGCAAGTTTGATTTGAAACGCGTAGGGCCGTTGAGAGAGGCCTAAATCTGAAGTCCCACTAGTCTCCGGATCCGA
Source organism: Odontothrips loti (assembly GCA_038380765.1). NCBI lineage: Eukaryota > Metazoa > Arthropoda > Insecta > Thysanoptera > Thripidae > Odontothrips > Odontothrips loti. The sequence continues at coordinate 12,439,194 of CM076244.1, read as the reverse complement.
GACCTATCGGAGCCCGGGCCCGGCCTGCGGCCTGTCTGTCCCTGTGGGGGTCTTGGAGGGGACGCGCAGGGCAGAGGCTGAGGGGTTTTCAGCAGCGGTCACAGTGAAATCCTCTCTCTCCTGCCTGACGGCAAACGTCAGCTTGGCTCCCCAAAGCCCACAAACGGCAGGAGGGAGGAAGGGGGGAGAGAGTGGTTTTAAAGGGTTCAGTACGTGAGAGCGGCCTAAGAAAAATCGCCAAACTTGTCGCTCATCCCAACCTGAAGGTGCGCTGGGGGTCGCCGTGGTAGTGGGGGAGCCGCGCGCTGCCGTGGAGGTCATAGAGGGCGCGGGTGCGGGGGTCGACGAGCACCTCGTAGGCGCGCGCGGCCAGGGCGAACGCGCGGGCCTCCGCCGTCCTGGCACCCTGCTGGTGCTCCGCACCAACAAGGTCCCCGTGCGCCTGGTGCGGGTGCGTCGGGTGTGCCGTCAGGCGGGCGCGGTCCGGGTGCAGCGACAGCGCCACGCGTCGGAACCTGTCGCGGCGGAGCGCACCCGTCACCATTCTGCACTACTTGGCCACACGCGGGCAGCTTCCCAAGAACTCACGCCTTTTTGACGTCCTGCCCCGTGCAAGTCCTGCTCACGCCGAGCGCCCAGTAGAGGTCAGGACCCGCGCCGCCGGGGTCGCCTCCGATGCCTGTGGCCCCAGTGGGCCATGTGGGCCCTGTGGCAGTACCCGCAGACATGGCCAGCTCGGGGTTAACTTGGCAAGATGCGCAGGAAAGGGAACGGACGTTGTTTTGGTAACAAACCGTTGCCATGCAGGCCCGGCGGCGCAGCTGGGCGCAGCGCGCAGCGCGGTGCGACAGTCCCGGCGCTAGCAGCGTTTGGGTGCAGTCCGCGCCCGCACCGTGCAGTTGGTGCACTTTGGGGCGACAGCCATGGGCCGTGGTGGGGGCTGGCGGGGGCGGAGTGTTTGCATAGGTGGCTGACGGATTATCCAGGACGGTGGGGCCGACATGGAGGTGGCCGTCGTTGAGGGCGCCTGTCTCGTCCGCGGTGGGCTTCGCGCCGTTCACCCTTCCACTCGGGGCCCGGCCGCAGCCGGCCACCCGCCAATGGCCTGCGGGGTCGCGCCCGCGCTCGGCCCCCGCTGCGGCCTCCCATTGGTCGGAGAGCGGGCGAGCCCGGTCCGGGCGGTGCGTGGGTGTGAGAGAGACAGAGACAGAGGCCCCGACGGCAGATGACTCACGGTGGGGGAGGGAGGGAGAGCGGGGCAGCTGGCCGTTGTGGTGGGGGTAGACGGGGAGGTCCTCCTTGCTCCAGGCCGCCGCCCGCCGCCGGGCCGGGCCGGGCCGGGCAGGACGATGCGGTGCGGTGCTCGCTCGGTCTCGGTGCGCTGCGCTGCGGTGCGGTCAGAGAGCATTTAGCCAGCCAGCAGGAGGCAGGTCCTGTCCGCTGCGGTCCGGTCCGGTGCGGAGCGCGGTCCGGCTCGTCCTCGTCTCGCCTCGCGTGGACTCGCGTGTCCTGTCCAGGCGCACCTCGGTGGCGCGCGCGTGTGTGCTGCGGAGACAGCGGGAAGTGTGCGAGTGAAGTGTCGGTGGTTGATGGCCCACGCCAATGGCTCAGCCGGCAGCAGGATGCCTCGGCTGAGCGGTGGTTGAGCCAAGTGTCAAGTGCATCGGCGGCGCGGCGGTGTCCGGAGGTCCGGAGTCGTGGTGATCCTGGTCCCGGTCGACCCGGTTGCCGACGGCTGTGGTGGCTGACGACGGTTGCCGTGGCGGCGGACGCCATGACGGCCCACCGATCGTCCTGGGCTTGCGCCTTCGCCGTGCTTCTGCTCCTGGAGTCCACCGTGGCCAACTGGTGGTGAGTGTGCTGCCCCCGTACACGCGATCAACGACCTCTGCGCCCCGCGGAGGGAGGAGGGGAGGGGGGGGGGGCAGAATGTTATCGTCGGCGCTGCACTTGTTCAAACCACCTGCTCTTCTCACCTGCCGCCGAAATGGGTTGGACTGGCGACTGCCGCCGGTTGGGGCCGCAGCCCGCAGCCGCTGGTAGAGGATATCGTCGTCTGCTCCGTCTCCGCGGCGGGGTTGGTTGGAGTTGGTGGCCGAGGGCCGAGCCGAGCCGGGTTTTCGAGGATCAGCTTTGCGCAGGAGTAATCTCCGTCTGTCGGTGCGGGCGAGGAAGGGGATGAGATGAGGTGCGGTGGTACTCCGGCAGCGGGCCGGGCGGTGCCCAAGGTGCCGCCTAGCCGCGTGCAGCACCGCAGCCTCCAGCCCCGGCTCCTTTCTTTCGGCTTTCCGCTTCAGCAGCCTTGCTTGGTTTTTACAGCGTAAGTCCTGGTTCCGTGTGCATGCGAGGCAATGCGAGGCCCCCGCCTGTCCCCACCCGCCGGCACCCGCGGTAGGGTGGCTTCTGCCGTCGGAGGAGGGGGGGGGGCTTAAACCGTGTCACTCTATTGTCCCCCGACAGCGGCCGCCCCGTGGGCCGCCCCCAGCCGCCCGCCGTGTTCGCGTCGCGCTCACTGACGGTCCCCCGGCATGCAGGGCGGCAGGGCGCACTCCGCACTGCTCTGCACACGCCGTGTACAAAAGGTCCTTTGTACGGACGTATGTACCGGCCGAAGATCGTGTCCTGATATGAGAGTGCTTGGATATGAGCTTCTTACTTCCCTTCTCTGCCTGCATGCCGCCTTATGCAGACCGCTCCCCCTTACCTCTTTCTCTTTCTCCTTCTCTCCCTCCCTCCCCCTCCCTCCCTCCCCCCCCCCTCTCTCTCTCTCTCTCTCTCTCTCTCTCTCTCTCTCTCTCTCTCTCTCTCTCTCTCTCTCTCTCTCTCTCTCATGTACGTGTCCGCCTCAGGTGGCCGGCGGCATGCTTACAAGTCATAAACCCCGGGTGGGTCCGGCTCCGGCCCCACGGTCCCCACGGTCCCCACGGTCCCCACGGTCCCCATGGTCCCCACGGTCCCCACGGGCCCCACGGGCTCCACGGGCTCCACGGGCCCAACGGGCCCCACGGGCCCCACGGGCCCAACGGGCCCCACGGGCCCCACGGGCCCCACGGTCCCTACCCCCGGCAGTGCCCACTGGTGCCCGGCTGGTGCCGCGCGGCGAGCAGCCTGCGGGTGCTGCGGGGTGAAAGCACAGGCTGCGCTGTGTGCCCTGGTGTGCCCTTGCTCCCCACCCCTCCGCCCACCCCCAATATACTGTCGGCTTGGGCGAAATTTTGGCAGTGTCCGTCCGCCGACGCGCGCAGATGCTCGAGATCGGTCGTCAACCCCGCGGCGGCGGCGGCGGCGCGGCGTAACCCCGGCCCGGCACGGCCAAAGACGATACGATGGCATTGGTTTAGTAGCCCGGCCCGGGTGGGGTAAATCCACACCAGGGGCGTTGACTATACGACGGGGGTGGCGGCGGAGGGTGTAAGGGAGTCACCAGCCGTGCTGGCGTTTGCTGCGGCTCCTTGGGGGCCGGAGACGCTGTCGGGTCCGGGTTCGAATACCGCAACAGAGCGGTATTTGTTACTTACCTGCCGGGAGACCGCCCGGCTTTGCGTGTCTTTACCTGTACGGCGCTCGGTAATAAAAATATCTCGGCGTTCCGACGAATCTCCTTATCGGCTGGAGCAGAGAATATCCTTCTGTCCTTGTCGGTTACCTGCGCGCTGCGGTGCGTGCGAAAGAGACAGGTGCGCGCGGGGCACCCTGAGGGCGAGGAGGCAGGTGGGTGGAGGCGGGGGGCGGGGGCTGGAGGTGCGCAGGGCCCACAGGCCCACAGGTAGCGGCCGAGATGAGCACGTTGTTTGTTGTCAAACTCGCATTTCCTTCTGTCTCCGACGTGACAAGTCCGGCTGCCGCTAACGAGCCGACTGACCACGGCCAGAGACAGGAGCCCAGGCGGACCTCAGGACAATGTTGTTTGTCTGCGAATCACAATAGGTATTTCGTTCCTGTGAAAAAAAAATCACAAAAAAATCATTACCCTCCGCTGATATTTAGGGCAGTTCGGTGGCCACTCTGAAAATTTGAAACGAGTGTCACGTGGTCTGGGCGGCGGACCATTCCGCAAACCCTTGGCCTCCCTCCCGTGCTTTGCTCTGGCCCTGCCCTTGCCCTTGCAGATCTCACCCCAGGCCTGCCCGCCCCGCCGCCCCCCGCCGCCCCTCGCCGCCCCAGCATCGCGTTTTCGGTGATCCCGCAATTTCATGCCACGTTTGCATGGGCGCGGCGCGCGGCCTGGGTGCATGGCGGAGGTGGTGCTGGTGTCTTCATTGCAGCTCACGGCTCAGTCAGGCAGAGTGCAGGAGCGGGGCTTGCAGGGACACTGCCAGAAATTCAAACAGCACGTTTCTCCTCAATACATACTGGGTCGGAGCTGCCCAAAACGGAATGACGCTTTCTAGAAGCTTTTAAATAAGAAGAAAAGGAAATTATGAGAAATTATGAGAAATCGCGTTGTCGAACCCCGGCTTATTTCAAAGGTTCCTCGTTTGTCGGAGAACAACTGATACTTGTAAAGCTACGGCGGGAGATAGCGCGGATATACGCCTGCAGAGCCTGCAGAGCCTGCAGCAGTGCTGACGGACTGTGGAAATCGGAGAGAAAAGGGCCAAGGGAGGCGTCGTCTGCCCCGGGCTGGGGAGCCAAGGCTCCGCCAAAGCACCGCCCCTCCCTCTGTTGCCGGGTTCCCGCTGCACAAGATGTGGGTGGCGGCGTTCGTGGTTCTGGACCAGACGACGTCTTCCTTCGCCGCACGCCGAATAAAATGAAGAGGGCACACAACACTGCGGCTCGGCTATCGGCGCGTCGTCCGCAGGTTGAACGGCGACTCCCCCCTGGACCACCGTGGTTCTCACTGATGGGCCCCCGGAGCCTCCGGAGCCTCCGGACGGCGGAGCGTGGCCAATCTGCTTGAATCAATCCGTGAATCAACCCCTATCCCCCGCCCCCTCTGCCGGCTGCCCTCCTCTCCGCCCTTTTCTCCTCCTCCTCCTCCTCCTCCTATCGCTGCTCCTCAGCGATGTTAAGCTCGGTTTGAGGGTGTGTTTAGGGGCCGTCCTCAAATGACGTCACAGTGTATCGGTGGCGCTCGAGCGCCTTGTGACCTAAGACTGATTCAGTTACCCTTCGATGCGCGTTACGAAATTTGTAGACGTCCCCAGTACATATTTCCAAGCGAGGTGCGCGACGCGTCCACACTTTTTCCCACTTTACCTGGCCTCTTGTGCCGAGCCGTGCCGTGCCGCGCCGCGCCGTCCGAGGCCCTTCGGTGCCCTTCGGTCCTTCGGTATGCCGCACCGGAACACCTCACCTCGCCGGCCTCGCCCCGCGTCCCGTCCTTTATGGCTGTCCCGCACTAAAAAGATTCACAGCTCGGCCTATCAGAGAGGGCGGCTGGTCCTAAACGGCTCATCTGTTTCCTATTCCTTCTCCATTAATTTATACGCCGAGAAGGCTTTCCTGGCGGGTGCCGCGCGGGGCGGGGCGGGGCGGGGCGGGGGAGGAGGCGGACGTTCACTTCTCTTCAAAACTTCCCTTTTCGAGTCTCAGTGGAAATCTCTTTTGAATTTTAAACTGGAAATAGAAGTGCGGTGCGACGGGCACTGCTTGTGCCAGCGATGCCAGCGACACGGCGCCCGTGGTGAGATCCAGCCGAAACAATGTCAGTGTGTCCTCGGCCTCCGGATAGGGGAGGTTATGTCGGTAATGACGGCCATTCCCACAGCTGTTCCCGCCGCTGCGTTAGGTGTCGGGATCGTTTTAGAACGCAGTAAGGGGGACGAGAAAATGACGGGTTCGGGGACGAAAACCCTCCACATCCAAGTCCGGGCCATTTAACGGCGCCCTTTAATGACGAACGGCAACGCCCTCGCGGTGATGACAGCCCCGGAGGCCCCGGAGGCCCGGAGGCGCCCGGCCCGGGGACGTCCGTGGCCGACGAGGGCCGTCCTTGGGATGGAGAGGAGTGCATGGGAGGGGCGGAGGGGCTCTTCCAGCGATCGGCTTGACATTCGACTGACCCCTGGAGGAATTTATGTGTCTCTCTGCGCCACCTGTGACGACGACGTGTGACATTTGCAGGTTGTTTTTACATCCTTGTCAACCCCACACGGCCCGTTGGACACCGTTTCAACACACACACACACACACACACACACACACACAATGTATTAGGCTACAGTCGTCACCCATACCGCACGTATACCTTTTTACGACTCGCGCTGGCAGACGGCATCTAGCTGCACCGTGTGCGCCGAAGGGCCGCGCGCCGATTCCACAGGCCAAAGGCACCGAAGGCTTCGCCCGCGACGTCCTCCGCCCCCCTACCCTCCCCGCCCGTGCGGCTCAAGGCGGCGGTGTCACGCTCCGCCCCTGGCAGGGATGGCAACCTCAACGCACGAAGTACGGCGTGTACCACAACATGTGGTCATGCGGTGTTCTGGGCTGACAGCCGATGACGTGGGCCTCTGTCGGACCTCGATTCCGTTCAAATCCTCAGTTTTTCATGTCCAGTTGTCCCACGGTTGCCCCCGCCCCTACTCTCTCTCTCTCTCTCTCTCTCTCTCTCTCTCTCTCTCTCTCTCTCTCTCTCTCTCTCTCTCTCTCTCTCTCTCTCGCTCTCTCGGTCCCTTCCCCCTGCCTCTGGAATAAAATGTAAACCGAGGCTGAGCAGGTCTTATGAGGATTGCCGCTGTGGGGTGCGGGGGTGTGTCACTGACAGTATCTCTGTCATTGTGCCGTCAGCAGGTGTAAAAGAGAGCCGCCGGCACCTGGCGGCTACAGTCCTGGCGGAGTGCGGCCCGATTGGGGGTGAGCGGTGTTGCCAGATGGTCGCCATGGTGTTCCGTTCATGTGCGATGGGATAATTAATTATCATAACACGCCGCTTGAAAATGACCCCTCCCGAACCATCTGATTTGGATGAGAGGTACTGGTTCCCGCTCAGCACTAATTTGTCGCACTGCACGAATCGCCTCGCGAATGGCACGGATTTGTTTTGCACCTCGTCCCCTGTCGCGGCGGCAAACGGTATGGAATATGGCCGCCACCCCCCCCCCCCCCCGCCTCCCGGCGCAGCTTTTGTTGTGCCCTCATAATCCATTCCGCCTTTAGTTTCCCTCGCCTGCACTGCAAAAAAGGGTCCAGAGACCGCGAAACAGATCAAAAAATGGTGCTGTTTATTTGTTGCTCCGAGTCGTGGCCAGGAACAACGGAGGGCCGGTGAGGGAGGTCCCGACTCGGCGCTTGCCAAGATGTTTTTCGGTACATGGCAAGACAAAATGCAGTAATCCAAGAAATGTTTTGCGCACATCTCAAATCCCCAGCTGGCTAATGACAAAGAGGTCGGCGAGGCTCGTGGTGAGTGAGGCGGAGGGGGCGCCCGGCCGCTGCCCCGGTCGTAAGGGTTTCCAGGGAAGCACAATTAGTGCCGTGGTCCTCGGCGCCCCGCGCTGCTGTCTTGCTTACCCACCTGTCTAACTCCGGGGAACATGATATGACCGCCTCCGGACAAGCCTCCGGGCGAACCTCCGTGCAAGCCGCCGGGGTTACACCATTACACTGCGTAAGCCAACGGGGGCACCGGCGGCCGCCGGCACCGCGGAGTGGGGAGGGAGGCGGGAGGGAGGGTGAGATCGCTGCAGTGAGCGGCAGTGCTTGAGGGATGGAGGGAGAGAGGTGGGAGAGAGTGCGAGCGACTGCAGGAGTGAGAGGGGGGATGCCTGTGGCAGAAGTGAGCAGAAAGTGAGGACGGAAGGCGTGCGTACACACTGGTGTGTGTGTGTGTGTGTTTGTATATATATATATTTAGTTTTGGCGAAACGAGAAAATGCTCGGCCAACTTGTAATAGTTTTTAACGAACCCCCTGCCCTGTGGTACCAGCCCCATCACCAAGGACCGCCTATGACCCCCAGGACCCCGCCCACCCGGTATCGGGGCGAAATTACATGTCTCCTGCGTAGAGGAGGGGCGTGTGCCAACCATTTCCCATTCTTACCGTCGTCAATTGAATGAAATATTGCAGGGGGCGGGGGCGGGGCGGGGCGGCACAAACATGAGCAGTGGACCTCCCCAGAGCCGTGTCCACCTCGGCCGCCGCCGGCCGCGCACTGCCGGGTGCCGGGAGGACGCCCCGGCCGGACTTGCGTGGTTCTAATGGGGCCGCCAGGGAGGCACAGGCACGGCTAGGCACGGCATCCGCACCCCAACGGCTATGGTTTGTTGTTTTAACTTTCGGAAGGGAACGGAAACATATCATACGGCGCTTTATTTTCGAAAAATAAATAAATAAATAAAGAAGCGAGATCAGGTAAGCGGATACCTTCACACCCATCCATCTATCTAACTATCTCCACCTGGTGCAGTGCAGTGCAGTGACCGCCCCCACCCTGCCCGAGGGCAGAGGCATATGTGCTGCCCACAAGCCGTTCTCTGAAAAGCTCGGGGTGCTCCCGACAGAGAGAGAGAGAGAGAGAGAGAGAGAGAGAGAGAGAGAGAGAGAGAGAGAGAGAGAGAGAGAGAGAGAGAGAGAGAGAGAGAGAGAGAGAGAGAGAGAGAGAGAGAGAGAGAGAGAGAGAGAGAGAGAGAGAGAGAGAGAGAGAGAGAGAGAGAGAGAGAGAGAGAGAGAGAGAGAGAGAGAGAGAGAGAGAGAGAGAGAGAGAGAGCGCATGCAGGCAGCGAATGAGAAAGGGGGAAGGAAGAGGTGTCGGAACACACCGCCGCCGGCACGAGTTCTCTCTCTTTCCCTCCACACTCGTAAATGAGCACGAGAGAGACAACACACCACCTCTGCGCCACGCCGCAAGCGCTCCGCGCCGCGTCCCGTCGTAAAAGTCATGTTTAATATTTGGAAGAGATCTCTTACCACCTTTAGTAAAGTGTTTACGCTTCGGCTTTGCCTCGGACCGAGTCGTATAGTACAATGAAAACACAAACAGCAGCGGAGCGGCGGTGTGCTGGCCGGATGGAATGGAACGGAGCAGCGGCGGCAGCGGCAGCAGCGGCTGCAGCAGCCGACGGGCCTAACCTAGCGGCGTGGCCGGGTGTGGCAGCAATCTGCTCAGGATTGGAACTGGATAATATCGCTTTGCTTTCCGTGAGCAAAGCCTCCGGTTACGTGCCTAGGGCTTTCGGTCATGAGGATTTCTCATACCCATGTCTCATACCTGCACGGCGGCGGCGGCGGCCCGGATCCTCACAGCCGGAGCTGCAGGCTGGCGCCCTGACGCAGCGGGGGTGAACTTCTGTGCTATTCGCTCTGGCCGTCAGAGCGCAGCGTGTTTGCCTACCTCACAGGGATTTTGGTGACGTCACCAAGCAGAGAGGCTGTCGCTAAATTTCTTGTTCGGGGACTGTCTTTAAATCTAATATCGGCCTCCAAAACTAAACGCGCTGTTACGAATCGAACCATCGACCCGTGCCTTTCAATGCAGGCGCGCTACCAACTGCGCCACGGGTGAGGCTCTCGACTAGCCCGCTCAGCCGACTGCACCTGGCGGCAGGTGAGTCGGGAACACGCTGATCACGGCCACCTCTGTTCCTCCGGGCGACAGTCAAATTTTTTGCATTCAAAGGTTGGCCCGACAACATTTGCTTGGACCTTCTGTCTCACTCGCACACTCCGCGTTATGGGCCGCCTCAGTTCCCTCCCGCTGCCCTGACGCTGACGGGCAGCCGACCAGACCAGAGTCGAGCAGGAAGCCTCGCTCTTCTATCCATCAAGCTCACACAACGCTGTGGGCCCCTCGGCGAGCGAAGCGAGGAAACTTGAACCGGCGCGGCGCTCTGCGAGGGGAACGCGGAGCAGTATTTGGCCGCGGGGCACACGGCCGATAAATTGGGTCGGAATATATGCATAAGTTGATGGATATAATGAGGAGGCTCCGCCACCCGCTCATCCATCTCGGCTGGGGTCCTGCGGGGTCCGGGATCTCCCTGCGATACATACTTCGTCCGCCCGTCGCCGTGCTCTGGGCTGGGCGCCACCGCCTCCGGTCCAGCTGCTGCTGCCGCTGCTGCTGCGCCGCTGCTGCTGCCGCTGCTGCTGCCGCTGCTGTTGTTTCTGATGCTGGAGGCCGTTTATCGAGTCCTGGAAGCGAGACAAAGCAAGGCGAGCAGGGAGTGGGGCAGAGAGCCGAGGCGTCCGCACAAGTTTCAGTGCGTCCTGGTCGACTGCTTCCGTTTCAACAAGTTTGCGAATAACCACCTGCGAGCGGCGCGGCGGCGGCTGCTGCTGCTGCTGCGGCGGCGGCGGCTTGTTATTCAGACGCGGGCAGAGTCGGTGCGGTGCGGACGCTCCCGCCCCGTCCGCCCCGTGTTTACTGACTCGCCAGAATGCTTTGAGTGGCACAGCCGGCACAGCCGGCACAGCGCAGTGCGCGCAGCGCCTGAGTCACACACGGAAGACGCCGCGGGCGGCGGGCGGAGCGGGGCGGAGCGGGGCGGGGCGAGGCGGTGCTGCAGGCCACAGCAGCGGTGCCCAGGGCGCCTCTGTCTTCCATCGGCAGCGCTGGCTGGACGGTAACACAAAAGAACGTCCCGTGTGAAACGGAGGCGGTTTGGCCCCCCTGAACGTGTTCTGCCGACCGCGAATGCATGCCCCGGCCGCTGCTCTGGGGGCACTTATCGACACCGTTGGCCCAGGCTGCGCTCCCAGCTGCACTCCCGGGCTCAGCCCCCAGCCATCTCAGCACTGCTCAGCACTACTGCTCAGCGCGTGCGTATCTCTGGAGCGGGCCAGCCGGGGGCTGCCGGGGGCTGCCGGGGCCTGCCGGGGCTGCCGGGGGCTGCCGGGGGCTGCCGGGGGCTGCCGGGGGCTGCCGGGGGCTGCCGGGGGCTGCCGGGGCCTGCCGGGGCCTGCGGGGCTCTCACCACGCCGCGCCGGTGGTAGCCGGTGGCTGTCAGACGTCCGTCAGCGACGCCAAGCAAAAGCCTGCTCCGCTTCCCTCCGAAAGGCGTCGGCAGGGAAGGGAAGGGAGAGGCCTTGTGCCGCCCCCGGGGGGGGGGGGGGGGGGAGGGAGCGAGGAGGGGGGGGGGGGGGTACGAGATGCTGTGTGCTGCGGAAGGCGAGAGATAACCGGGAGCTCTGGCCCGGGAAATCTTCGTGGTGCTAAGCGGACAGCGTGTTTGACCCAAGCATATTATGCTTGAATCACACATTCATTTTTGACCCCGGTGAATCACAGCCAGGCAGCGGCAGCAGCGGCAGCAGCAGCAGCAGCAGCAGCAGCAGCAGCAGCAGCAGCAGCGGCCAGGCCAGCCCCTTCCCAGCAACAGTTGCGCGGCGCCGTGAGGCTTCTGCCTGCATGACTCCGGGGCGGCAGCGGCGCAGCGGCACCGCGCTCCGTTCGGTTCATTACCTCCCCGTCTTTATTATTGCCCCGCGTGCGCTGTCTCCGTCCAACCCCCACCGCCCTCCCTCGTGTCGTCTCGCTCGCACCGCGCACACCTATAAAGAAACAGAAATGATATTGGTCCGGGACGGGGAGGGGGTAGGGAGGGGGTGGGGAGGGGCGGGGCACACAGTGCGTCACGCCGCGGGCACGGTAGGCACGGGCCCCACAGAGGTGTCGCAGCGCCCTCTTCTGCCGCCCGCGAAGCGCTGGGTAGGCAACCCGCCCGGCCGCACTGGCTGCGCGCTGCATACCTCCCAGGGTGAACTCGTACAGTAGCAGATCCGGCCCCTGGCCGGTGACACCGTGGTGACACCGTAATGACACTACACCGCAGCCCGGAACCGTCGGAACCAATCCGATGACGTCACCGGCGAGGGCGGCCGGAGCCGGCCGAGGGCATCCACCTGGTGGTGTCGTGCACCACGCATACCCTCCGCACCCTCCGGACCCTGCTCCGGACACTCGGCCGATCGATGGAGCGCCCGTCATCGGCGGCCGGCGGCGGCCGTGGTTCGGAAACACGGCATTGCCGCCTCTTCCGGCCGCCCACTATGAGTCACGAGGACGGCGACGACCTGCAGGTTGCGCGAGGACGACGACGGCAGACGAAAGGGTGCACGATGACGCTAGCGCGGTCGACGGCGACGGCGGCGCAGTTGGCGGCGAGAAGCAAAAGAGGCTTTGCGGCGGCCGTACTGTCGTACGTTATGTTATGCCCCACCAGGACGCAAGCTATGAACCTAATAAAGTGCAGATTATGGTTCGCCGGCCGGTCGGTGGGGAGGGGACCGGCGGGGACCGCAGCTAGGGGACGCGGGGCGCAGCCAGCAGCCCGGGAGCCCGGGGTAAAAGGTATATGGGGTGTATACACCGAGGGTGGGCCGGGGCCGGCGCTGCTGAAAGCTTCGAGGTGATTAAAGTGCTCCTGGGAGCTGGGGGAGGGAGTGAGAGGGGCAGAGATGCAGCGTGGACGTGTGAGAGAGAAAGAGAGAGAGAGAGAGAGAGAGAGGGGGGGGGAGGGAGGCTCGCCGGCGCGGAGGTCCAGTAGCGCGCCCGCCTCCCTGCTGAGCTTTCATATATGATTTGGCTGAAAACCGCGCTCCGGCTCGATCGCCCCCAGCAACGTGTTCGGCCCGGCCCCCGGCCCAGCCCCCGGCCCGGCCACCCCTGCAGGGGCCCCACGGGTGGGCAGCCCTGGGGAGCCCTCAGCAGCCCTGCCAGTGGTAATATGGAGCCTAAGTGTGGTGTGGCCAATTTGCCCGAAATGAGCAGCAGATTTGCCGATTTGCTCTCTCCCTGCTGCACTGTGTGCTGAGGCACGTGCGCCCTGGCTGCTGCAGCGCCCGCCCGCTCCGACCGATCACGGCTCACTGGACCCCAGGGGCCGCGGGGCCCAACGGGGCCGCTCCCCTCCCCGGCGGTTCTTATTAGATGCGAGAGCCGAAATACGGCGCGCGGCCCCAACCTGACAACCTAACCTAACCTCACCGCGAGCCCGGAGCCCCCCGCAGCCCCCGGGGCCCCCGGGGCCCCAGGCTGCACATCATCCCATTATGGAGGACGCAACACGTATCACCTGTTGACGGATGCAAAGCGCCGCCCAGCCGCCCCGCGTAGCCCCGCGGACACAACTGTGCTGCCCGGCGGGGGTCTACACACGTGGTACCGTCCCGTCATGCCTCCCCTCCTTATCTCTCTCTCTCTCTCTCTCTCTCTCTCTCTCTCTCTCTCTCTCTCTCTCTCTCTCTTTCTTCTCTCTGCTTTGTGCCCTGTTTGTGCCCAGTCAAGAGCTCCACGCGTCGAGCTCCCCAAAAGTTGGCAGCACTGATCCCTCTCTTCCGCTCCGCCACCCCTCGCGACAGGTTGGCAGCCCCTGGCTCCGCCTGGGTCCGCGAGCCTGCGCCAGGCGCTATCATGGCAGCGACGAACTGGAAACCCTCTGCTCTCTTCTCCTCCCCCTCCCGCCCCCTCCCTTCCCGCGCCTTACCGCTTTAGCGCGTCCCACGGAGAAGAAAGATTCGTTATACTTCAACGCAAACCTCAGACCGTCAACTTCATCAGTAGCCGACTCAAAATATTTTTTCGCTCGCAAGGAATCATTAGTTGAACCGACTTACGTTTTGCTGGCTGAACTGAAACTTGTAGTCTAGGATGCTAAAACTCTTGCCATGTCTTGAGATTTTCGTCGGATCAACTGATCCGTGCCCTGCTCTCCTTCCCGCCGACACGCACACACACGATCTGCTCATCCGCAATATGAATGCAGTTGTAAGCCACAGCGGCCAGCATTGGCAACACCGATTCGGATTGCCCGCTGCCATTCTGATCACCGCGTCCACACGGCACGATCCTCGCCGGCTGCGGTCGCCCCTTCAGTCTACCCCTGTGTGTTCTTCGCGCCTTCACCAGCAAATATTTCCTTGCGTAAATCCCTTTCGAGGAAAACGTTGGCAACACTGCTCGCCACGGAAATGGCGAGGGGGAGGGGGGTGGTGAAGGGGATAGGGGGAGGGGGGGCAGAGAGAGAGAGAGAGAAGAGAGAGAGAGAGAGAGAGAGAGAGAGAGAGAGAGAGAGAGAGACGCAGAGCAAGACAGACAGACAGACAGACAGAGCCCAGCGAGAGAGCGCGCCTTTCCAAGCGCTGATTCCGTTCTTCGTAATAACCCGGAGCATCAACTTTATGAGTCTTTCCTTCATCTAATGTTTACTGTGGGATTTTATCGCTTTCCCTTAGTCCCCGCGAGTGAGTGTGGTGTTGCCTTTCCCTTCCCCCTTTCCCCTCGCGCGGCGGGGGATGCCAGCCCCGCCAGCCCCGCCAGCCCCGCCCGCGCGCCCAGGATGGGGTCGCGCAGAAGGGTGACTTCGCCGCTCCGCCTGTTCGTGCTGCTCCGCGCCGCTCTCCGGTACTAAACGGCCGGCTGGATTGCGCTTTGCGCTCTGGCTTGCCGTTGGCTTGCCGTTGGCTTGTCGTTGGCTTGTCGTTGGCTTGCCGTTGGCTTGCCGTTGGCTTGCCGCTGGCTTGCCGTTGGCTTGCCGACGGGGCTTTCATGACGCCTAGCAGGCCAAGCTCTTGGCCAAGCCTGCCCCGGAAGATCCCCGCAGCCCGCATGGGGTGGAGCGCGGCGCTCGAGCGCTGTGCGCTCTGCGGGGCCGGGACCGAGACGCGTCAAGTGCGGCACGGCACGGCACGGCACGGCACGGCTCGGCACGGCACGGCCAGCTCTCGTATCGGAATGGGAACGGACCAGAAGGCCAAGAGCTAGCGGGCCCGGCCCACGACTGCAGGCTGGCGCAGGCCCTCTGTGTGCGGAAGGGTTCCTGAAAGCGGAGAGGTTAATTAACTCGGGGACATTGCGGAAAACGGCCATGATGATTGAATCCTAGAATCGAAGTTGGAGCAGAGCGGCAGAGCCAGCGAGTCTGGTGCGGACGCGGGCCATAGACGTGAATAAATCCTAAAACAGCTGAACAAAACTGAATGGGAAAGCAGTGGAGCAGCAGCAGCAGCGCCCAAAGCGCTGGAAGGACCGCCGGCTACGATACAGGAGAGAGCAGTATGTACTAAACGGTTCGGGCAACGCAAGCGCGCCCCATAACATGACACTACACATGTCGGCTCTCTTGCCTTGAGGACACCTTATCCTGGAGCCGGGAGTTGGGCCCCCCACCCCGACCCCTCCCGGCCCCTCCCGGCCCCCGCCGGGCTTCCCCCCTCCCTCCCCGCCGGCAGTAGCACGCAGGGAGCTGCAATTTCAGGAGAGCTGGGCCGCGGGGCTGCGGGGCCGCCAACACGCTAAAAGTCTTACGGTTAAATCTCTCTCGTAGTACGAATGTTTTTGAGCAGCCATAACCTAGACACAATTTTAGTTCGCAGTTCTCGTTTCACCACCGCGAGGTGAAATAAATGCTCAAAATGAAAGGAAAGTTGATGCGGGCCGGGCTGTGCCGGGCTGTGCCGGGCTGTGCCGGGCATCCCGCCGTGGTTCCTGGGCCCCAGCGGCCCCAGCTTGGGGCACCTGCCTCCTCGCATCACACGGTCCAGCACTCGGAGATCCGCCTCTTCCTCCCTAACGCTGTGTCGTGTCGTGAACTGCAACCGCCCTCCGGGAATCTGCTTCCCCGTTGGGATTTCGTATTTTTCTGTTTTCACTCTGTCGTTTGTGGCCAAGTCCACATAGCTCGCCGTTTGGGCGCCGCGCGGCACAAGTTTATGGCGAATAAATTGCTCGACGCGTAGCTATATTCGTCTCCGGGCGGACAGCGACGGTTACGATGCGCACGTGAAGAATAATGCAATGGGAAGTATGAGAAATATCACTCGCTGCTTTTCGGTGAGTGAATTTCTCGAACCGTCATACCAGCGTTCTTCTTCGTTTACTTCCGTTTCGGGCCCCTCCGGAGTACTCTATCGCGGACGGCTGATATTGTGTGGCGCGCTGACTTGCCGGGCCCGGCAGCGCCTCTCCATCGCCCCCCTCGCACCCGACGACTTTGCAAACTTGATATTATTTTCTGGCGATGCGGTGCTGCCGCCGTCGGCCGTCGGGACCCGGGCCGGGAGGGACGTCGTCCCCCGCATCCTGGTCGTTGATGGAGGGCGCCCGTAAACTCGCGCGCCGCCATGGCCGCCCCGAAACAGGTGCTAAGGCCCCGCCGTCGCGCCGCGCCGCACCACGCTGGAGCACTTTGGCGCATGGGATGATTACGGGACAGGCGCAATAAGTATAAGCCTCTTATAACCGGCACCATGAAGGCGGAATGGAAGCTGCTGCTGGCGCCTGGCGCCGCTGGCATCGCTAGCGCCGACTTCGTCCCCCCCCCCCCCCTCCTCGCAGGGCCCCCCAGCGGTACGGACTGGCAGTCCGACATCGGATTAATATTTAATTGACACTATTGGAACCTGTTGCGGGCGCCGCTGCCGCCAGAGCCGGCACGGGTGGAGCAGCAGCTAGCATCAGCAGCGGAGTAGGAGCCCGAGCAGCCCCTGGGGATAGCCCTAGCCCCGAGCCCTGAGACCTCCTGCGTGCGTGCCAAGCGTGCCAGCCTCTGCGAACAAGGCGCGCGGAGCGCCTGCGAGTGTCAGGGTAGGCCAGCCCGCACGACACGCGCGCATGCACAAAGTCGTAGTTGCCTACCCAGCAGGCGCCAGCTGAGTTGAGACTGCGGCCTGCGGCCAATTTAACGCTTGCTCGAGAGCCCATAGCCCCCGCGTGGGGTACCGGGCGGGTACCGGGCGGGTACCGGGCGGGTACCGGGCGGGTACCGGGCCCGGGCGGTACTTACTGCCCCGCACCCGACGCACACAGGGCTTTTGTTCCTCTCTGGCTTTCATGAGCCCGAATCGATCACTGGCCCCGACAAGGATTATGTTTCCAAACGATGAAGGGCGTGTACTGAGGCCTCCCGGCCCGGCCTGCCCACACGCGTGTAAAACGATACATTTCCCTGCGGTTCCCACCACACACACACACACGCACACGCACACGCACGCACGCACACGGGAGGATAGGGGCCTAGCTCTGCTGTCATAAACAACTGGATTGCCTTGCTGCTAGAAGCCCTGGCGAAGCTCCCCACCCGCCTGAGGATCCTAAGGATCCCCTCTCGCGCTGCCGCCGCGTGCCGCTGCCCCTGGCGGCATGTCGGCTAGGCAACACGGCCGGCAGCCAGGTAACCAGGTATAACCAGGTATAACCAGGTAACGAGGTATAACCAGGTTACCAGGTAACCAGGTATACCCAGGTAACCAGGTATAACCAGGTAACCAGGTATAACCAGGTAACCAGGTATAACCAGGTAACCAGGTATAACCAGGTAACCAGGTATAACCAGGTAACCAGGTAACCAGGTATAACCAGGTAACCACGTATAACCAGGTAACCAGGTATAACCAGGTAACCAGGTATAACCAGGTAACCAGGTATAACCAGGTAACCAGGTATAACCATGTATAACCAGGTAACCAGGTATAACCATGTATAACCAGGTAACCAGGTATAACCATGTATAACCAGGTAACCAGGTATAACCAGGTAACCTCTCTGGTTCCTCTGACGGACCCAGACACAAAGGAGAAGCTAGAGAGACGACGGAGCCGGCTGTGCGGCGCAGCGGTGCCTCGGGCAGCGGCCGGGGGAACGCAGAGAGCAGCCAGGGCCTGGACTGGACGGCCGGCGGCCCAGGCCGTTTTGGGATTCGAAGTGATTAGAACGCGTGCGGGCGGGGCGCAGGGGGGGGGGGGGGGCACTAACGGGAGCAGCGGCGGCGAGGTGCGGGCAACATATATTGATATCGATACCTCCTCGCGGGTAAGGCAAGAGCGTTGAGGATCGCGGCGCTCATGGACACGGTCATGTTATCAGCGCGGTGCGGGGCGGTGCGGTGCGGCGCGGTGCCGCGGTGCCGCCGCCGGTACAAGCCCCGGACCCCAGACTTTGACTCAGCAGCCGCCGTCTCGGGGGGCTCCATGTTGTTGACACAGACGCGCGCCGCAGCGGCACGGGAAGGCGGCGGTGGCGGCCGAGTCAAAAGGTGGCGGAGGCGCCACGGGCCCACGAGGAGACACAAGGTAGCCAACCCAGGGTGTAAAAGCTTTTCAGCGTGTGAATGAGAAAGGGGCCCGGCCCGCGCCCATCCCGCGCCGTGTGTGCGTGCGCCGAGCGCGTGTGTGCCGACTGCAGTGCGGGCCGGGCCGGGCCGGGCCGAAACACTCGCATGGAAAAGAGAGGATAGGTAGAATACTCTCTCGTCGCCGAGCAAATGTTTGGCTTGTTGGGCCTCGAAAAGGCGGAAGGGTGGAAAATGGATGCGGCGGCGCACCTCTGGTCTGGACTCTTGGACGCCTCCGGAGCTCTGGGTGTGCAGTGCCGGCTGCCGGCGCATAGCGGTCTGGCTAGGCCGGCTGGGCGAGTGCGGCTCGTCGTCCGACGCAGACAAATCCCGGAGCTAATCCGGCCAATTCTCATCCCCAATCTCGGAGGGTAACGCGCCCGCTTTCTTGACCTTCAGAAGTTGTATTCACCCTCACCGACATGACAGAAAATGGGTCTCATCGAGTTCGAAACTAAACGGAGTACACAAAGGATTCTACCTTATCACCCGTTATTGATTTTCTGCCTTACGGGTTTTTATCCAAAGCGCGCCGCGGTGCATTATTTTAGTATTTAACGTGACGCCCTCTTGAGCCCTCCACGCTGAGCCCGGCCGGCGGCAGGCAGCAGGCAGTTATGTGAGCTCTGTCAATAGCATGAGAAGTGTCCAGTGTTTGCCCGCGCCCCGCCCCGCCCCGCCCCACCCACCGTCCCGGAAGGGGACGTGGCCACCTCCCCCTCCCCCTATCTTATCAACATTGCAAGTCGGAAATGCGGTGTTTGCCGGACGCATAATTAAGCATGAGCGGTCGTCGACCTAATGAGGGGAGGGGTGGGTTTATTTGGAACCGAATATTGAAAAAAGAAAATGTACTTATGGAGTTATGTGTTTTCCACCCCCCTCCCCCTTTCCGATCCTATTTCCCATTCACAACGCCCGGCCCTCGGCTCCGTAATTATGGTGATAGCCAAGGGGCCCCTCATACTCCTCCGGAAAGTGTACACACGAGTATATATATATATTTCGTGAGTATGTCACAAGAAATCCAGGAGTAAGCCGCAAAAAAAAAAAAAAAATTGCGGCTGGCAGCGAAGAAAAGAATGCATGGGAGAACTTTCTCAGCCTAGAGCGTTTGGTGGTATTCGAACCCGCAGAAACCGGGCCGCCTCGGCGATTGCTTCTCGTAGTGTACGGACGGCCCCAAAGGTGTTGACGCGGACGCCGTGTGATGGAGCCATCACTACGGGCCGCCAGGGGCCCCGTAATTATCTCTATCGCGGAAAGAGATCTCGGTCGCCCGATTCGAGAGTCAGCCGTGTCTGGCCGCCGACGCCTGCCGCTGCTGCCAGCTCATGGCCGGCCCAGCCCGGCCCACGCCCGGCCCCCACCCGCGTGCCCGCGCCCACGCACCGCGGTTTATTGGCGTTTTCCTTCGATGAGCCGCGCGTAGCTTATTCGCTGTGGCCATTCCCTTCCCCGCCTTCACTTGTTCGCGACAAAATGCCACCGACCGGCGCGAATCGAAAACGCCTCGTTCACACAGGCACAGGGTCGGCAGGGCAGGGCAGGGCAGGACATGGGGGCGCCGCGGCCTGCCAGCGCCATCAGCCCCCGCCGCCCTGCCATTGGTCCGCGGCGGGGCGTGGCCAGGCGTGGCCAGACGTGGCGCGGCGCCGTTCCCATGGCAACGGGACGCTGCGGGGCGCTGAGCGCGCCGGGGGACGCCATGGTGACACGCCGGTGACAGCCAGCGTCGTGGTCGTGATGGATAACCCGCCGACTCTGCTGCGTTCTGCTGCGGGAGTGGGGGAAGAAGGGTTGGGGCGGAGGGCGGGGCGGGGCGGGGCGGCCGAGGCGACCATTCAAGAGGGCCAGGACAAGCAAGCACAACGCTCTTGATTCATCGGGCACGTCACATAATGGCCGCAGTGTGTGTGTATTTTGGTTTCCACATCGAGGAAACGTTGATCCATCTAAGTCGTGATGCGGCTCGGGAGGAGTTCAATTTTACATTGGAACGTACCGGAGCACCCCTTGATACGCTGGTGTCCGTGCACAGAGGATCTTCTCGTATCTACCCGGGAAGATCTCCATCACACATACTATATCTGTATCCATCTGCCAAAGCTGGCGACAGGGGGCCGAGGCGGGGCGGGGGCCGGAGAGGCCGCGCGGGGGTGGACCTAATGGTCCTGAGTGGCCGCTGCAGTAAACCCACCGAGACTCGTCAAGCCGCGGACCGCCCATGGCACCGTCACGGCTCCGTTCTCATGCCCACATGTGTGTCAGCGAGTGCGGCCGGCCGGCCGGGGCGGGGCTGACCAGCCAGTGCGGTGATGAGATGGGCCGGGCTCTTTGATTGACTGAGCTCGCCAAAGAGCCGAGTATGAGAAATTGCGTGCCGGGGAACCTCGGAGCAAACAGATGCTTTCCTGCCGGGAAGCCGTGGTATGGTTATGGGCGTGCGGCGTGCCGTTGCCGTCCAACATGGAGAGGGGCGCGCGAGGGCCACAACGGCGCGGCGGCCGTGCACAACGAGTAGAGCACGCCCTCCTCCGGCTCCTCCGGCTCCGACTCACCGCCGCCGTCGTCAGCGAAATGTTGGAGAGCGCAGCGCGCTGCTCCCGCCGCTCTCTGCTCCGCGCACCGCGCCGCCTTCGCCTTTATTGTGAGCATAACGACAAACAGAGGGACACGGGGGCTAATAACGCGGTGCGGTGGATGGGGAGCGGAATCGGCTCTCATTTCATAAGGCCGTCATATTACAAAAGACCATCGTCGTGTGCGTGTGTGTGTGTGCGCGCACGTATGAATGGATAATTGCCTCCAGCTGCCTCCCCCCCCCCCTCCCTCCCACTTGGGGCCTCCCCCCTGTACTTCCCTTCCCGGCCGTCGTCAGTCAGTTTTCCAGTGTGAGCATTAAGGCAATTAGCAATCGAGCTGCGAAGGACCCGCCAGCCCGCTGCTTTTCCCTTCCTCGGAATATTTACACGCGCGCATTCGGCCAATTCGGCCAAGTCAGTCGAAACATTTTCTGCTTGTAATAGGGTGGTACGTATTCCCTTCGATGGGTATCGCTTTTGTGATTCTGGGTTTCTTTTTAACTTCCGCCCTGAGTTTCTCCGGAATATCCTATTTCTTGGCGGAGGAAGAGGTGGTTTGATGGTGGGGCCTACCCCCTTAGTGTGAGGCTCCCTGCCCCCTGCCGCCCCCTGCCAGTCCGCTACGTCTGACCGAGGCTGACGACGAGCTGTGCGCCGTGCCGGCCGTGCCCTGTGCGCCGTGCTTAGGCACGCCTTGGCCACGCCACGCCCCGAGCGCTAATTAGGAAGGCAAGTACCGTGTCCGTGGTCGTGTACATCCAAAGGCTTATGTGCAGCGATGCTTCCCTCCCCTCCCCCACCCCCACCCCCGCACCACCCCATGGGGGAGATGGGATGGGGCGGGGACAGAGGGTCATCGCGTCGCGGAAAGAAGTGCTGTTGACTGTTTTGAAATTTTTCGTTAGGGGCGGAGGAACGACTGTGGAGTTTGGCGCTCCAGTGGTATAGCAGCAGCAGTAGCAGTCAGTGGCATGAGGCATGCGCCGCTGCGCCGCTCGCCTGGCTGCAGTTCGGATCGGGTTCGGGTGGTCCGGTCCGGCTGGGGCCGACCGGCGGGGCGGGGCGGGGCGGGGCGGGGCGGGGCGGGACCGACCCCCGTGCCACGCCGAATACTGCGTACGCACTGCGACCACGGCCACGATGGGGGAGTGGAAGGAGCGTGCCGCCACGCCACGCCTTTTGCCATTTCGTCGCAGGTGCATGCAATGGCGCGTTAAGGGAGCTATCACATACGAGGGCCCGCCCGGCCCGGCCCGCCATGTCACAGGCCCGGGGGGGGGGGGGGGAGGACGTTGACGCCGGCCGGGACGGGACGCCGATGGGGAACTCAATAAAAAGGGAAAACAGCGCGGGGTGCCGCCACATGGACATGTACGTGTGTGGCGGGGGCGGCAGGGGCGGCAGGGGTGCGGGCCGTTGCTGCTTCACGCTGCGGAATTGCGTTGTTGAACTTTCGTCTTCGGCACATTTGAATCGCTTGCGAGAGCGATATGGCACGGGTCTGTGCAAACCCTGGAAAGCCCTCTACACCGTTGTGGGGGCTTTCAGAAGGGTCTGCGCGCGTGTTGTGCGGCCTTCGCGAAGGCCAAGCTCCGCACATTATGGTCTGACGGTGCTGTCTCCGACTGAAAGCCGGGCGACAGCAGCGACAGCAGCGACAGCCAGGCCAGGATGGTGGCGAGGGTGGTGCGGTGCGGCCTGCCAACTCCCACGCGTCCGGAGGCCTCTGAAGAGTGCGGGGCTGGGGTTGACACGACGCTGGCGCTGCCTGCCGGTGTCGGGAGGGATTTACTTGCTCCTCCTCTTCGTCCCGGGGCTGTTGACGTGGCCGTGGGGAGGGGTGGGTCTGGTCTGGTACGCCCGGCGCACGTGGACGCCCCCCCCCCTCCCCTGCTCACGCCCCTGTCGCTCAGCGAGCTCAGAGCTCAGCCTATGCGGATAGGGGTCCTGGATGTCAGCTGGCCTGACCGTAAACTCCCCGAAGGTCTTTGCCAAGTCCGCAGTTCTCCGCGGCAGCAGCGGCAGCGTGTGTACGTGCGGACCCTCCGGGACCACCCCCACCCTCCCATACCCTCCCCTCGCTCATGTGGATGCAGGGGGCCGTCCGCAAAATACGTAACGTCCATCGCTGGGTGAGGTGTCAGAATGAGACAGCGCTCTGTCTGTTCCAGGATGCTGGGGATGCAGGGGTCCTCGGTGGAGCTGAACCCTCTGAGCAGCCACAAGGACAACTGCCAGAGACTCAACTACCTCGTGGAGCGGCAGCAGCAGCTGTGCGGCCTCAGCGAGAACGTGCTGACGGTGAGGAACCCGGCCTTAGAGTACTCCCGACCGGACCGGAGGAGCCGTTTCGGTTTAACAACACCCTGCTGCTGCCACTTTTCCAGGCCATCAGCAACGGGGCCAAGCTCAGCATCGAGGAGTGCCAGCACCAGTTCAGGAACAGCCGCTGGAACTGCAGCACCTTCAGCAACTCCAGCAACGTGTTCGGCGGCGTCCTCTCCGTCCGTGAGTCACCGCGAACTCGAAGTGGTGAATCATTCGTGTTCTATTTAAACACACATCGGGCATGTTGCAGATAGCCGAGAGTCCGCCTTCATCTACGCCATCTCGGCGGCGGGCGTGGCGTACGCCGTGACGCGCGCCTGCTCGCGGGGGGAGCTCAACGAGTGCGCGTGCGACACCAGGGTGCGCGTTCGCAAGACCAAGAAGAAGTGGCAGTGGGGGGGCTGCTCGGAGGTACAGTGCTCGTCACGACGTCTTACTTCCCTTTCGTCCTTCTCCGGAATACTCTATTCTTTCGTGTTCTCTTTTTCCTTGGGGTGTTTTTGTTTATGTGGCAGTAAGTAAAACCGGACAGAAACGGCCCGCAAAATGGTTTGATGTTCAAAACCTATCCCTTTTCCTTCCGCAGGACATTCGCTTCGGGGAGAAGTTCAGCAGGGAGTTCGTGGACTCGAAGGAGAACGGGGACCGGCCCGAGGGCCTCATGAACCTGCACAACAACGAAGCGGGGCGACGGGTGAGTGGAGTAAAGAGGAGTGTTGTGTGCCGTGCGGTGGCCAGCTGTGGCTGTCCGCCGGGCAGGATAGGCAACACTACCGCCGTCGTGGCCGTTGGGTTGCCTACCCCGCACCTCGCCCTGTACTGTGAGCTGACCCCGCCCGCCCTCTTCTCTCCGTCCGCAGTCCATCCGGTCGCGGATGCAGCGCGTCTGCAAGTGCCACGGCATGTCCGGGTCGTGCTCGGTGCGCGTCTGCTGGCGGAAGCTGCCGCCGTTCCGCGTGCTCGGCGACGTCCTGACGCAGGCCTACGAGGGCGCGACGCAGGTGCGGCTGGCCGACAAGCGGCGACGCCATGCCAAGGCCAAGGCCAAGCTGCGCGCCGCCTCCAAGGAGATCAAGCCGCCCAACCGCACGGACCTCGTCTACCTGGAGGAGAGCCCGGACTACTGCGAGCGCAACGACACGTCAGTATTCATGGCCATGACCCATGCCATGCCTCACGGCGAGCCTGTACCCGGGACCGCCTGGGCCTGGGCACCGCTGCCTCGCCTCAGGCCTGAGGAGCCTGAGGCAGCGGTGCCCAGGCGGTTCTCCCGGGTGCAGATCTGTCAGTGGGGCAGGGGCATTAACCAGTGCAATAACTGCGTACGTTAATTATCGACACAGTCGGGCCGGCGTTTGAACCCGTGTCCTCCCAGAGCTCTGGAAAGTTTTGGGAGTCCCGGGTCCGAGCGCCGGGCCGGCTGGGATCGGCTTGATGTGAGTTGCTTTCTGACGCGTCACGGACCGTCGTCCTCCTGTGTGCAGCATGGGCATCCTCGGCACCAAGGGCCGCGTCTGCAACCGCACCTCACCGGGGCTGGACGGCTGCCGGCTGCTGTGCTGCGGCCGCGGCCACAACACCCGCATGAAGGAGGTGGAGGGCAAGTGCCACTGCAAGTTCGTGTGGTGCTGCAACGTCGAGTGCAAGACGTGCCGCGTGCGCTCCGAGGAGCACACGTGCAAGTAATCACGTCCTGTGGCATCTACGTCACGACCTCTGTGACACCAGCGTCACGACCTGTGGCACCTGCGTCACGACCTGTGACGCCTGCGTTACGACTTCTGTGACACCTGCGTCATGGCCTGTGACGCATCAGCCAAGGGCAGTGTGGACACCGGTGCGGCGGACGGGACGGACGGGACGGCCGGAACGGCCCAGACTTAATCCTCTGTGTCCGATGCTGATACGCGTCTGCGTGGGATCTGCGCAAGTGCTCCTATACTTGAACACATGTACTTCCCTGCACTGTTCCCGATGTCACCCTCCTTTTGCTTGGATTTGCCTCGCTTATTTCATTCCAATTGTCTCTTGAACTTTCCATGCGTTAATTAGGTAGCTACTTGCGTGTACTGACTAGCAGTATTAAACATCTGTTGTATTTGTATCATGTATCAACTGTCGGTTGGTTTTAATTAAACTTGAAAGGATCTAAAAAGTTGGAGAGTTGAATTGATTTTACAGGTTGGCAAAGACAGATCTTCCATCGCTAATACGAACATAA
This sequence comes from Odontothrips loti, assembly GCA_038380765.1. Classification (NCBI taxonomy): domain Eukaryota; kingdom Metazoa; phylum Arthropoda; class Insecta; order Thysanoptera; family Thripidae; genus Odontothrips; species Odontothrips loti. The sequence continues at coordinate 12,414,068 of CM076244.1, read as the reverse complement.
CATCTCTGACCAGGAACACCTGTAGCAGTCATATGTTAAGTCACATTATATACCATTAGATTGACAATTGTATACCTTTTCTATCGCATTAATACTAAGGCATAAAGTCTGATTCATGTTGTTTTGTCAAAGATTTAAATCCAGATTATTTCCAATGCTGCACTCCTTTCCAGCTCAAATGAGATTTGTATTCAAGGGAAGGCCAATCGACACATTGTCAATTGAAGCGTGTAGTCAGTCAACAGAAATAAAAGGATAAGAAATGGAGAAAAAAAAAGGTTTTCTTATTTTTTAGTCTTGGATTTTCTTAGGAATATTCTTTGTTATATTTGATTATTTATTACCCTCTGTATGTTCACACTTTTATCAATTTTTTGTGTTTTATTTTGTAAATATGTTGTTATGTAATTTTACTTACGTTCACATGTTGTAGAGTGGTATTTGTAGTCTTACTATAGTGATCTTATGTTTCCCAATGCTTCTCTCAAAAATTTGTTGCTAAAAACTTCCAATTTGTTAAGTTGTCATCAAAGTGGAAACTTCCATCTGTTTTATGTGATGTGTTGGTTTTTGTAGATACTTTCTCAACTTATTCCTTCGATCAACATTATGACTAGTCCTAATTACATAGAATGAATTGCGGTTTGAGTTCTAGGATGTGTGCCAAATCAATTATTATTCGAAAGATAGAAGTTTACCAGAAAGCAATGTACATACGTGTAGTAATATCTTGATGTATGTGCTGTACATTTAACCATAAACCATTTAACCATAAAATAAGCCAATTCAACTACTTTGCATCTATTTGGTAACTTTGTACCCTTACACACTTCTGTACCTCTGGGATGCTACAATCACTGCCTAAACCTTTCAAGAGAATTAGGATTTTGCAAGTCCACTCTATGGACTGTTAAATTAAATTTGTGAAAGCCTAAAGAAAAGTCTTCATAAAATGTCCCTCAAATCCCGAGACCGATATGTATTTAAGTACTGGTTTGCAACATCAGAGTACTTGTGCACTATTTGTATGCTGGTGCAAGAGGATATATTCATTGTCTACTTTTTGTGGCAGCAACAATTACTGAATATTCTGTATTCTATCTTCTGCAATAAAAAAACAGCTTGGATAGAAGATTAATTTAGTTAATGAATACCATCTGTCCGTCAATTACCATCTTGACTCGTTTAACATTCCTTTGAAACAATTGTTGTTTATGGTTGGAAGCATAGAAAACAATGACTTTCCATTTCATTTTAACATAGTTTTATTGGCTTTCTTTTCATTACACAACTTTTCACAGCATAAAGTATTTCCTGCACTATTCCAACTGGAAATATTATAATAGGATGCAAGCTTGGCAGCTACAAAAATATAATTATGTATTTCTATATCCACAATATTTCATCATAACTAAAAGAACAATTCTGAAAAATAAAATAAGGGAAAATAAAGGCAAAAAAAAAAACTTAAGCACCAACATTAGTTTAACGGGTATGCAAAAGAACTCTTTCTGATTTAAAATTTCAACACCATTTTTCTCAATCTCAACAACAGTTACATTTCCATGTTTGGCAACAATTTGAAACATTGGCAAAGGAGACAAACTAACCGTCAACTTTTCATCACAGCATATATTTACTGTGAAGTAAACATTCTGCATCACACTTATCACATTTACACGAGAGCTTCATTATTCATGATGCTCCCTATTATATTTCAACCACAAAAATTCTGCCATGGCTCGTCTTTGCAAGCAGACCCGCAGTATAAAATATCGCAACAATATAGACTAGTGTCATTCTTAAGACAAAACTACGCTCACATATCAATCATTCTTTCACATTCATCACAGAAAAACAAGGAGAGAAAAAAATAAAAAAGAACAAGAACAATAGAGAAAGAAACATCCTTTGAATCATACCTTCACCAAATGTGAGATAAGACTACATGTGACAAGACTCCTACGACTTAACTTAGTAAAGACTTACTCAAAACACAAAACTCACAATTACAAGAAAAATTGAAGGGGGTAAATGATTGGCAAAAAAGGCCAATACCCCAATCAGAAGAAAGGGGCAGGTTAATTTGTAAGCATGACATGGTAACAACATTGAATACCTGCAATGTGATGCATTAGAAACTAAAAATGTGATGCGAGATATGTGTCCCTTATCAAAGTAGATATAGAGAAGTTAGAAAGCTACACCACAAACATGTGAAGGAACTTACAACTCCCATGCAAATTTTGAAGACCTAAGTATGGGACAAGGAACTGACAGGTCACACAAAATGGAAGAAAAACATAAGATAAATTTGCATTCAAAACCGTGAACATATAACACAGTTATCAGTGGTGACCTGAGAGGATCATAAAGTGTCCAGGAAATAAAATGAAGTGTCCTTTTGGTAAATTTCTCTCAGTATCCCAGAAGGCACAATTTAGCGCTTAATACACGGAAAATTGAGACCAGGCAACTAATATTCAATGGTGAACAGACATACAGTACGACAGGAACATTGCATTAAAACAGTCGATCTCAAATTTATCTCTTTACAAAAACAACACTCCACAATTTTATAAAAGTATGGTTCACATTGAAACTAAACATTACAAGTTATCAGTTTCTAAATACAAATCCTTGTGTTAACCAAAACTCTGAATAAAATCTTCGGTAGTTCTCAGATTGGTTATGTTTGCTTGGAACCATAGGGACATGAATTGTTTAGTCAGTTACCACCAACTGCTACCGGAAGAGTAACACAATCTTGACTTAAGTCTACTCAAATTACACTTGTCAACTACACCAACTACCTCGTTCATCAACAGCCAAACCACATGATGAGGGTCACAATAAATTCAAAATTACCAACTATAACAGTTAAGAGTGCACCATGAAACTACAAGTACCCACTTAATTGCATCATACAGTACCAATATCACATAATTGAATGCAGCACGATTAGTGAAAGCATGCTCAATTCACACTTGGAATCTTAAGTACAGTCGCTGTAAAGACTTACTACAATGACAAACGGACAAGGAATCTTTCTGTCATTCACTGCTATGAACTACTCAACTAGGAGAAGCTTCAAACTATTAAAAGTGACTGTTATATTTCTAGAAGACAGATACACAGCACGATCTTTCCACAGTAAATGACAATTTGTAATGAGATCCAATGTACACAGGCCAGGTAAAAAATCCTTTCACAGTGCTGACAGTCTCCAGCATTACCATATTTACCCATGTATTTTGCTGTGTACTCTTTCAGCTCTTGTCTACACTTTGTCTTAACTTACTCCTTAAGTTAGAAGATTCATCCACAAATTGTTCTATTGTCTTTTGATTTTGGAACACCTGCTCTCAAAGATACATGATCTGAAATTCAAGGAGTTTGTGATGACACTGAAAGTTAGATTGAGGCACACAAATTTAGTACAAATCTTATTACATTTAAAAAAGACACATAAAATTTATCTCAATTGAAGAGAAAGGACATTTTAAGAGTTGTCAGTCACAAGTCATCACTCCTTGCTGCTGAACAACGTGAACAACATTTGTTAACAGTCTGGATCAATTCATTTTCTTTCATAGTCTCCCCAATTTGGATTAAAATGAAAAGGGGTAGAGTCATGGAGAAATTAAACTAAAATTCCCTTGATCTATACACAAATCCACTTCTGGTTCTGATAAAATTACAAACATGGTCACAGTAATAAGGGCAAGCTGAGACTTGAACAACATATCACAAACTGGTACATACCGTCTTTCCAAAGACGGGCTTCATTAAACAGTTAAAAAGATTTTAAAATCCTAACATTTGATGGAATTTAGTAATAAATTATATTAACTGGATCGATTTAAGTAGTTTGCAAAGAGTTTAGCACTACAGGATTATTGCTGGTATTTTTAAAAAAATGCAAAGTGAAGGCAAGATACGCAGAAAACAAAAGGGAAAACATGTTTCTTCGTCACCAATAAAAATTGCACAGGTAGACCAGCGGCCAACAAACTGAAGATTTAACTACCTGATGTCAAAACATAAAGGAAAATATTGAACTTGAATTGAAACCAATCACCTACCCGACTATTTCTCTCTCTTAAAATCACAGCATATTATTGAGGGGGGGGGGGGGGGATGAAGAAACGCCTTTGTTTTTTATTTTTATACTGGAAGATTAATCAAGCCTTTGAAGCACAAATAACAACTGTATGTATCAATCTATTAGATCCCTCTGCAACAAAAGCAAGTTCCTAAAGTCTAAACTGGAATAAAAATTAATGTGAAAACAGCATTCACAATTGTTTCATTTATAAAATACACGGTGAGGCATTTGATTCAATGAATAGAACCTGCTTTCCTGATGCTCTCTGGTAAAAGGTGCTTGACACAATAACACAGGGATCTTTAAGTCAAGGAACCATAGAAATATACACTAAACATCACAGATCGCAAAATTGCAGCACAAAGCCACAGCACACAGCAGAAAAGTGGATGGTGCTTGGAGGAGGCACTGTAAAAATTTCCATCAAAATTCTTGTCCGACAAGGAACAAGAAAGATGTACAGTATTCACAAATATTAGAAGCTCTGACTTAAGTCAGTCTTCCCAGTTTTTTAGCATGCAGCATCAGATAATGAAACACAGACTGCTCGTTCACATAAAAAATCTGAGTTACACCAACAGTTAAACCTCACACAAAAGTAGCACGACACTCTAAGAAGGGTGTTCATCAATGCATAAAATAAAGCCTGTCAAGTCATGCAGTAGTAATAAAAGCACAGATTTTAAGTCGCTTACGTAGGCTGAATCAAGATATGTTTGCAGAAGTGTCTGTGGCAACCTACAACACCACCCACAGCTAAGCAAGGTTCTTCCAGAGAATCCGATTTAGCTAACATTGGTCTCATAACTTGTGAGCAGAGCTGCATCAACTGGTTCCATGCAGGATGGACAGGTGAAGCTGCGCATCAGCCAGTCATCGATGCACTTCTCGTGATAGATGTGCATGCAGGGTAGGTAGCGCACTGGGTCTCCCACCATGAACTCAATCATGCAGATGACACACTCCCTGTTCTTTTTGCAGCCGTCATAGGCACCAGAGGGCAGGTGCTGGATTAGGCCTGCCCGCTTGGCTATCTTGACCTGCTCCTCCTCGGTCAGGAAGCTCACAGGTCGACACAGGTTGGGTGAGGGGTAGTACACGGGCACTCCGACCCCAAGTCCGAGCCCAAGCCCGGACCCTGGCACGCTTTCCTGGTACACGGGCGGGGGCCCGTGCACCCCGTGCACCCCGTGTCCATGTCCGTGGCCCACCAGGCTCGCAGGCATGGGCCCCAGCTGATCGCTGGCCGACGACTCTCTGGCGCTGTCGCCCCTGTCGCTGCCCCGCAGCAGCGAAATATCATCGTTGGTGGATCCTTTCAGGCAGTTTCCCATCTTCGCAGGGGACTGGAGAGCCGCAGCGACGAGTCAAGAGAACAATAAAACGAGTGTCTCAACAAGCCAGGGGCATAGCTCCAGCTTCCGAGATGGTTAAATCATTTAACCGCACGACCAGTTGTTTGGTCTGGTCCAAACACACTACGGGCTTGAAGGCCAACTACGGACCAGCAACACCAACAACGACAAAGGAGCAGAAGCACGCACTAGCAGACTGCGACGCGGACGTCTGGGCCTGACTTGTCTGTGTGTGGATCTTTCTTCACAGTCGTTCACGGGGAACGTCCGAAACGACTGGCAACAATCTGTGGCTCACGACTTCGCTTTGTTTATTTCCAGGACCATTCGCTCTCATTGGACGAAGGCCTCCGGAAATGTGTCAAAACGGGGTTGGAAAGCGTTGAAAGTCGAAGGCATTTTAACGGGGAGGGGGGGCGAGGGGAACCACTTCGAACGCAGCTTGTGCTTCCACAGCCTTGCAGTACTAGGCAAACAGACTGAAGTGCCCTCTCCGAACGTTCTTCTTCTTATGTGTGTGAAACGAAACACCCACAACCGGAGCGCTTTGTTGCGATTTCGCGCAAGATGTTTTGTTGTTGTTGACAAAAAATCATTCAGTCGATACTTATATTCAAGGCATTGGAAAAAGTTTCAGGAAACACAGAGGAAAATGATTCCTTTGTGTTTGAGGCTGTTTGACGTCACCAGCAACGTTGCCAAGCGGACATATTCCGTCTGTTTGACAGTACAAGACGCCGGTCTAAGCTGATCATGCTATAGCTGACACACTGCATCGCGTCACGCTGAGATGTGACTCTAAAGATGGTGCACATTGATTCACTGCTTCTTGCCTTTCTAGCCCATGTTTTTGTACACGGTTTGGGGCATCGGGCAACGTGGCCGAGGGGTTCTCAACAGCTGACGAGAGGAAAGGCAGCGAAGGCAGAGAGCGCGAAGAGCGAGGCATTTGAACCTAGCCGAACGCAGCGTCGAAGGGGACCCGGCGCGGCGGGGGCGGCGGATCGCACTGTAGTTTAGTCACTGGGTGATGGCTGTTTGGCCAAGCCCGAGAGGCGTTGGATGTAGATAGTAAGTCACACCGACATGTGGACTGCTCGTTATGGTCCCGCTGTAGAAACGGAGGCGAAAACCGTTTTTGCTATGGAGCCCCCCCCTAAAATGGCCACGTAGTTAATACGCGCGTCCCTAACTTTACAGACCCGTTTTCACTGAGAGAGGTAAGCGGCGCACAGTGCAGGGGCGGCAGGGGCCTTGATCTTGTGTCGGGTAGGGGTCGGCCGGGCCGCATGGCCACGTTATCAGCGCCGGCCGCCTATCTCCGGGCCGGGGGATGAGGATGAGCCCGCGCCCCAGCGACAAAACTGGTCAGATCGACAAGGCCAGCAATCTTGACTCCGAATTTGTCACACACCCTGTCACCGTATGCAGATTAAAAAGAAAATATCGGCGCCATGAAGATTCTTGAAGAAGCAGGCAAATCATGAGAAAGAAGGGGAAGCCCCGACGACAAGATGAGGACGACATTGGCGGCCGGAGGGCTACGGACCCGGGCGGGGCCGGCGGGGCCGGCGGGGCTACCGGCCAGCCAGCCTCCCCGGGAGTTCCCCTCCCCGCACTCAAGGCCCAAGGACTCCTCGCGGGAGTCGGGATCGACTCTGACGCCACCGGGCGCTGCAAAGGGTTCGCAATTGCGCGATAATCTGCGGAGATAATGGGCGGGAGTCATACTGAACCGATACCAAGATAATCATGATAATCCTGGCGCAGCCCGCGGGCCCCGCGGGGCCTTCCTTCACTTCACTTCACCTGGGTCCACCGCTGCTACCGGACCCGACAGGGACAGGCCGACATGGCTCGCACTTCACCTTGGTGAGTACCGCCGTACTTCCTTTCGGCTGCTATAGAGCTTTCCGCCCAAGCTCTGCACGTTCTTGCGACTTTAGTATATTACTTTCATCACGCGTTGCTAAATCGATGTCACTGTCGAGTCCTGAAATTCGGGTAGAGGCATCGTTTTTCTCGTGCTCGGTCGTGTTTTCGGATTTTTTGATTGGCAGCCAAACAACGAAATAAAGGCGATTTCAGTAACGCATCTCTGCGCGACAGGGCCCCGGGCCCGGCCCCGGGCGGAAAGCTGTATTGATCGAACAATGTACCGACGGGGGAAAAAAGTATGTCTCGGAAGGAATCGAACCCCTGTCCGTTATGCCAGGTGGGGTGGCCTCCGGTGCCTCTGGCTGCCCGCGGCGGTCTGTCTGTGCGCGACCACCGCCCTCGCCATCCCCCGGTCGCGGCCCGCTTCGGATCTGTCAGCGGATCTGTCGGCGGTGGCGGGGGACCGCTCCTACCGGCTGCCTGGAGACGTCAAGCCCCTGCACTACGACCTCCACATCACCCCCACGATCGGACCCACACAATTCACCTTCGCCGGAACGGTCAAGATCCTCTTCGAGGTGGGTTGAGGTTCAGGAACCGTGGCGAGCCTGCCCTGCCTGCCCTCATCGGCGTCCGGGGAAAACAGTGAGTGAGCCCGTGCTGTTCGTGCCCAGGTGGCCGGGAACACGAGCATGCTGGTCCTGCACGCGGACCAACTCAAGGACATCAAGTGCACGCTGGACGCGGAGGCGGAGCCCCTGGCCGAGCCCACGCCGGACGCGGAGCGCCAGTTCCTCAAGTTCAGCCTCAAGGAGCAGCTCCTGGAGGGCGCGCAGCACGAGCTGTCGTGCGCCTACAACGGCACGATAGGCGACGACGACAAGGGCTTCTACCGATCCTCGTACTACGATGAGGCCACGGACACGACCAGGTGAGGCAGCCGAGCGGCTCCCGGCTCCCGGCCTCTGCCCAGCCTCAGCTTCCATAGAGGTGTCCCCGGCTCCACGTTGATATCCCTATCCCTCTGCCAGGTGGTTCGGCGTCACGCAATTCGGATTGACGTACGCGCGAAGGGCTCTGCCCTGCTTCGACGAGCCCGGCTACCGCGCCACATTCGTGGTAACCATCACGCACAGCAAGGACCTGCAGGCCGTGTCCAACACGAGGCCCTGCATCATAGAACGGTGCGTACCGCTCCCGGTCGGCCCAGCACAGCTCGCAGACGGCATGCAGCCTGTCCTGTCCCCTGCCGCAGGTCGGGTGAGCTGCTGACCACGACCTTCGAGCCCACGCCCTCCATGCCCGTGTACACGCTGGCCTGGCTGGTGTCCGCGCTGCCTTACCGGGCCAACGGCGCTCGCGACTTCCGCAGCTTCGCACAGCCCAGCCAGCTGGAGCGGACGGCGCTGTCGCAGGCCGTGGGGCCCCGGGTGCTGTCGCTCATGGCCGATTACACCGGAATCCCGTACCAGCTGGACAAGATGGACCAGGTCGCCTTGCCGGACCTCAACTTTGGCGCCATGGAGAACTGGGGCCTCGTGACGTACAGGTGAGGGGCCCCGAGGGGTGGAGGCTTGATGGAGGCCAGCTCCAGGGTAGGCCACACTGGCCGACACTAACACGCCGCTGTGTACGTCTCTCAGACAGGCGATACTGCTGGCGGACGGCTGGTCCCGCGCGGACACCACCCTCTTCGTCAACACCGCCATCGCGCACGAGCTGGTGCATCAGTGGTTCGGCAACCTGGTGACGCCCAACTGGTGGTGTCACGTGTGGCTGAGCGAGGCGTTCGCCGAGTACTTCAGTTACGTTATGACGGACAAGGTGCGGCGGCGGTAGAGGCGGTGGTGAAGTTCGTAAAGCTCCTGACAGGCCGCGGGATCCGGAATAAGGCTCGAGATTTGGGCCCCCTTCTTCAATCACAATGTGTCTGCTGCATATAAGCTTTTCCGATTTCTGACCGCTCGCTGAGGTCGCTCGGTATCCAAGGGTAGCGAGAAGCTTGTGCAACAGAGACATTGTTTTAGAACCTGCTCTGTACATCTTTGTCTGTATGATTATGCACTGACATGTTGAGTACACAATTATGTACAAGTAACTTAGTCACAAAAAAAAAAAAAAATTGTGATGCACATATTGCCAAATTCTGTAGCAATTCGTTGCGAACTGAGAAACCGGCCACAACGGTGCTGGCTGGGCACAGCCTGCGCTGCTGGACTGGTCACTGACGGCCCTGGGCTCGGCCCTGGGGGTGGTGGTGCGCAGATCAACCCCGCCTGGAAGGTGATGGACAAGATGCCACTGCTGGAGATGCACGGCGCTTTCATCGCGGACGCCCTGGCCTCGGCCCCTGCCATGAACAACGAGGTGTTCACGCCCGAAGAGATCCTCAGCAACTTCGGCCCCATCACCTACGCCAAGGGTACGTCGGGGAGGACGACCACCCCGTCCCGTCCCATCCCATCCCCTTTAGCGTCTCTAGACAGCGTCCTCCTCACCTTACAGGCTCGAGTGTTCTGCGGATGATGGACGACGCCATCACCGACGTCGAGGGCTCCGACAGGTTCCAGAAGGGACTGCAGAACTACCTGAACGCCAGGTGACTACCCGCGTCCACCGGGCCACAGGCCACAGTCATGACCTGGCCCCAGGTGAACATGAACCCCAATGACCAAGTAATGATGCAGGAGGGCGTCGGGTGTGGCGAAGGCGCACGATGTGTGGTTGAACATCGCCAAGGAGGCGGACGAGAACGACATCCTCTCCGCGGACTACGCGGACATGTTCGTGTCGTGGGTGACCCAGTCCGGCTTCCCCCTCGTCACCGTCGCCAGGAAGGGCGACAAAGCCACCCTCTCGCAGGTACGGAGTGGGGACCTGGGGACCTGCGGCCTGCGGGCACCCGTAGGCCGTGGGCCCGTGGGGACCCACTGGGTCGGGCTGGCGAGGAAACCACGCCTTATTCAACCTGGTTATGGTTGACGATTTCTGATTAGATTATATTCTGCATCTTGAGCACTCAGGGCCAAGACTGCCCATAAGCGATAAGAGACTATCTGCCTGCACGTGCGATTTCTGCATCACGCTCACTAACTGAAGCTAAACGCGAATCAAATCCACCTACCCGCCCAGGCCCGCTTCTTCTCGTCCGGCCCCAACGACACGGACAGAACCCTGTGGATGATCCCGATGAGGTGGCGGCTGGAGGGCCTGGACCTGCTCATGAAGAACCGCCTCGACAATAGGTCCCAAGAACTGGACCTGATGCACGGCGAATCAAAGTGGATCCTTGTCAACGCCAACCAAGTCGGTACGTGGAGAGGCCGTTCTTGAGAGCGGCCGGCGCCCGCTCTCGATAACGTGTAAAGCAGAAGGGTTGAGTGGGCTGACCAAGGGCGCGGGGCACATTCCACTGGTCGGAGATTGGGGGCAAGGAGGACTACTGACCAATATACTGACCCCTCCCCTCCTCCAGGGTACTTCCGCGTCCAGTACGACGATGACAACTGGGGCGCCCTCACCGCCGCCCTGCTGGAGAATGTGAACGCGCTGTCCGTGTCCGAGAGGGCCATGCTGTTGGACGACGCTCTAGTGCTGGCGCGCGCCGGCGTGCTCTCGTACGAGGTCGCCCTCGGCCTGGCCAAGTACCTAAAGCAGGAGACGTCGCACGCGCCCTGGGCCGCTTTCCAGAACAACATCGAGTACCTGGCCATGCAGCTGCGGGCCGGCACTGCCGAGGAGGCCGACCTCTTCAACGTGAGTAGTTCGCAGCCCGATCACCCCCTCCTCCGCGGGAGCCTGCTAGTTCACCCCCGGATGCTTGCTGCTTCCTCCAGACCTGGGTCCAGGGCCTCGTGAGAAATATCTTCACCAATCTCACCATGACGCCGTCCATGAACGAGGCGTTTGAGGACAAGCTGACGCGGGGCGTGGCGGCGCGGCTGGCGTACGAGGCGCAGGACCCCTACGCCATCACCGAGGCTGACCTCCAATTCCTAACCTGGCAGTTCAAAGGAGATCGGTAAGTGAACTGGACGGACGGCGGCTTTAGTTATTCTTTGATTTCCATAAAGAAAGCGATTTTTCTGTAGTGGCTTAAACTTGTCTTAAACTATGTATTTTTTACACTTTCCGATTTAAAAACGTACAATTTTGTATTGCATAGTAGAAGTTTATCCTATATCTCCCTTTTAAATGCTGCCGTGCAATAACCCTCTCCTTGTGGCAGCGCCGTCGACCCGGACTCGCTCAGTGTTATCCTGTGCTCGGGGGTCAAGGACCCCGGTGTCTTCGTGGACCTTCTCACCAAACTGGCTGACTCGGAGGACGAGGCAAAGAGGGCCGACGTGACCTACGCACTGGGCTGCGCGCTCGAAGACAACGGACTTGGCCTGAAGACCGAGTGAGTAACGGCCAGGGTTCGGGTTCTACAGCATCTCAAGTAACGCGAGAATATCTTAACCCGATCGTTACTTTTTCTTATTTTTCGGTAGGCTCATTCAGACCATCATCTACGACAGTAAGGGACTCAAGCCCGAGGACATCAAGGCCCTGTGGAAGTCGCTGGTCTCGACCGACGTCGGCCTCACCGTCGCTCTCAACTACCTGATCGACCACAGCAGCGAACTCACCGCCAGCCCAGTGTTAGTGGCCCCCGCCCCCACCCCCGCCCCCACCTCACTCCCGACGCTCACAAATCACGTAACACCCGTCAGAGCCCGACAACCACTGCGGGCTGCGGCCGTCCGCAGCAAGGTCAGAAGCATTCCGGGCGTCACCCCGCCGTCGGGGACTGGATACGAGGCATCTCCCGGAATGCTTCTGAAGACGTCTCATCCATGGAGACGGTGGTGCATAATCAATGGACAGTCCCTAATGACGACGCGCCTCGTGTTGTCGGTGCCGGGCGTCAAACTCATGACCGCCTTGGATTTTTGTTTCGTTTCAGGGTTGGCCCCGTCAAGCTGGGCGAGATGTTCAAAACCATCGCCCCCCGCATCGCGTCCCAGGCCAACTACGACAAGGTGAGCTGAGCAGGCAGCAGCAGCAGGCGGGCGGCGCGTGCGGTTACTGCGAAGTGAGCCGCGGATGGAACCCATTAGCGTGAGGGGGCCGCGCAGTGAGTGCAGAGTACTCTGTGAGCCTCCGCTCGGGGGGAGCGCCTGCGGGTGTCAGGGTAGGCCAGCCCGCACGACACGCGTGCATGCAGGAGTGGGTATTGCATACCCATCCGGGCCGTGCCGTACCGAAAGATATGGGGGTCTCTGAATCACTGCACATGGCACATGGGGCCCGCGGCCGGCTCACGCTCACCCTCTGTCTCTGCACCACAGCTGGACGCGTTCGCCAAACAAGCGGTGCAGATCGGCATCCCCAAGCTGCCCGCCGCCCTGACCGAGGCCCTGGCCGCGGCCAAGATCAACCTGGACTGGAAGGCGGTCCACTACGAAAGTATCGTTACTTACATCAAGACAACGCAGCCGACCCCCGAGCCGCCGACGGCGGCGACTACGACGGAGACAGCGCCCACGGGCTCCACGCCCTCGGGCTCCACACCCTCGGGCTCCACACCCTCGGGCTCCACACCCTCGGGCTCCACGCCCTCGAGCTCCACACCCTCGGGCTCCACACCCTCGGGATCCACACCCTCGGGATCAACACCCTCGAGCACAGTAACGGTTGCGCCCCCCACGGCCCCTTCGCCCCCGCCCACCTCCTACCGCCTGCCGCAGACTGTCAGCCCCTCGCAGTACGTCCTCATCCTGACCGTAGACGACAACACTGACTCGTTCAGCGGCATCCTCGGTGTCAGCGTCATGGCTGTCGACGAGGACGTCCAGGCCATCACCCTGCACGCCGCCGGCTTGGACTTCGGGGTGAGTTGGCGGGATGCACCGCCGCTTACCCGTGCCGCCGTGCCGTGTTCCCACACCAGCTGTCGCGGCTTCGACCTACGACGCGCCCTGCTTGCAGGCGCAGAACGTGACTCTGACGCCGGACTACGGCAGCGAGGCGATCGAGGTCGTTGCCGTCGCCTTCAACACCGCGGTGGAGCAAGCCACCATCTCGCTGGCCAGCGCCATGGTACCGGGCACCGGCTACTTCCTCGCCATTACGTACACCGGCACCCTGAGGGACGACATGACCGGGCTGTACCGAGCCCCGCTCGGCACCGGGTAAGCACGCCGTGCCGTCTTGAAAGGAATGTCCCAGTCGATTTCAGACCTCACTCTGAAAAGCCGGCTGTCTGCTGCGAATGTGGACGCGGCAAAAGCCCCCCCCCCCTCAGCTCTTACCGTACTGACCGGGCGCTGGCCGTGTGCTTGGCAGCAAGATGATCGGCACCCAGATGTACCCCGCGTACGCCCGCCGCGTGCTGCCTTGTTGGGACGAGCCGCACTACCGGGCGCCCATGCAGGTCAGCGTGCTGCACGACCAGGCTTACACCGCCGTCTCCAGCACGCCGTTGATCGACCAGGACGAGTGAGTAAAGTTGGACTCCGCGCCGAAAAAAAAAGAAAAGAAACAGAAACATAGTGTTCGCTAAATATGCGTCTCTGTTTTCGAAATTTTTCGATATGATCGCTTTCGCCTCTCTCGTCCCGTTTACCCGCTCTCCTCTTCCCTCCGCCACAGTTCCGAGGGTAATGACACCATCCTGGACGTGTTCGAGCCGACCGGGCGGATCCCGGCGTCACAGCTCGCCGTGTACCTGCTGGACGCGAAGCAGATACAGACCATGAAGGGGAACCTGACCACGCTGTACGCCCTGTCCGGGATGGCGGCCAAGGCGGCCGACACGCCGAGCCATGCGGACGCGCTGCTCGACTGGTTCGCGGCTGAGACCGGCTCCGACGCGGGGCTGGAGCAGCTGAGCCTGGTCGGCGTCACCAACAGCCTGGACCAGGCTAACGACGCCTGGGGGCTCATCGCCATGCGGTCAGTACTCCAGTAGAGTGCGGGGGCTTCAAAGCGCCCCGGGAAAAGCGACATGGTATTCGGCGTCCCCCGTCGGCGGGGCCATGGACCCCACTGGGGCCCATAACTTCACCCACTACGACTCTTTACAGCGACCACAACCTCGCCGACCTGGATGCCTCCCCGTCGTCCGGCGAGAGCGAGCAAACGTGGCTGCTGCAGCTGGCGCACCACCTGGCCCAGCTCTGGTTCGGCGACCTGGTGGGCGTGGAGTGGTGGAGCGACGCCTGGCTGAGGGAGGGCTTCGCCACCTTCTACGAGTACACCGCCATCGAGACCGTGAGTCACTTCCAGCCCCGTCACTAATATACTATTCCGGAGACACCGCGACATGGGTGCGGAACTCTTAAGAAAGTATGTAACATCGCGTGTTTTCCAACGGAAAACGAGCGCGGGGTTGGTACCAAACACACGATTTCTCATACACACTCTCTCCTTCGTTACAAAATGTCACTTCCGTATCGGGCTCCTCCGGAGTACTCCGTTAGCGCAACGAGTGTGGTGTGGTAGCCGACGGTATTAACGGGTCCTGCCTCCTGCCGCTGGGCTGCCGACGCAGGTGGCTGCGGGCTGGCAGCTGCGGGGTCAGCTCTACACGCGGGCCGTGGCGCCCGCCCTGCACGCCGACTCGTTCGAAGGGGCGCACCCCCTCAGCGACGGGGACATCAGTGGGTCGCAGGAGTCGATCGCCAACCACCTCGACGTCATCACCTCCGGGAAAGGCGAGTTGACGCAGCCTGCTCCGGCCCAACCACCCCCGGTAGCTGTTGAGGGCCGTGGCCGTGCCGTCAGCTCGCAGCGTAACTCACACCTTCACTTCCAGGTGCCGCCGTGGTGCAGATGCTGAAACACGCCCTCACCAAAAACGGCACTTTCGCGTCCGGTCTTCATGAATACGTTAAGACGAGGTAAGCCTGTCTGTGTCGGTCTGTGACCTGCGGGGTGCGCGTTGTCTGTGCCCTGCCTCCTGCCTACCCTGCCCCCGGCCGTTGCCCCCATCTTCCTCCCCCTGACAACGAGTCCTCGCTCTGCTCTTCCAGCAAAAACTCGATCGCGAAGCCGGATGACCTGTACAAGGCCATGCAGGACGCAGTCACGGCCCTGCAGGCCCCGACTGGGCTCCCGGATGGCGTGACCATAGCTGACGTCCTCAAGTCCTGGGTGGACAGCCGCGGATACCCCGTGGTGAACGCCATCCGAGACTACGACAAGAAAACTGTCACCTTGTCGCAGGTACCGCCGCGTGCACTTTAGTAGCGACCAATGGCTGCGACCGCCTCCGCACCTTACTCACCGTCAAGTCCCTTGTCTCTCCCAGGAGCGCTTCCTGCTGCACACACCCTCGTCGTCCTCCGGCGCGGCCGGCGGATGGTGGGTGCCGCTGTCGTACGCGCTGCGCGCCGAGTACATGAGAGTCAGCGAGAACCCACCCAAGGCGTGGCTGCAGCCTGGGCAGGAGCTGGAGGTCCAGCTGGACGACGCGGGCGACGACGACGGCGGCGACGCAAGCCAGGAGTTCCTGCTCGTCAACGTAGACCGTGCAGGTGCGCGCCGTGGCCACCGGGGGCAGTGCTAGCTGCTGCCAGCTGCTGCCACTCCCGGGGCCGCCTCTCACCGCATCCTCTCCCCCGCAGACTTCTTCCGCGTGAACTACGACATCCACAACTGGCTGCTGCTGCGGCGCTACATGAACGAGTACCACACGCTGGTGAGCACGGAGGCCCGCGCGGCCCTTGTGGACGACGCCTTGGCCCTGTCGCGCAGCGGGCACCTCCAGTACGCCGTCGCCCTCGAGGTTGTCGATTTCCTCCGCGTGGACTACGACCTCGCCCCCTGGGAGGCGGCGCGCGCCGGTTTCGACTACCTGGACGCGCAGCTGTTGGAGTCTCGTCACGAGGCCGTGTACAAGGTGCGTGCGCACGACAGCCGTGACCGGGGGCCGCCGGGGGCAGGGTGCTGGTGGAGGAGCGACAGTGTCTGAGCCCGAAACCTCCTCGACAGACGTGGCTGCTCCAGCTGCTGGACACCGTCTTCCAGCAGTCCAACTTCTTCCCCGAGGAAAGGGACACGCATGTGCAGCGCCTGGCCAGGGCCGTGTCGACAGCGTGGGCCTGCGAGCTCGGTCACAAGTCCTGCGTCCACTTCGCCTCCAACGACTTCCCCCAGTGGCTAGACAACCCTGACAGGTAACTTACCACCACCATGCACAAAGGGGTCGTTGTATTCCTGCGTGTGTACTAACGGGTACGACGTGGCGGGTGACGGCACTCTCTGTACAGCGTCGGCCACGACACCCTGGCGGCCACGGCGTGCGTGGGGCTCCGCGGTGCAGACGACGACGACGACTTGAAGGCCGTCTTCACCAGGCTGCGCGAGCAGCAGGAGGACGCCCTGCGCGCCGCCATCATCCAGGGCCTAGGCTGTGCCACCGGCAACAACACCAAGTGAGTGCTCGCGCTCGCCTCGGTGCACTGCGCTGCCGCTGCCGCGTGCTGCCCCGCGGCCCCACCCACAGCCAAACCACGAGACCGGCTTTCCTGTGCAGGGCTGTGCTCGGCCTGACGGCGGACGCCAAATCCGGACTGCGGCGCGGCGAGGCTGCTCTCGTCTGGAAAGCGGCCAGTCGCTTCGGACCGAGCAGCGTGAGCGCCTCCCTCGACTACCTGGCCAACAACATTGACGCCGTCATCAAAGTGTGAGTACCCGACCCCGGTTCTGCTTTGTTATGCCGCGCCGACCTGCACAGTTTGGGTGGGAATGTCTCGAGCGAGCACGTTCAAGAAACACGAGGGACGGAACCACCCGTTGGGAGGCCTTTGCCACCTTTGCTCTGCGCGCTTGACTCCCTCCCCTCGGCCTTGGCCCCCGGACGGCAGCCCCGCCCGCTGGACCTGAGTGGTTGGCGGGCTTGCCTACCCCGCGTACCGCAGGCGCTAGTAGGCGCCAAGTGCA
This sequence comes from Odontothrips loti, assembly GCA_038380765.1. Lineage (NCBI taxonomy): Eukaryota > Metazoa > Arthropoda > Insecta > Thysanoptera > Thripidae > Odontothrips > Odontothrips loti. The sequence goes on along the minus strand of CM076244.1, from coordinate 12,396,797 downwards.
GCCCGGGACCACCGGGACGTGTGCGTGTGTGCGTGTGTGCGTGGCACTGGTGGTACCTGTTGTCTGTGCGGCACTACTAACGGCCTGCGTTGTGTGTCCAGGTCCGGCAAGTCTGCAGTCGAGTCCATCACCGAGGTCCTCGCAAATCGCGTGACAACGCAGAGCCAGTACGAGAAGGTGAGTGCACCTGTGCCGTCAATAGAGTACTCCGGAGAAGTCCGGAACGCAAGTATGGAGTCGGTAGAGAAAGTATAAGAAATCGCACCCTGTTCACCGAAAAGCAGGTGCTTTTTCTCGTACTCCCCTTGCGTTCACCTCCTTTGCCACGATGTCTTGCTTTAGTTATGGCCTTCTCCGGAGGATTCCATTCCACCACTTTCGTGCGCGGGTATGTTTTAAACCACAAACCTCGGTCTCATCTCCGTGTCTGCACAGCTCTCCTCCTTGGCATCGCGCGTGGACGCGACGCGACTGCAGGGGGCACTCCGTCTGGCCGAGGACAACATCGAGTGGCGGTCCGCGAACCTGGACGTGGTCGCCGACAGTCTGTACGCGCTGACCTCCACGACCGACCCGGACCTGCCCACGACCGCGGCGCCCCCGACGACACTCCCGCCTACCCCGCCGACCGATGTCACTTTCACGGATCCGGCCGACCGCTCCTCGCCGACGGCGTCCACCGCCTGGACGATGCCGCCCAGCCAGTCGTCCAGCCCGATCACGCTGCCACCCTTGCCTTCGTCGAGTCCGATCACGTCGTCACCCTCCAAGCCCGACACTACCACCACCGAGCCAGCCCCGACGAGGAATCCGAATCCGAGCGCAGCAGCGGGGCTGGCATCCAGCGCCGCACTACTCGTCGTCAGCATCTTGGCTGTCTGCAACATGCGGCCGTGAACCCTGTCATGTCGCAACGGCAATAAAATAAACACTTTGCTACCTCTCGTACCGCACGTGCCTAATTATCCCGTCTGGCGATTCACACTGCACCATGACACCCTTATACAACTGGACTGCCCAAAGGGCCAATCGCGGGCGGATTTGTGCCACGGGTTTCGTAGTGATAGTTTTCATCCAGGGTTCAAAATTCGCGTCGTTCGCTCGATTGTGATTAATCAATAAATATTCAAGAACTTATTATGTTACAATAACAATATTTCAGTCATTAGTTTCAATCGTCGCGGATAAGTTTCTCCTCACTTGGCCATAAGCAGGCGTTTCAGTTTCAAATGTTGTTTATTTTTCTGTCAATAGAGTACAATTAATGAGGACTCCAATTCCGAACGGACTAACGAAATCACAAGAAGACTCGGTTTAAAATATCGCGCCACGCGGGGGGAAAGGGGGATAGATTCAGCAATCGAGCAGGTGCGTATGTGCTTCCCTCTAGCGGTTGCCGCAAGTAGTTCCCCGTGTCAGCACAGCAGACAGAAAACTGCTTTCTGTTTAGTTTTTTTTTTTTTTTTTAAAGAGGTTGGGGTTGTCGTCGATGTTGATTTCGTCGGAATATGGCCACCATCATGGAAGGGTCTTTGAGTAAATGGACCAACGTAATGAAAGGCTGGCAATTTCGATGGTTTGTCTTAGACGACAACGCAGGGCTGCTATCGTATTACACGGTACGTTTCTCTCTCAACACCTTCTGATAAGACTGCTCTTTGCTCTTTTCGCTGACGATGATTCGGCACCGCAGACCTAATGTCAGTTTCCCTGTCATGTCGTTGATTTAGCTTTATTTTCTCTCCTTCGTCGTTCAGCTCGCAAAGCTCGTTAATCTCTTGGGCGCTTTTTTTTCCTATGCTATCTTTCTGTCTCTGTCTCTCTCTCCGTCTCCCATGGTATAGCCGATGTTGACTAGGTTATGTCCATGTTATGTACTGTTACTGATTGGCATCTCAGTTGCGCTATTTGGCCGACTGCCCGAAATTAAGCGTCATGTGCTCGTCATTCCCATGGAAAAGTCGATTTTAATTCCTTCCCTTTGGAGTTCCAAATTTTGGACTGGCTCCGCAGTGGTGTGTAACATTGAAATCAACTATCTCATTGATTTGGGAAATTCAATTTGTAATTTCCCATTTGATATTATCTCTTGTTTCATTAAGAACTATTGTAAATAATTGCCGTATTCCCATCTTCCCCTTTTTTTTCATTAAGTGAACAGCTAATATCAATTGTGATAAGTTTTGAATCACCGCCAATGAATTGCTTTCTGTTCTACCCAAGGCAGTGTTAATGTAATAATTTGCAGACAAAGTATGGGCACTTCCTGACTTCAAATCAAATAAATTTATGAAATTTCTACATCAGGAGTTCAAATTTAGTTCATAATTGTTATTTTAAATATTTTATTTATTTACTTATTTTATTGCGTGAGCAGGAGTCAGAAAACCGGTTCAGCTTCAAGATAATATCTATCTTTCTTCTTCGTCTTGTTTATGAGGCCTTAGCAACTTTGCCCTTTTTAGCAATGTTTGGGGTCTGTTTGTAATTTGATTGATAAAAATCATAGAAGAGATAGAAAATGAGGAAGATATTTGGAATGTATACATAAGCAAGGTGTTTTGGGACATGGCAACTTGGCTTTAAGGCTTGCATTGCATGTCCAATAATGATGCAGAATTGCACCTGTGGGAGAACAAATTCTGTGGTTAATAACCCTTTCTGTTGTACATACATATTTCTACCTATTATCAATAAATTTATCCTATATAACTTACCATCTGCATGATGGTTATGTAAGGTTTGATGGTGCTCAGTATTCTCTGGACTTTGGAATTTTTGTTCAAACTTACCAGGTAATAGGTATACATAACAATATGAACTATACTGTTTGGCATTATTGGAAATGTTGCCATTCCACCTGAGAATTGAGGAGAAAACAGGAGTTAAGAGAATTCAAAGAAGGATACAATGCTGCATTATGAGAAATGAATAGTATGATTTTTATGGCACTGAAAGATGGTGCATATTAAATTTCTTACCCCCGACAAATTTAACGCCAACCCAAGTTAAGAGGAATGTAGACACATGATGATATACATGCAAGAAAGACACCTGCCTCTCCTTCTTCCTCAAAACAAAAACTATCTGTAAACCAAAATTATAAATGCAACTATGCCTGAATCAGTATTAGCAAAAGTCTCCAATCTGCCAGTGGTAATTTCACATTTCTACATACTGTTTCCGTGAACTCTGACAATTTCAGCATCATTGTCCACCAAACAAATTTCACCATCTGTTGAGGTAGAAAATTGTCCGGGCATTTTTATTTTTTGTAATTAATAGCATTATCAGTTAATCAGGATCCACTTTAAACAGAGATGGAGACTTACCCTTGTTGCTTCTGGATTGTCTGAATAGTCCACTGGTTGGCATCCCCATGAGTACGTAGTTGTCCACCCACTTGTAGCCACCTAGTTTATGGTCAATGTAAAATTTATTTTCATCTCTGTAAACTTTTGAAGTCAATGTAAAATTTACTTACTCCATAAACAAGAAGGCAGCAAGATATCACTTGATATATATTGTAGTAGATTATGAAAGTATCAAGTTTGTATGGTGCACGGTTCTTCATGTACCTGGGTCCAGCCACCAATATAATGAACAAATACAAGGTACCTAATGCTACTGGCCAGAGAGCACTGTTCATAAATAACCAATCTTTCACACGGGGATCTGAAGTAGAAGAGAAAAGAATGTCTCAGTATTTCCTAACACTTGCCAAGGTACATTTAGTATATCTGCTGTGCTTTTGTTGCTACAAAGCCCACCTTTCTTAGTATCTATGTAAATCCATGAGATTTGTTTGCTTCATGTACTTACCAGCCACCTCTTCCATTAACCAGGTGTATGTATCTGTTGAAGTCATGATGTTTTTATATATCCTTGCTTTTTAACTGCACAATACACTTCTCACAGATTAGACTGGGGTCTTCATTGATGATTTAAACTTTTTTGAATCTTCTTTCACACTCAAATCACTAACTATTGAGTGATGTTCCTGAAATTTGGTGTGTCCGATGCTTCCCAGGGAGTTACTGGTGCCCCACCTGCGTTGTGCAGGGCTGGTGGCTTGGACACGAATGTAAATGAGAATGCTAATCATGACTATTTATTGGAGCTGATAGACCTGACCCAGGCGGAGCCCTGTGTCCTTGTGTGGTGTGGGCTATCGGTCTGCTAGTTTAAATTTCATGGATTAACTGACAAACAACCATTAATTCGCCAGTTTTAATAGCTCATACATTTATGAAGAGGTAGTGAATGGTAAACAGCCGTGTTTGAAGAGGGGTATGTTCTTTGTCTCATTTGCATTAGTGAAGGGTTGTAACCTTAGTTTTTTCTTTAACAGTCTCGTGAGAAAATGATCCGAGGAGTGCGACGTGGCTGTGTACGACTTAAAGGTGCAGTCATTGGTATAGATGATGAAGACGACAGTACCTTTACAATCACAGTAGACAGCAAGACATTTCACTTCCAAGCCAGAGATGCTGAGGAAAGGGAGAAGTGGATTCGAGCTCTTGAAGACACAATTTTAAGACATGCACACAAGGTAAGCAATTGGTTGTTATCACTCTCTCAACGCCACCGGAATTAGATGGATGAATTGGCAACCTCTGGCAATCTCTTTTTCAGTTACGATGGGACCCATCCAAACCAGCACCATCAGTTCAGGATTTCGATAAGAAATTAGTTGAGGCAGATGCTTACTTGCAGATCTTGATTGACCAAGTAGAGGTAAAATAGAGATAATTTGTATCTCATTCTGAGAGCACTGTAGATCTCAGTGTTAAAATATTCTTTATTACAGGCTTTGGATGATCGAATAGATAAGATGCAGGATCCCTCTGACAAATCACATGGACTTCATATCCGGGACCAAGCCAATGTAGGCCTTTTAATTCTTACCAAAAAAATTTTTTTTTTATATATCTTTACTCAATAGAGACTCAAATGGCACTGTTTGTTTGCAGGATCTTCTTGAAAATGTTAAACATTCCATTGTTCTTTTGCAAATAGCCAAGGTACCTTGAAAGTTTTAGTTCTGCTACTCCAATTGTTGTCCCCATGTGCTTCAGACCATTCCATATTTATTTTCAGAACACTGCTCACCCTGTTAATGGCATCTTCCAGCCATCCACATCATCATACCCCCTGGATGATTCTTCTCCCACTTCTAAAACTGATATAGGTAATCAGTGTTGTGTAAATGTTGATGCACAGGAGAATTTTAACACTGCAGCAGGGACTCTAAACTCATCTTTAAAATAACATCTCAGCATCAACTTTCAATATGACCCTGAGTATTCTACCTATTTCATTCATGTATCATGTTTATCCCTTGCATGTTCATCTTGTGAGTTCAAGCTTAATTTCCTTTGTTATAGTTACATGTTGAATTTTATGTTAGATGTATTAACATGAAACAGCTGCTAACAGCTTTCTGGTTGCAGGAGTGTTAGTGTAACATGGGAAACCCAGAATGTGTGCATCTGTCTTAGCTTCTGTTGCGTTACAACTCATAATAAAGAGCATGGCTGCATAACGTATAGTGAAAGGGGTTAGGACATGTAACAAATGGTGAGAGCTGCTAGATAGAGTGTAATGTGCTGTGTCGCAGGACCTGATATGGCGAGCCTGACTTCTACTGCAGTTCACACTGGCATCGAAATGGGATCGGAATGTGTGGCCAGTATTCCATCCTCTTCTCCCACAAGTGGACCACCTGTGCCACCTGCCTCCCTCCCTATCTCTCTTTCTGGTTAGTGAATGCCTCTAGTCTTTGTCTTTCCCGTAAGCATGCTAGGCAACAGACCCCTAAAAGGCTTACAAAGTGCCTACTAACATTTCAGACACAAGCTTATTTCAACTTTCTTGTGTGTTGTGTTGTATCCATGAGCAAAGCATAATCTTTCATTTCATAGTTTAGGGGTTTTGGTGTTAGTACTTGTTTGTCACTCTTTCTTGATGTGTGGTATACAATGCAATAATGCTGGAAAGTGTAAAAATTTCAAAACAAAGTCAGTGTGCAAAGAAAATGCAGGCATTATTTTAAATACTAACCACTATTTGTTCCTTTTTGTACATTTCACTTTTCCATGCTATGTCATCTCTTTTCCTCCATTTTCTTACATTCTTCATCTGCTCCATTATGTTATGGTGATTTTTGCAATGAAAGGTATTACTTTGTTTCAGCTTTAAGTGTGGCCACAGGCCCACACAGGCCAAGTATGACCTACCCTGATATATCCTACTCCAGCTCAGAGGACGAGGACTTCTATGACGCCAATGACTACACTTCAACCCCTAGCAGCACTCAGTAAGTTTCAGATTGAAAACGTGTTTTACTGTGATTTGGGAGACTGATAGCCCAGCCTGGAATCGGTATGCCAATTTTCTTATCTGTTTCTGCAAAGAGAACAGTTCAATCAGTTCAGCAAGTGTGCTGACCTTGCCTTCTCTTAAACACATACAATTTGTTGTAGGGTGCCCCAAAATGAACTTGGAATACCTTTTCTTCTTCCTTTTAAAAAATTCAAATCGGGAGGCAGTGATTTGTTGCAAGCGCTTGCGCGCTCAGGCGCGTAGGAAGGTCACTAAAGGTGGGGGGTCCTGTGTAGCGGGGTGCCTACCTTATAGGGGTCGCTCACCTCTTTCGTAGCATAGCAGAACGGGTATATAAAATAATCCAACATACAGAATAAGAGGAACAATTTTGCGACTTAGGCAAGTCTGTGCGTTCAGATGAATTCGTAATAAACATGAGAACAAATTTGTTTGCGACAGAGTTGTCATTTTTTAGCAAGGACGCATTCAGGCAAGCTTAGGTTGTGAACAAAATTGTACCTTACATTTTCTATGAGCGCAAAACATTTAAGTGTAGCAATATCCATTGTTGGCAGTTGGGCGGCGAAGCCGGGCTGGATGTAGTGCAGCAGCGGGACGTTTAGTGATTAAAACTACCGATCATACCGTTGAAAAGAGCCCCCCCCCCCCCCCCCCCTCGGCTCCTATTCCCCTTCCCTTATTCCTTTGATGACGCGGGACGGCATTGTGTTTGACGTTTTGCACTTTACAGAGATGCAAAGCAGACTTCAGTTCAAAAGGTGAAGGGGAGGGGAGGGGACAGCGTCTCTGACGTCAGAACTCCGAGCATGGCTTGGCATGGGGGATGGAATGGAATGGGGTGGTGAGGAGATTTCTGTGGCGCGCTGCTGCTAAATCGCGGTGACAGAGAGAGGTCATTATACTCAATCCAGCCGAAAATTGAAACTTTGCGTGAGGACGTCTGAAGTACATAATATATTAAATGTTGGGATGCGTAACCCGGCCCTTTCCTTTAGATACTACCGCCTGCATTATTCGGCTCAGGGAAGTCGGCAACCCTTTGCACTAGCACACCGGTCTCACCGGCCGCGGGGGGCGGGGCGCGCGGCACGGGTCGTGTAGAACACCGGGTCAGCTCCTTTCCAGTCAATTATGGTGCGGTTTGTTTTTTTCCCAGACAATAATTTGTCGCTGCAACGCCAACGTCAAACACCACTCCGAAAAATAAACGAGAAAAAAAAAACAGTTTAGTGGTGATTTGATGGTTACAGCAATTCCTTTTCTTTTTTGGGTCCGGACAATCAAACTAGGTGAAGTGCATGGTTTATCTGACACAAGAAAAAAAAAATTAGTCGTCTTTAACTACAGATGTAAATTTATGCCAACCATATTTTTGCTGTGGCAACCTAATTTTTTTTCTGGGAACCAAATTTTTGTTTGACCTAGTTTTATTAATTGAAAAATGATATTTATTTCTTATAGCATACGAAACTCATGTGAGTGAGTTGTTTGCGGACCGTGTGAGCGGCGGCGTGTGCAGCCGGGACGGTTGTAGCGTAGGGACAAAAGGCGAATGCAAATGACGGCTTGTGAGCCCTCACTCACTCGCCGGCCCACGTGCTCGCACAGGGGCCCGAAATGCAGAGTGAAAGGCCCAGCTGCTCCACCTTTCCTTCCGTGAAGGTGTTAAGTTGTGGTCCGAACAGACCCAAGTCATCCCTTGTACGCCTGCTGGGTAGGCAACCCCGACCTTTGCATGCGCGCGTGTCTTGCGGGCTGTCCTACACTTCGCAGGCGCTCCCCAAGTCAGTTGTCGGCGGGCTGGGTGGGTGAGAGGCTCTGATCTGCGCTGAGCCTGACACAGCCGGGCACTACTTGAGTGCTAAGTGGCGTGGCGTAAGTGACTTGGAACGGCCGCCGGCGCAGGGCCTCTGTCTTGGGCCCCAGCGGGCCCTTGGCTGCGTGCTGCATGTTGATGAGCGCACTCGACGTCGTCCTCTTGACCCCCTGCGGGACCCTGCGGGCCCCTGCGGGCATGGCGGCCCGGAGGGCACCACCACCGCAGGCGAGGCGCTGGCCGTGACTGGCGATGACCCACGTGTCCGGGCGTGGGCGGGCGGCATGGACGGCATGGGCAGGGCATGAACCGGCTGGTGCAATTCCCCCCCCCCCTCCCCCGGGCTCCGCCGCTGACGGCCATGGTCACGGGGACGACTCGTTACGAGGCGTCTCCCGTCAGCACGTGCACGTGCACTTTACCGACGAGGCCCCCCTGCGTCGCCTGCCAGAGACCACACTGCTGATTCCTTTAGGTTGGCGTGTGGCTCTGTGTCTGTGTGGCTCGGCTCTGGGACAGAGTCAAGCCGAGTGGCGCAGCGGCGGCCCCGGCTGGCCCCGGCATCGTCATCGTGTTCGCTCCTCAGACGTGATTGTCCGCGTAGGGGCTGTCGGGGGGCGGGATGTCTGCGCCGCGGGCCCGTGGTCCCTGTTGGCCGTAGCGGCCGTGTCAGTCTCGCCGCGAGGCCAGGCAACCCAACTGGCATGGCCCCCCTGCGTGTGGCCCCACCCCGCGGTCCGCGGCGCTTCATGTGTGTGTGCGTGTGAGTGTGTGTGCCCTCACTGGCAGAGTGCACCAAATCACCTACGAATGTCCAATAGGCGTGCAAGAGCAGTTTTCTTTTCTTTTCTTGACTTTTTAACATTTTTGTTTGAATTTATGTTTAGTTTTCAATATTATTTTTTTATCAGGTATTTGCCTTTTTGTATTTTTCTTATCCTAAGTTTTTTTTTTTTTTTTTTTTTGCTACTATGCATCGTTTTTGTTAAATTGATGTCTCTCTCGTCCCGGACCGACCCCCAGTCCAGGCCCGTCGGGCTCCAGGGACGTGAGGGCGCATCTCGTTTTAGGGGTCAAGTTCGTCCTGCCGCAGCCATGGCTGCGCGAGATGCGCGCGCTAGGAGGCTGCTGAGGCCGCCGCTGGCGCCGCTGCACTGGCGTCTTGTCCCCACTATGCCTCTTCCTGGCGTTCCTCTTGGCAAATCCCTTTCGACCAGCCCGTTTGCCCCCAATTCCCAGACCCCTTCCATTGTACCCCTTACCTGCACCCCGTCCCCCTGCTTAATCCCGCCTTGCAAACATTCCTCCTTGCCCGCCCCTTGCCCGCCCCCTCAGTCCCTCCCCCCACTTGCCCCCGGGTAGCGCAGAACGCCTCGCCCCACCCCTTCATCCCCCTCTGGCACAGCCTGATCAATCCTTACCCCCACCCCTTCCCACTCGCGCGCACATACCCCACCCCCTCCCCCCGGCGCGTCTGGACGGGGCCAGGCAGGACATGGCACGGCACGGCTGCCTGCGGGCTGCGGGGGGCCTGTGGGGCCTGTGGGGCCTGCGGGCGTGCGCCTGGCCGCCGCAGTAGCAGCAGCCGCACCGAGCTGAGCCCAGCTGAGCCCAGCACCCGGCCGGTCCCGGCAGCGGCAGCGCAGAGCCGAGCCGAGGCCGCGCTCAGCTCGCATGCCTCGCGCAGGGCCGCCGCCGGCCGCCGGTTCACACGGCAGCAGACGCCGCCGAAGCAGACGACGTGTGTACCACTAGCGTGCTGCTGCTGCCGCCGCTGCCGCAGGCGGAACTGCAGCAGCTGCAAGTGGTGGGAGGGCGGTGGGGACCCGGCGGGGCCTAGGCCGCCCCATCACGGCGTGAGGCCGGGGCATGTTGCGCCGGCTGCAGGATTGCAGGGCGCGGATCAGCGATGCCGTCGCCGGCCGGAGGTAAGCAGCCACAAACAGCCAAAAGCCGCAGCCTCAGTGCCTCTGGTTCGCCTCGGTGCGCGGTGGTGCCGGGCGGGGCGGGCTTGGACACCACTTGACGCCCGCGTCGACAGAGCAGAGCAGGTGGTCAGTGAAGCTGGTGTGCAGCTGTTCAGCCTGGTGCCAGTTCCGGGTTGATGACGGATCGCCGGGCTGGCCTACCCTTGCATTCGCAGGCGCTCGCCGTCTGCTGCGAGAAAATTCGGACGTACTTTATGAACGCCTAATCTCTCGCGCCAGATTGGGGGGGGGGCTGATCTTGGCGTCCGGGTGCTAATAAACTTGGCAGTCATTGCCGGTACCGTGTGCAGCTGCTGCTCTGCTGTTCCTCTGTTGGGCCGCCCCCAAACTTACAGCGGAATGCCGTTTCTTCTCTCTTCCCGACTTTCCCTTGAGAGTTGGGTGCTGAGTTTGAGCCGCTGCTGTCGAAGGCTGGGGCCGGGGGCCGGGGGCCGGGGGCCGGGGGCCGGGGGCCGGGGGCCGGGGGTCGGGGGCCGGGGGCCGCATCACGTCGGGCAGCGGCCGGAGCGGGAGCAGGCGGAGCGACGAGGAAGGCGAAGGGACGGGATGGGATGGGTTGGGTTGGATGTAGACGTCCCGATAAGGATTTAGATGTCGGGCTGGCTGCCGAGCCGAGGCCCTGCTTGGTGAAGCCGGGTGGAGCCGCCCCTGGAGGAGGGGAAGGGGGGAGGTGGTCTGGAAATAGGACGCGTCCGGCCGTGACACTGATCACTAGCCGGGAGTCGAAGTCGAAGCCCCGTCGAAGGCCGTGTCCCTGTCAGCCGTCGGCCCAGGACCTGCGGAGAGGCGACTGACTCGGCCGGCTCCCTGACTGTGTGTACAGGTGCACAGTCCGTGCAGCCCCCCCCCCCCCCGCACCCCCGGCCGCGTCCCTCCCCGAGGAGCAGGGGCCCCTTGGAGGCGGTCTCGCTCCGTTTTTCTGCGCCTCTCTCCTAGTCTCCTCCCCCGTGTCCTTTACGGTCGCCGCATTGGATTTGCCGGCAATTTTCGCGCGCTCTTGGGTCTGCTCCGATGGACTCCCCGCTGTGTGATGTCTTCTCGTCTCTTTCTATGTCTCTGTGTGTTTTGTTGTGTGAAGCAGGACTCTTACATGGACCTAATAAATTGAATTCCGTCTCACCCTCATCTCTCTCCCGCCCCCTCCCCCCCCCCCCCCCCCCGTACAACACATTGCTCCCATGGGGCCGGCTGCTTAATGGACATGGCGTGCCGTAGCGGTGCCCCCCCCCCCCCGCGCCCCGCCCCGCCGCGCACTGCTATTAATCTTTGCCCGACAGTTACTAGCCATGCCTTAATCAGGGCGCCCGCACTTCTTTCTCCTTACGGCAGCGTCCGCTGGAATCACTACCTCCTGTTTTAGACATCGTAGTCAGTGGTGTTTCCGCTACGCGTTTTCGAGTGCTCCGGAAATTTCCGGGAAGAATTCGGAAGTTCTTGGGCGCACTCGAAACACTGAAAGGGGGAGTGGGGTTGGGGGGGGGGTCTCACTTTTGTTTATACACGGGGCACTTGTTTAATTGGAGTCACCGGTGACTGGGGGCAGCTGTTACTGGCAGGACACTGCCCCCCCCCCCCTTTGCCCTTCGCCGTTGGCCGTCGCCCCGATCACCTCTCGCCGATTGATTTTCTCATTAAAGCGCGTGAAGCGCTCCGTCCCCGCGGGCCTGCGGCTCTGGCCGCTGGGCTCGCCTCAGTGGCGGCCGGCACCGACAAAATTTGGCTGGTTAGCGAGTACAGTTTTTGCTCGTTCAACGAGCGAGTTCTGATCGTTTAAAAACGCGTCTCGAGGTTTTTTCGCTGACTTAGCTCAGTGAATTTCTCTGTCTGTCTGTCTCTTTTTCAAAATCATGATTATTCTAGTCCATGCCGGCAGAAGTCCAGTGGATGCTAAACAACGAGCCGACGCCCCCCCCCCCCCCCCCCGATCCCCGTTTTGCATTGCTTAACGGCATGACCATCAGTCAGGGCTCATCTATAAGTAACCCCCGGCGTGTGGCGCTGGAGAACCCCCCCCCCCCCCCCCCCCTTTACACCGCGTCACTGACCATGAATAAGGTATACCACCCGCATGGGAGCTAACGGACCATAGAGAGGGGTTGTTCTGTCTCGCACGTGGCGAAAGCCGAGGGACCAGTCAGCTCGTGCTGTAGTCAGACATGCAGCCCGGAGCCCGGTCCGGCTAGCTCCGCGATGCAGTGCGCGTCTTGCAGGACTGCCGGGCCACTTCTGCTGCTTGTGCTTCCGTGTCGATTTTTTCCATCATCATTGTATGGGTCTCCCATCGAAAACCGATTTTGTCGCCCCCCCCCTTTCCGCCCCCCACGCCGTCTCGTATCTTTCAGATCAGTTTTTTCTCCCCCCACCCCTTTGCGGAGCATCACTGTGACAGAGTACGTCGAGGAGCCTCTTGATACCCCCCCCCCCCCCTGTTTCCCCTGTTCCCCCTGCTCCCCCTGTTCCCCCTCTATTCCCCCACAACTTCACTTTATCATCGCATCATAGGATAGCACCCACCCTCACTCTCCGCACCAGTCTTTTTTTCTTCCTTTTTTTTGCGACCCCGTCCCATCGTGTCCCCCTGCGCCGCCCTGGCACTCTTCGTCGGCCTCTTCCCACGGAGTGCCATCGCTTCTCCATTCCCCCTGTTCCTCGTCCTCCCACCTTTGCCCTTCCTATTCTGCGCTTATCACTCCCTCCTGTGCTGTTTTCCTTTCCCCTCCGTGCGTCCCTCCCCTGCCGCCGTTATTCTGTCTGACGTCTGCGTTGTGTCGGCGAACACCGCGTAGCCTTTTAGTGTTTTGCCCCCCCCCCCCCCCCTGTCCAGCCTATCCTGCCCGCCGCCACCACCATTCTGCCCGATCATTTTTGCCGTCTCCCGGACGCCGCCGCACCCCGCCGATCGAGGCAGAGCTGGCAGCGCCGGCAGTCATGGCCCCACTGCCGACCGGAGACGGGAGGGGAGGGGGGGGGGAAGCGGAGGAAGTGTCAGGAAAATTACGGGCGTTGAGTGTATTTGTCAGGGGGTGGGAGAGGAGGGGAGGGGCGGTGATGGTGGAACTGTTCTGGCGTTGGATTATTAACTGGGTCCCGTGGAGACTACTGTGTGGTGGGTTGTCCTTGTGGAAGCCACCGCGATGGACGCGGAAAGAAAGCTCGAGCAGTGTTTGAACCCGGCGTTTTGGTGCTGCACAGTAGCCCCCCCCCCCCCACCTCGTGTGATTTACGGCCCCCGGGCCCTAATTATGATTTCGGCGAGCCTCGAGGCTGCCGCCGGGAGCCCGGCCGGGAGCTAGTGCCTGCAGGGCCTGCAGGGCCTGGACAGCGAACATCCCCACCCCCGTCTCCCTCCCGGCACTCTGCTGGGAATACTGTACCGGGCACAATGTTGCGTCTTCTCGCAGTCTCTTATTCCGTTCTGGGCGGTTCTGGAAGTATTTTTGTTCTTCGTCGGCCTTCCGTTCTGGGGCTGGGGCCTCTGGCTGCTCATTCCCGCGCGGCTCCAGCCAGGGTTACTCGGCGTCGGCGACCGGAGATGATGTTGCAGAGCCCCAAACCCAAACCCGCTGCCGCCGTCCCGTCCCGTCCCGTCCCGCTCCGTTGGAGGGAGCCCCCGGGTAGGTAGGCAATCGATGGCACGGCGCGCACACGCGTTGTGCGCGCTGCCTATCGCGGACTCGACAGGGGCTGAGCGCTGAGCCGCCATGCCAGTGCCGGGCAGGCGGCCGCAGCAAACAAGGTGCAGGGCGCTCCGCTCCGAGTCATGAGTTTTGGGCTGATGAATTTTACACACTTGGCCTTTGGCCCTTCGGCCCTTGGGCTGGCCGGACAGGACAAGGCCGGCGCCAGGCTGCCGGGTCAATATTCCCCTTCCATTAGTGTGAAACTGGCCGGAATGGTCAACATGGCGATGTGCGCGTCGGCCGGGGGGAAGGCGGGGGGGGGGGGGGGCTGTGCTGTGCTCAGCTGTGCTGCTCTGGGAGGTCGGGGGCTGGGCCATGGCAGTTGGCCCCACCTACAGTCAACAGGGCTGGGACAGGCTCAGGAGGGTGGAGGTGTGGGGTGTAGGGTGTCGTCAGGAGGACGGAGTCAACAATGGAGTCTGCCCTGCACTGGCAGTGCTGTGTGGTGCTGTGTGCAGCGCCCTCAGTGGAAGGAATAGGTCCCCCGCATAGGCCCTCAAGGCCCCCGACATCCCCCGGGGGCCGGGGCTCTAGCCGGGGCCGAGGAGTCGCTCCGACGGCGGGGCGCCCTACCACGGGGTATCTCCCGGAAGGCTTTTGACCCTGTCGGATAGCCTCGGCCGGTTGTCTGACGCCATCGGCGTGCGTTACGTTCGGTGGTTTGTGGACGGGCGCTCACGGCGTGCTCTGTGCTCTGCCTGTTTGCAGCGGCCTCCCCATCTTCTCGTCGGCGTCCGACCAGCTGGATGCCGCGGGCCGCACCCCGGGCCTGGGCATCTCGCCGCTGGCGCATGGCCGCCGCGACTCCGAGGTCTCCTCCGTGTCCGGGCAGCCGCCGGCCATGGGGGCGGGCGGCGGGGGCCGCGCCAGCATGTCGGGGGCGGGGCGTCGCCCCGGTGTGCCGCCCCTGCTCTCCGACGGCTCCCTCGACTACGACGGTGAGTTTCGCTTCGTCGTATTTCTGTTTGGTACATCTACAAATGTTTTCATAATTTTAATTATTCTTTTTTACAGCATTGTATGATGATGAGGATGAATGTGACAGTGAGTATCACAGTATATTTGTTAATTAATAATATTATATATATTAATACAAATTGATGACCTGCAGTGCGTTCTTGCTGTTGCTAAAGGCTTGCTCCCATTCGTTTCTTCCGTCACAGTTGGTACAATGGAAGCGCATGGATCAGTGGTCACACACCTTCTGTCCCAAGTGAAGATCGGAATGGATTTAACTAGAGTAGTTCTGCCTACATTCATCTTAGAAAGGCGATCTCTCCTAGAGATGTACTCTGATTATTTTGCGCACCCAGATTATTTCTTGAAGTAAGATAAATATCTTTTCAATTAATTTTCTTGTTACATAAGTTAGGTACTAACTTTCCCTTTTTCCGTGTGTAGAATTGCTGACTTTAAGGATCCAAAGGACCGTATGGTGCAAGTTGTGCGCTGGTATATGTCTGCGTACCATGCTGGCCGGAAAAGCTCTGTTGCCAAAAAGCCTTACAATCCTATTTTAGGCGAATTATTTTACTGTCACTGGAATGTACCTGGCCTCCCTGCGGGCATTGAACCAGTAGTACCTGATGGACCAGTTCCTTGGTGCGATCGCAACCAACTTACATTCATAGCAGAACAAGTATCACACCACCCTCCAAGTAAGTTATATGCAGCTCTCTTGTTGATTTGCTGAAGTTCCGTGTATGTAGTCTCCTTTATTAACCTATTTTCTATAGTTTCAGCATTTTATGCTGAGCACTACAACAAGAGAATAAGTTTCTGTGCACATGTGTGGACAAAGTCAAAATTCCTAGGCCTCTCTGTTGGTGTCCACAACATCGGTCAAGGTTGTGTCTCTGTGCTTGAGTATGATGAAGAGTATATAGTAACATTCCCAAATGGCTATGGCAGGTATGATCATTTGTCTGTGTTGATCAAATTTTCACTTGCATTTGTGCAGTTTTAGCTGCAATGGTTGGTTATGTACGCAGTTTCAGTTTAGATTTGTGTTTTTTGCAGATCCATTCTAACGGTGCCATGGATTGAATTAGGAGGACCAGTTGCAATTTCTTGTGCTAAAACTGGCTTCAGTGCCACCATTGAATTTCATACCAAACCATTTTATGGAGGAAGAAAGCACAGGATATCAGGGGAGGTTTTTCAGCCAGGAGAGAAGAAGGCATTCTTAAGTATAAGTGGAGAGTGGAATGGGAGCATGCAAGCAAAGTGGGCTGATGGGGTATGTACCTTTCAGCTATTAATTATTCACATATCACACGTTTTCTACAAAAATCTTCTTGGGTAAAGATCAATTTTTATACATGTCTTCATTACAGAGAACGGAAGTATTTTTAAATGTAAATGAAATTCCCATAGTGAAAAAAATAGTCAGACCAATTTCAGAACAAGATGAAATGGAGTCTAGACGACTTTGGAAAGAGGTCACTGCAGGCCTTAGGTTTGTTTTCTGGTTTTCTTGATTGAACTTTCCAGATTGATTTGATTCTTTTCCGCACACTGCTCATGGTTTGCTTTCTCATAACAGGTTCAATGATATTGACAAAGCTACCAATGCCAAAACTGATCTGGAACAGAGACAAAGAGAAGAAGCGAAGGATAGGAAAGACAGGAATATGCGGTGGGAAACCAAGGTTGGTTCATGTCTTGCTTTGAACTTGATATTGAAGAAAACAGATGTTTCTCTTCTCGAAATGTTGATTTCCACTAATCTTCCCCGCTCTTCCCGTCCTGTCTCTGCAGTGCTTCCGAGAGCTGGGCGACAACTGGGTGTACGTATCCCCGCTGGTGAACCGCGTGCCGAAAAGTGGCACCGCCGACCCGTCATGCTACCCGGAGCAGCGGTAGTGACACGCCCCGCCCTGCCCGCACCCTGGACGCCCCCGCCCACCCCCCCGCGAGCAGTGGTCTCCTTCCTCTCCCTCTACCGCCTCACCCTCACCCTCAGCCACCTCCCCCCATCACCTTCTCTCACGCGGACATGGGACTTGACCTGGACCAAGACCAGGGCCTCGACCAGGAACTGGACCTCGAGGGCCACGTCCTCGTGTCGGCCTCGTCCACGGATCGGCCGTGTCGGGTCTCCCCCCGGCCCTCCCTGTCGTCCAGGAAGGCCTCCTCGTCATCGGACCGGCCCTGCGTCGTGGGCCTGGGTCATGAGCTGAGCCATGGGCTGTCCCCTCAGAGGCGGGCCGTGCACTCCTCGCTGATCCTGCACCCCGGCGACGCCAGCGCCCTCGCCGAGCTGTCCCAGTCCTTCACGTGCTGTACTCCCGGCCTCGGCTCGTCGTCGTCGGCTGCCCGCCTCCCGACCGCCCCCTCTTCGTCGGCCATAGCCCTGGCCGTTGGTCGTCGCTTCTGGACGCGCGGTGACCTTGCGCTGTCGCCCTCGTTGCCGTCCTGCGTCGGCGGCGGCCTCAGCCAGTGTGCTGGCCCGTCCCCCGCCAGGTGCCCATCGTACCCCTGGGTGCCGCAGGTGCCGCAGGTGCCGCTGCTGCTGGCGCCGACCCCACCGTCCCCGTACCTGCCCGTGGACCGGTGGCTGGAGCGGCATCACCCGCCCTCCGGACTCTACTGTCCTTATGGCCCTTACGGGCCGTCACCGTCGCCCACCTCAAGCCGCAGCCGCAGCGTGTCCCCCCTCTGTCCCCACCGCCCTCCCCCTCCGCCCTCTCCCCCTTGACGCACTGCTGCGGCAGAGCCGTGGGCCAGGCGTCGCGACGCCTCAGCCCCTGCTGCCGCGCGTGCCACCGCACCTGCTGCGTCGTCATGTGATAGATTTGTTTTTCGTTTGGGAACTCGAGTCGCTGTTTTTGTTCGTATCAAGCTGATTTTTGCTTTTCCTTGTCTTTATTTACTATTATTTATCAAGGGAGAAAAATCTAAGTTGTAGACTGTGTAACTGTCAAGGACCTCGTTGCCTTGGCAGCTGCTGTTATGTGGATAATTTTTTAAAGTTTAGGCTGGACCCTTTGTCTAGTGTTGTTAAAGGTGTGTTTGTGCGATGTGTACCATATGACTTAATGAATTATGCGCATTGTTTCCTGAGTTTCTCAGTAGGAAACCAAGCTATGTATTATCCTCAAAATACGTGTTATAAATTGTATTCCCTGATGATCTGTGTAAATTTCATGAGATATTTCCCCTGGCTTGTTGGAAATTCTCTATGTAGAGTATTGATTTTGAAGCTAACTGAACGATGCAGGGTTCTCATTATATGAATATATCTTTCCTAGTGATGTTTCTTATTGGTGGTATTTCATACTCTATCACAATTTAGTATTAACTTTGAGGTTTGAGAAACTGTTATGCTGATCTTAACTTAGACTGATGTCATTGTTTGCCAGACTACTATGGCACAACATTGATGGTTGACCATGGTTTTTGAGTTGCTTTTCTTTTCCTCAGCCAAAGAAATAATATCCAATATGGCAAAGTAACATACAGCTGCACCTAAAAAAAAATTTCTTCATTTGCAAGCAGACGTTTAATTGAACGCAGTGGCTCATCTATGTAGTTTTAAAAATATTTTTATTGAATGTAGCTATTGAAGTAATATGAAACTTGCTGACTTTAAACCTAAAACAGACGATATTATATTTTAACTTAACATTGCTGGTATCTCCTTCTAGAAGTTTTAGTTGCATTGTCAGTTATTACCTGGGGAGTAGATCTCATCCTCTCTTCCTCTTCCGCTCTGATCCATTTTTTGTAATTTTTCTGTAGTTTGTATAAAAGGAATGTTTTCTCAGATCCCCATACCTGGAGAAGAATTTGTATCTTACAAAAGTACAAGTTTTAATCAATTCTTGGATTATAAAGATTTTATTGTAATATATGAATGAATGGCAAATCATATCTCCCATCTTTGCCCTTTTAACTTATTTATTTATTTCTGTATTTAACCTAAAATCCTGTATCATCCTAAATTTGAAAATGCCACATCATTTGTTTAGTTTGGTCCCTCAATGTGATGTGGACTAATATGTGACTGAAGTGTGATTTGTTATTGTCTTTTACATTTTCTATGTAGATCATACACTATCTTGTAAGTAGTTTCTTGTATTCTTCCATCTGTCAATATGTGACTCATTAGGTTGTGCCCACATTCCTATTTGTCTGTTAGACTTTGCTTGCAAATTTAATTAACTTTGCCATTCCTCACCTCTGCCTCTTCAGAGGTTGTTAATTCAAATTCAATTTCACACTAATTATCTGATACAGTTCATAAGAACTCTATCATTTGTGACAAATGCTGTGTTATAAACTATTTGGCTCCTCAAGTGTTCACTTGTTTGTAGATTTAACTGGTGATGGCAGTGTGCTCAATTATGGTTGCACTCAAATTACTATCACTGTTGATGTTTTCAAGAGACTAGTGCACTTTGGTCTGAATGGAGTCAAAACATCATTTCCCTAATTCTTTATAATGAAAATAGGAAATAGAATTAACATTTATTTTGAAGCTCAATCAATGGTAGCAGTTATGAATTTTATTGATAGTACACAAAAAATATGTAACCCTTAAGGTTTGAATCCACTGGCATCTCTGTTGGCACTGTATTCCTGTGGTTCTTTGTTGTTCCTGTGTACATTTTGAAGAGCAAAAAGAAACTTATTACTTAAAAATTTCAGTCTGAATATTTTTTTCTGAACCTATAACTTATGAAAACACAAAACAAAATACAATCAAAGCTAACAACAAACAATTTGTCACTCAGTCTTCCTTTAAGTAAATACTCAAAAAGCACTTGTAGAAAGATGTCAGATATAAACTGAGGAGAATTGACTACCTTCAGACTAAGCTTAATTTGACTGGAAAAGAAACGGAATGCCTTTTAGAAAGCCCAGACATAAGTGGCACTGGGAAAGAGATCATATTCAAACCTTCCTAGATTGTTAACAATGATACCAAGACTCCAAACATGGATACAGGACTCATCTGATATAGTAGTTCCACACAGATTTCAAATAACACAGGCAAATTCTACAATAAACATGAGAGAATGTCATTCTCATGAATAAGAGGTAACTAATCCACCAATAACAAAAAAAAAAAAAAAAAGTGATGGAATTTCTTAAACACCCACAATATCTGGAAATGATCACAAACATGACAATGTGCACCAAGTCACACATATATTTTACATTGGTTAAAGTAGAAATAATAATTAACTTTTGCAATTCTCTACTCTCCACACTTTAAAATCCCTAAATTAAAGCTACAAAGACTTAACAACTGCACTGTGACAAAAGGGAACAGTACTTTTAAAACTAGATTAAAATCACATTTAATACACTCTTATTTTATGAAGTGATATGGGTTTCTGAAAAATACTTGAATAATTTATTATTAACAAGTAGATGATTGCAGTGAAAATACAATAGCTGACTAGAGAACTAAACATGTTTACTAAACAATTTATGAATCCGTTTCAACTCTGTCAATTTTCTGAATTCATTAGTACAGAGACCCCTTGTCCTCAGGATATAAAAAGTATATATTAACAGGACCATGAGGTGTCTGCACTTCTTCAACATGACGTATCAGCTGCGTAGCTGCTACACCATACATTAAACATGGTATGCCTGTGAACACACACACACACAGAAATAAGTTCAGGCATATATCCGAAGAAAAAAAATGTTGAGTGCTTTCAGTTTATATTTAAGTGATAACACTTACACAAATTTGCAATTTTAATGATCCTCATAAATAAGTTTTCTAAAGAAAGATCCTGATGAGGGCGTTTTGAGCAGTGATACTTGATGTAAGGGTAACAACCTGTGCGTAAAATATGGTAATTTGAGCTGCCTGCCTTCCAGTTGAAATGTGAAAGGCCCCATTGATCATCTTGAACACTTTTATACTTGACAAAATAAGAGGTCCATGGAGGCTCTTTGCATTGAAGCAGGTAGGATGTGAGAACTTCAGAAGCCCGTGGTTTCTGACATACTGAGAAACTTAGATTTCTAGCAAGGGGAAGAGAACGCCTCATCATAAAAGGTCCCCATCGGCATATCAGCAGCATTCTACCTGAGAACAAATTAAAAAAACAATGAAAGCTGTACACAAATAAAATGTCATAAATAATGGAAAAGAATTGGGATATCATGCTTCCGCACACGTTAATAGTTAATGTTATGACAAGTGACAAAAATGGATACATACAAACAAGCACATTACATACCACATGTTTATTAACTAGTAATGACTTTGAAAAGTCTGTAGTTGTCTTAAAATTGTGTCTCACAATATTGACAGCAGTCCTCGGGCATTTCAAGAACATATCACTACTGTTGCAGATAAGTGATTATAGCACAATCACAATCAACAATGGTTAAACTTTAAAGGAAAAAGCACTGAGCGAAGTTAAGATGTTTCGATGTTATAAACTGGGAAGGATATCTTTGTTTTACTTGGGCACAACCAAACTAGGAAGGACATCGGTGTACAGCAAAGTGTACGTAAAATGACTGTTCACTCTAAGTAACAGCATAAGCAGGAGGACAATTTTAAAAGCAGGCTGTTGGGCCAAATGGAGTGACAATAACATTATTATTACAGTTCTTTCGGTAAACTGCGAAGTTAAAAAGTTTTCATGTACACTGACTCAGATAAGCACCGCGCCTTGCAGACACCATGTAAACAGCTCAGATTCCTTCCCTTCTTCTGCTGGACTTTGTCTCCCACCTGTTGGCGGAAGTTTGCGCCTTAGGTTATGGCGTCCTGATTTAGATTCAGTCCCTTATTTCCCTGTTTTAAATTTGAATATGAAAGCCGGAAAGGCATTCATAACTGTCCTCCATGTCAAAGACGTAAATTGGTGCTAAGTGAACGCAGACCAGTTTGAAATTTACTAGACAGTGACAGCTGTGACAGGTTCAGACTGAGGCAGGTGGGCGGTGGGCAGGTGGTGGGGGTGACCAGAGAGGGGCGGGGGGCGGGACGTACACGGGGGAGGATAGGATCTTACAGGTTCCAGAGGCATCTCGCTTGACCCGTCCTCTTTCACACATATGGAAGGAAAAAAATACTGAAACCCGAGGCTTTGGTGTTCATCTCGAGCCCTCTTTCTTCAAGCTGTATTCGAGCGCTTCTAGTTTCCATTTTTTGCGGTTAGCTCCGTAGCTAGGCCTGAGAGCCTAGAGCCTCCTCCGTGGTATCCGTGGTTTGGTCGGCAGGTGGGAGGGGGAGGTAAGTCAGAAAAAAGGAAAATAAACAACTACGTCATGTCCGGTGTCTGATGTACTGTGATGTGAACGTACTCGATGTGTTTATTGAGCTAATTTGAATGTTAGTGAATGCTAGTAGCCGCTCTGTGGTCGATTTGTGCACCGATCTTCTGTCAAGAATGTGAGGAGCCACTGCAGGTGAGTGCATGCGAGTGCCTAACTGAAATGTGTAGGTGGTTTGATATGCTTTGAGCCCACAGGAAGACAAGGCTAAGAGACTCTTGGTATTGTTACGTATTTTAAAGGTTATGTTATTCTTCGACCCACATTTCAAATTTTATTTTTAATTTGGCAGTTTGCTATTTTGGGGGGCAATAGATTCTTTATATTTGCTGAAAAGTTTAGAAATAACCTTGATGAAGTTGGGAAAGCCGAAGGATTAACAGGGGAGAGGCAGAGGAATAAGTAATAAACTTTGTTTGATGTTTCTTCAATTTCACCTGTTGATCAAAGCCAATAATTTTGTTGTCATACTTGTTTCATGAAAAAACAGAGGGAAGCTTTTTAATTACATCGAAATATTGCACTAGTGTAAATGGTGTAGTGTCTGTAGTTATGCAAATTGTATCTAAATTCTTTTTATTTAGTCAATTTTTGAGTCTCCTTTTAGTTTTCCATTTGTTTTAGTTTTCGTGAAGATTTCTACTTTATAAGTTTGCTACCTAGTTTTTTAGTGCAAGCCTTGAAATGTGCTGTTCCTCAGATATAGAAAAGACTTAACCGTAAGCACATGCATGATTTAACTTGTAAATCTGGTTTCCATTTGTTGTATGTAGATGCTGCCTGGTTGTGATTTGCATGGGTCTATCACCAAGAACATAATGCTCCATTAAGGATTACCCGACTGCACTTTTTTGCTAACTCCTCACTTCTACAATGGACAAACACGATGTTCGTTTTGCCCCATTTTCATCAGGTGAGTTCTTCACATGTGTTTGTTTGTTTTTATGCCATCTATGTGGAACCATGTAATCCTTATTTCAGCATAATATGGCTACCAGGGTCACAGAAACAAGGCATTACCCTTAGTAGTTAGTTCTTTCTGTTAGAATCAACCACGTCAATGTACTTTTCTATGTCTTTTCTCGAGCCCCGGCTAAAACATAGCCACTCACCGCTTTATGTCGTCGTGGTGTGATAATTTTTCACTCTCTCGCTCTCGCCGTGTGTGGAATGGAGAGGAAAAGGGAGAAGGGAGACATTGTCTGCTATCCTGGAGGGACTGAAGCCACACCGCGACCTGCTGCTGCTGGGTCCGAGCCGGGCTAGGGGCTAGCCAGGCCGGGCCGGGACTACCGGGGCGGCAGTGTCTGCCAGCCGCGAAGCCTTAAAGAAATGTAGGGCAGGAAGGGCAGCAGGGGCGGGCGGAGGGAGGGTAGCGCCGAGTCAGTAGCACGCAGCTCGATGGATTTCGTACGGTATCGATGTGTATTGGCGATTGAGCAGCTACTCAGGTGTCCATTTTGTGGGCGGGAAGGGGGAGGTAGGTGATTGGGATGGAAACGCGAGTAATAAAAGAGGAGGGCCGGCAACTCGTAAAAACGATGGAGCGTGAAGGCAGATACGGAAAGGGCTAGAAGTGGGGGGGGGGGGGGAGAGCTCGGGGCGGCTGTTGCGGCTGGACGTGTGTTGTGCACCACGCAGCCCCCACCCCCTCCACTCAGGGAGGGAGTCGCCACCCCTAGAGATGCCGTGGCGGGGCGTAGCCAGGCGCGGGGCGGGGCGTGGAGCGTTGGCAGTCTGTGCTGGTGAGCGGGCCAGAGCCCACAGGCAGCGGCAGCACAGCCGTAGCGCTGCGTAGCGCCGAGCGGAGGGAGGCTGCCTGCGTCCCCTGCTACCCCAACCCCGACCCCTGTGGCCCAGCGGCCCCGTCACTGCGCGCGGTCCGTTAGTCCCGCGGACATCTCGCTCGCGGCCTCACCTCACCCCCGCGGGGCCTCACCCCCACCCACCCCCTCGGTGCGGCCCCGCCAGGCCCCTGCCCGCGGCGCGGAGGGGAGACAATCCACACCAAGACGCGCGACAAGACGAGCGGCAGCCAGCGGCAGCCAGCGGCAGCGCTCCGGTCGAGTAGGTGAGCGTGAGCCAACGTGAGCTGTGCACAGCAGCTGCAGCAGCACCAGCAGCGCAGGGTTACAGTTTTTATCAGACCTCCACCCCCATGGTGGAAGGCTACCTAGTACAAACGCAGGCCGGATAAGAAAAGAAAATTCTCAACCAAAAAATTGAAAAAAAGAAATTGGGTACGATTTTTTTTTGTCCCACCGTCCGTGAGCAGGCTTAGAAGTCTCCTCAATATTAGGCAGTTGGCCACGCATCACCCGCATTTAGGCAATCCGCTTAGCTGCGTGCCCCCTCCCAGCGCCCCCATCCTAGGCCAGGCCGGCCCAGCGCAACACGTGCGCGTGGCGTGCCGTGCCGCGGCCTGGGGGTGTTGAATTAGACACCGCCGCGTGTAAAACTCGTGTCGAGTCCACCTGCTGAAACGACTTGTTGGCTCGTCCCTTCTCGTCCCCTTGTGGACCCCTGCCACCCCTTCCCGACTGGAGTGGATCCCTTCCCCTTCTGTAGGATGAGATGGGACGGGGCGGGGTGGGGCATCGATTGGAGGCGAGCCTCATGCTTGCTCACGGCTTTGCCATTCACCAAATTTAGACGTCGATCCCTGCTCGCTTTATTTCCAACACCTGGTCGTTCTCCCCCACCCCTCTGCCCCCACTCGTCTTTGCCCCGCCCGCCGCGTCTTCCCTCTACCGTTGTCCTCCTCTTCTACCCGTTTTTTCTCCCCCCCCCCTCTCTCTCTCTCTCTCTCTCTCTCTCTCTCTCTCTCTCTCTCTCTCTCTCTCTCTCTCTCTCTCTCTCTCTCTCTCTCTCTCTCTCTCTCTCTCTCTCTCTCTCTCTCTGTCTCTCCCTCTCTCTCCCTCTATCTCTATATCTCCTTCCCTTTCTCTCTCCCTCCCTTCCTCTCTCCCTCTCTCTCCCTCCCTTCCTCTCTCTCTCTCTCTCTCCCTCCCTTTTCTCTCTCTCTCTCTCTCTCTCTCTCTCTCTCTCTCTCTCTCTCTCTCTCGCTCGCTCGCTCTTTTCTCTCTCTCGCCTCCGTCCCCTGTGGGCAGTAGCTTGGGGACGCGACCAGGCCGACTGCCCTTCCTATCGGTCAGGCCGCTCCCGGTGGTCCGCGGCCACCCCTCTGCCCCGCCCCGCCCCGCCCCGCACCGCCCTGCCCCGCACCGCCCTTGAGCTGTCGCAGCCACGCCTCATTAGCATCCGCGGCCCCGCACAGACACTATCGCCGCTCTTGGGTGGAACCGAGGTGGAACAAACGCTCGCCATCCCGAGTCTGTGTTCCATCACCTCGGCGGGGACCGCAGAAGCCGGCAGCAGCCCATCGTCGGGTCGGCCAGAGTCCCCGCGGCCCCCCGCGGAGGTGTCAGAGTAATTAGCATAACGGGGCGCTATCTCTGCGAGCGCGGGGCCACAGGGGCCGCAGGGCACTGCGAAAAACTATGGCAAACAGCGCAGGGGTTCCGCGCAGGTCTGGAGAACCTTCAAAATCTTGAGGTGGTCATGGAAAGTTGAAAAATCTCTAACATATTTTAATGGCATTTAACGGCATATCATTTTTTTTTTTTAAATGGGGAGTGAAAATGAAAAATGAAACCGTCTGCTACTTTGTGGCAGTGTAGCTGTGGCCAGGCGTGGCCCACTGGTGCGGCGGCCCGTGAGGCCTGCCGCTGCCTCGCGGTTTGGGCGCGTCACCAATATGGTTAGAGTGATGACCTCAGCAGCCAGGGCAGCCAG